>JAHXMQ010000028.1:9677869-9865355 GCA_020466415.1 Ammodramus savannarum pratensis | reverse complement strand
GGGCTCTGGGGGCTCCGCCCTTGGAGAGCTGTCCCCAAAGTGTGCGTGTGCTCTGCCCTGCGCTGCCGTGTTTGTTTTTCCGAGCTGTCCAACAGGCTGGAGCGCTTATTTTTAAACCGACCCGGGGGGACTTTGCCAGCGGGCGGGCACAGGCTGAGCCTGGCACCGACAGCGGCAGGCCTGCCAAGCCCCGCGCTGTGCGGAGCCTGCTGAGCCCCAGCACCCCAGGCAGGATTTAGCTCATCATTCCCTCGATTCCCTTCCTAAAATCATCCCTGTGCCGAATGCTCGTTGTGTCTTTTTCCCTTCAGGCGTTGGGAATTTCTCTGTGTCTGCTTGGAGCTTCCCATTCCGCGTGCTGTACATGGACGGACTTCATGGTTTCCTCTGCAGGCACATCTGGTAACAGCTGTACCCCACATACCCCTAGGGATCGTCTGTCTGTCTGCCCTTCTCACACCGCCCACAGGAGACTCCCTCTTCTTCCCCTGTCCACGCCGTGCTTGGATGTCTCCCAGCCCCTTTCACAGCTCACTATAAAGACAAGCCAGACAGGCTGTTGCCCACAGCCTTCTCCCGTGGGTGCCTGTGTAAACTTTGCAGCTCTCTGTTTTCCCTGGACTCACAGCCCTGTCATCACCCCCCCCCCCCCCCCCCCCTTCCTGACCTTCTCACACCCCCCTCGAATGCAGCCCTACCTTCCATCTCTGTCCTTACTGCAGAGGCTCTAATGGCCTGAAGCAGCCCTCCCCCCACAGTTTATCTCTCCCCTTCCCATGCTGCAGCCTGCTCTGGGAATGATGGACAAGCTAAAGGCTGAGAAAATACAGTAAAATGCCTTTCTTATCCTGTAATGACCAAGGGGGAGGACACAACCTGTTAAAAATGACAAACCAGGAGAATTGAGAGCCAGACCCTTCACCTGCCTGTCCCTCAGTGCCCAGAAAACACTTGATAGACCTGCTGTGATTGCAACTGCTGCAAGCTGGAAAGAAAGGAATTAAGGACTGAGCCAATTAGAGCCACAGGTTTCTGACCAAAGAAATGTCCTTCTGCTCCCTGTGAAGAGGCTAATTCAGAGACTTAGATAGGAAGAAAGCCTAAAGCAGGCTGATCATTTGGAGCTGGTGGAAAACACATCTGCAGCCCTGTGTTTTATGGCCAGAGGGCTTTGCTTAGCATCTGGCACCTGCATAGTCCCACTGCAGTGATGGAGGCTCACATGACAGATAGATCCAGCTGCTTGCTCAGGCCCATCTCTCTTTTCAACCACTTACTTTGCTCCTCTGTTTTTATTGGCATGATTTTTGACAGCAACCACTGGTGCTGGATCAGCCATTTCCTGGCAGGCAGTGACCAGGAGGAAAACATTTCATCCTCTAAATTGCCCCAAAGGCAGAATAAGGTGCTCTGCAGCAAACACTTGTGCTGCAAACAAAGCTCCATCCACCTCCCATTCAAACAAATTGAACCTGAAGAGGCCACAGGGAGTGACAGATGGGGGAGATAACAGGCATAAGGCTTTAAGTAAAGCTATGGCTGCTTGTAATAGAAACTTCCATGGATTTTCTACTCTTCTTCCTTACTCCTGAGTCTGGATGGAGACTGAAGCAGGCTCTTTTTCTCTCTATGTTTGCTCTACTCAGCCTCCCACCATCCTTGCAGCTGCCTCCTCCTCTTTCATCTCAGATATTGAAGCTCTCTCAAGCTGGCACTTTCTTCTCATGCCCACCAGCAGTGCTTTGGGCAAAGAGCCTCACCTTGTACCCTGGAATCACCTGGTGTTCCACAAGGCAATTATTTGAAAATAATTCCCTTTCTTTGAAAAGAATGGGCTGATCATTTAGCCTTCTCCTCACTTCCCTCTATTCCCTTCCTAAAATCATGCTAAAAGGAGGTAAGTGACCTGCAGTCATTCCTTTGCTTTCCCATGCTGTAGCCACCACAGAGATGGTACAAAACCATGGGAGGAGAGGCAGCAGGAGCAAATCCTGTCTGTCAGGTGGTCTCTGTATCAGAACACAGCCCTGAGCTGGGTGCAGCTGCTGTGGGGCTTGGGGGAGGGGGAACAGGGGTCCTGGGTAGTGCCTTGGCCAGGCTTGACACTGGGTTAGCTCTACAGATCAAACTGCCCTTTGCAGCATGCTGAGAAGGCATTTCAGGCTCCCTGATCACTCCAGGCTGTGTGATGTGAGACATCCCCATCAAATCCAGGTATCTTCTGTTCTTCTTAACATGGAGACAAAAAAAAGAAAAAAAAAAAAAAAAAAAAAAAAGGAAAAATAACCCCCACAATTAAGACAGGTTTGAAAATTTAATTATAGACTATGTTCTGAAAGAGACAAGCAAGGGAGCATTGTATGTGATGTATTTGCCAACACATGTGAGCAGGGAGCCAAGGTACTGGGCAAAAGGGAGTAGACTGGCAGCAAAACCCTTGGAATTTTGCTGCTAAAAGAAAGCTGAGTCTCAGTGAAGCTCTGCAGCCAAATTTACCCAAAGCTTGAATGGAGCTGCATGAATTGATCTTTTATAACTGCTGTGGTCCAGCCTAAATTCCTCCTGTTTTGCACACCTGGATTTAGAGAGGTGAGAATGCAGGCAGGGCTTCCCAATTTGCACCTTTCTCCCAATTAAGACAGGCTCTAAGGAAGAGCAGATTCCCAGCAGTAAGGCAGGCTGGCCCTCCCCCTGTCACACATTTCTGAGCCATTTCTCAGCCACATCTGACCTGTGCCATTTTAAACCCCTGTGATTTTTGCAGAAACCTGATTTGGCTGTAATCCTGACCAGCATCACACCCTGGTGGCTCCAGGCACTTGGCCCCATCACAGCACAGCTGTGAAGGAGGTAAATGGCCACGTGCACAGCAGGCTTTTCCTAGGAAAGCAAGAACAAAGTGGACACAACAGCAAGCATTTGGCAGATGGAAGATCTAGCCCTGCAACTCCTGCAGGTAATGAGGAGAAAGGAGGACTACAGATAAGCAAAAAGTGGTTCAGGACCTCAAGAGACCACGTGCAGGAAGAGTTGAAAGCTTTCTGCTGTGGTAGGAAAGGAAGGGGCATGGGTCAACCTGTGTGTTGAGGAGCTCAGCTCCTCCCACAGTGGCTCTGTAATGATTAGCTTCACCTTGGCAGCAAAGAGGCTTATTTAAGGGAGAATCAAGTCATGGCAAATAAAGATCCTCATCCATCTACATATAGCAAAGCTGAAAGATCAGGTTGCTGAGAGGGACAGGGCTTTGGGTTGCTGGTCAGCTGCCATTCTGCTTGTTTGCTGTGGTTCTGCTCAGCAACATTACAAGTAAAGCACTTCCCAAACCAGCATTTATAACCTGACCATGACAAAAGGCTACCCTGAGCTTTGGATACAACACCCATGCAGGAGGAGGGAGGGTGGCTCTGCTCTGGCTACTCCTCCAGTATAAAACTCCTGCCCAAGACCAAATCTGTATCAAGGTCCAGGAGAGGTCAGTCTGCAAAAAAAGCATCAGGATGCTTCAGAGGAAAATGCTGGGGGTGTGGGCAGAGAGAGCTGGAGGAGAGGTAGCTGTGGCTGGAAAGGGCTGGGGGTGTAAGGCACTTAACCCCCCCAGTTAGTGAGGGGTGTGAGTGGGTTCTCACTTTTTCATTTCTGTGGTTTGTGTTGCTGCCTTCTGCAATGCACACACCTGTGGTTTGTTGTGATTTTATTTGTGTTCTGTGATGGGGTTCATAGTACCTTTGGTTTAGTTGGTTTTTATTTTCTCTAGGATAAGCAGAGATGAGGTTGCAGCCTGTGAACTGTGGGCAATTTCACACAGGGCACACAGGCTGTGCAGCTTGATCCACTTCTGCAATAAGTGTGTTTGCCTCCTGCTAAGGTGCTCCAGCCAAGGTCAGTGGAAATAAACACTGTGGCCAAGCTGCTTGAGACAATTAACAGAAAGCATAAAGAGAGCCAATTGGCCCAGGCTGGTCAGATTAGCAAACAACAGCCTTTGCAAGTCTGTGCTTCAGAGGAGGGAGATGTCTTTCAGTAGGAATTTTTGTCAATTCTCCCTTGACTGATGCAAACCAGCATGATTGTACTGAAGTCAGGGAAAGATGCTCTTTGATCGTGCCTGCATGCTTGGCATGTGTGTACTGAAATATTTTTCTGAATTTATTTAGCAATCTGCTTAAGTTTGCTTTTTTCTGAGTTTTTGTTTTCTTTTGGTTTTGGTTGGTTGGTTTTTGGTTGGTTTTTTTTTAGTCTCCCTGCAACTAGTTCTCCTTCTGATATTTTTGATGATGTTAAGACAGAGAATCAGCTTGTCAAGGGACTATTTCTTGTGTAGGTTTTTCGATTTTTTTTTTTGCGAAGGAGCTGGAAACCACAGAGGTCCAAATGAGCCCTGTGGATATCCACAGCAGTTCTCTACCAAGGTGAAAATCTCTCTGAGAGGCTGGATAAAGCCAAATTTGCATGATGAGTACAGCAACAAAGGCTGGTAGTGGAACTCCCCGAAAGCAAAAGGTGTTTCCTATAAATGTCTGTGTTAACACAGCCTTGTGCAGGGGGATAGTTTTAATCAAGCTGGGTCTGGGAAGCCAGGATGTTTTTGACTTAACCTGAAATGTGTTTTGTCTTCCTTTTGACCAGAGGACAGGAAAAGACTTTGTAGTAAAAAAACTGCTGGCAACTGAGGCACGTCTCTTCTGGCTTTATGATCACTGTGCAACAGGCTTAAATGTTCTGGGAGCAAGTTCCACCAGCTTGTTTCCAGCCATGGTAGGTCCTGAAATAGCAGACATCAGACCTATGACTGGTTCTTCGACCTAGCAGTGCTATTTTGGCAGCAGGCCCAGGGTTAAACATAACAAGAGTCATTTTCAGTCCTTGCTCTCTTGAAGGTCAGTGGCCCAAATGGTTGGATGTTTGTCTTTGCTGTTTCCGGCCAAGGTCTGCATTTGGTAATGATAAGGCAAAATTCAGAGATCCTCGTGTTGGCAATCTCCTGCTGACTGTCATTGGAAAGCATGTTTTTCCTGAATAAGGATGTCAGGATTTGGCCATTGGCGGTTTTTAATTGTTTTTACTCTTTTGAGCAGGGTGATTTCTTGTGGTTGCTCTAAAGGCTCACTGCTCCCTTTTACCTGCAGCCCATGAGTTTCACAGGATAGTGCAGCTCCTTCTTAGCTTTAAGCCCATTAAGCCTGGCTTAGCAGAGTGGCCAGGTGAGACTGACGTCCATTCATCTTCTCAGGTCACATGGAAGAAGCAGTCTCCCTCTTAGCAATCAGTCTGGCTCACTCTAGCTTGCCAAATGCCTTCTGAGATGAGCCTTGTCCTCTCTACAGCTCCCTTAGAAAGCTATCAGAGAGGTCAGCCACAAATTGGTCCCATTTTTTCTGCCAGAGCTCTTTGGCCTTGGCTTTCTCAGCCGGTAGCATGGCACTGTATCTGTGAGGAGGAGGAAAGTCAGTGTCAGGCAGGAGACAAGGGGGCAGCTATTTCAAGAGCAGCACTGAAATGAAAAGGCAGGAGGCAGCAAGAGTTTAACCCTTGCAGGACATGCCTGCACCATGCAGAGTAGCATGGTGTAAAACAGGCAGGAGCTGAGGAATGTGCAGGAAGACCCAGGGCATCACATCCAAACTATTTTTGGACATTCAGAACTGTCCAGTTAATAGAAAAAGGGGTTAAACACACCCAAATGAAATGCTAATTGTTTTCCTGTGTTTCTCAGATGGCAAACATGCAGCAAGTCAAATTTTGGCAGAAATAGACAAGTGATACAAAGACATACAATTTCTCCCAAACCTAGAACCAGGTGCTGGAGGCAAGTTCCCAAAGAGTGGAAAAGGAGGAATACACTGGGGCATGGAGTCAGAGAAAGGCCTGTGAGAACACAGGCAGAGGAGCCTCTGGGCTCCCTGTGTCCTGCCTTTGGAAGAGACACAGAAGATTTTGGATTGACAGAAGCCCAGCTCCTGTGGCATAGGAGACTCTGGGGCCAAAACCCAAATGCAAGCAAGGGGGGAAAGCTGATTGTCTCCTTATGATTACTATGGCAAGGTGAGAGAGGTGATGAACTTACTTTATGGAGTTGAGTGCAAGCTGTTTTAGGGTCCTCAGGTCAGCATTCATCCCTCCAATGGCCATGAACACCTCATAGAAGTCATAGGAGACTCCCTTTGCCCCAAAGATGGGGGGATCATCAGGGCTGATCACAATGGGGTGCCCTTCAGCCATGAGGTCAGCTGCAGGGTGACTCCTCAGGTCAGCCACCAGCAGCAGGACCTGAGTGGGGAAGGGTGGGAGACAACACCTCAGCAGGTTATTGCTGCAGCTGTGTCACACTGGCACTGCCAGGGCTGCAGTTGTGTCACTGACACCTGCCAAGGCTGCCCGTGACAGCAGGTAGGGGTCAGGGAGGGACAGGCTCCAGAGTACTGCTCAGAATGTCTTCTGCTCTGAGCTGTTGCAGGAGGAAGCAGCTTGTTTCCACTGACTGTACAAGGAGATTAATTTCTTAAATAAATCACCTTAATCAAGTCTGGTGGGGTGAATAACTTGTGCCTATTTAGAACAATTTGACTGTGAGCAATTCAGGAACAGTCTTTTCGTTACACATTGGCTGTGGTGCTTAGCTTGAGGCATCTGGGGCTGGTATCAGGGTCATCTCCCTTAAGGCTCACACCAGTAAATCTCCACCCAAAGTCCTTTCTGCTGCACCCAGGGGACAATGGCACCTCTCTAATGTGCTGCAAAAGAGTTGCCACTGGTTATGAATTCTGCAAAACTAAGAACTTCCAGTTACAATCCCTGCTTCTCAGCCTCTGGCCCTCCTGGTCTGAAGTATTTTCAATTATGTTTCTTAAGGCACCTCTGTGTCTCTGGGCCTCATCTCCACTAGGGAGGACTGCCTTCCCAAGTTCCTCTGGATAGGATTTTAAATTATTTTTTTGCTGACTGGCACTACAAGCCTTAAATATATTCACTGTACATCTACATGGTAAACTGTAGTGTAAGGTGCTGCAAAGGAAACTAAGCCAGCCTGTGTGCATCAAAACCTGTAGGTGCCCCCCAGCTGACCCTCACAGCAATGGTGATTCCCTTTGCAGTGACCCAGCCACATAACAACATACCTGGTTGGAGATGGGACAGACTTCCACAGGAATATCCCTCTTCAGAGACAAATTTTTGGCTACTGGGTGTTTATTGAGAGCGAGTCCATGGCCAATCCTGCTGGTATTCAGTAGCAATGCATCCAGCACATTATTGTCCACAGAGGTGCCCTGCCAGTCTGAGCAGAGACAGACAAGAGTCACTGCAGTGCTGTGAGGAAACAAAGCTCCTCAAACTGCTAGATGATTTTGTTAATAGAGGTCCCAGTTGTGAGGTGAGAGGGTTGCTCATGCTCAGAGTTTGCACTTGCATTTTCAGTGAAACAGGAATCTAAATCTGCCCAGGATATTGCCCAGCACGGAGATACCCACTCATCTCACCTGGCTTTAGATGTTTGCAGTATTGCTTTTGCAGCTGAGTTAATTGTGCTGGACTCCATTACTTGTCAATGGAGAGAAGTAGCAATTATTGGGGAGTAGCCTGTGCATTAGAATGAGATGTGTTTTAAGGTGAAATATTATTTCACCTTCACCAGCAATAACTCCTACACCAGGTCAAAGATGCTGGGCAATGTGACACCTACAGTCCAAAGCAGGGAGGGGTCATGTGGGAATGCCACATCCCCAAACTGATAAGGAGAAAAGCAGAGGAGAAACTGGTTATGTGCACATGTATGCACACACATCCTCTTGATACAGCCAGCAAGCAAGCCAGGCTTGCTGCTTCTGCTCTTTGCAGGATTTCAGTCTTGCCTCTGCAAGCAGTAACAAGCCTTGAGTCCTCATGCTCACCAGTCTCCCCAGCATGGAAGAAGTATGGCAAGTTGACCCCCATGGAAGATGGGATGGTCAGGGCATCCTTCAGCTCCCATAAAGAATGGCCTTGGTCCTCATCACCGACCTGGGGAAAGCAGAAAGGTATTTTTGAGCTCGCTTGGGAAGATGGTGGGACTTAGAGCTCTGTATAAATGAGGTGCCAGCTGTGCTGAAATTACAATGCTGTGGGGTAGGGAGCTGATTCTTTCAGGGGATTTTGTCAATTACCCTGAACAAAATCCTTAGCTGGAGGATTTGCAATTCATTAGCACTGATTTCAGTACAGCAGCAGAGGTTCTGGCCCTGGTATAGAACATATGCCACGGGATATGTATGGTTATATCAGCAGGGGTCAGAAGAAATTCAGTTACCAGGTCAAAGCCTGCCAGGGTGTCTGGGAAGCGGGCTCTGAGTGCCATGGCAGTGATGATGTCTTCTTTAATCTGGGAGACATTCAGCATCCTAGAGAGCAAGAGAGAGAAAGAGCTGCAGAAGCTGACTCCCATGGGCCTGCCTTCTCAGGGTTTGAGTTGTGAAATGGGGCCCCCAAGGGTATTTCCAAAATGCAAGTTGCTCTTGAATCTGACAACCAGCTTCAGGTCTCTAGAGGAACAGCAGTAGAAAATTGATATTATGAAAGGAAACCCATGAATGACCAGGAAATGCCTGGCTAGACCCTGCTGTCACTTGAGTTGAGGCATGCTTGTCTAACTCACTGGATTTCCCATTTACCAAGCAGGGAAGGGAACACAACAATGTGGAGAGAAAATGTTTAATTTTTTTTCTTTCCTCCTGGCTGTTTTGTTGGGAGGTGAGGCAGTAACTGCATTTCAAGAGAGTTTTCCATTTAGGTTTCTTCCAGCCCTATCAGACTTAAACTTCTCGGTGCATTTTGCAGACTGTGGCCAGAGAGGCAAGCCAGCTCTGAGCTGGACAGGGCATTGTGCCAAAGCAGAGGGAGTCAGTGCTGCTGAGAGGTCTGCTCTGCTTGCTGAGGATCACCTCACATGACTTCATGGCATCTGCCTGCCTTGGAGGGCAGCAGCACGAACATGCCGTACACAGGCTGCAGGGAGCGGCGTGTGCCAGGTCCCGTGGGACCTCTGCCACACCAAGTGCCCAAACTCGGGCACTGCTGTCACTGCTTTCATGTCTGCAGAGTGGGGGAGTGCATCAGGCTCAGAGGAGAGCAGGCATGGCTTGGACACACACACAGGCAGCCCTGCCTGGGCTCATTCCTGCTCCCAGGGCTCATGGGCGCTCCTCTGGTGCTTGCCTCACACATAGGCAGACCCACATGGATGAATTCTCACCCTCAGCCTTTCACACGTGCCAGGGAATGTCTCAGGAGGCAACACCCCAGCTCCAACAGCCCACGTGGACATTGCCAACCAACCTTGGCACTCCAGCCCAGCATTGCCTCTCCCAGCCCCCTGCCCTGCTCAGCCTCTACCTGTGTGCTGCAAATATAACCTTGGCTCCAACAAAGTCTGGGTGCTCCTTCACAAACTGCCTGGTCACTTCCTGGTAGGCTGCCACAGACCATGATTTGTTGTGCTTGGTGCCATCCAGTTCATACACCTGCAGCATGAGAAGCATGTGACAAGCAGTAGTTAGAAGAGGTGTTTTACTGGAATTGGGAGAAATGAAGTGACAAAAACCTTGGGAGAAGCAGAGTGCTGTGGTCCTGACAACAGGGCAGGAAAACAAAAGCAGTGAAATCTGTGCAGAACATTTCATTCTTCAAGTCTTTACCAGCTGGCAAGAACCAAGGAGTGGACTTCCCCCCTCCTGTGTGATACAAGTTTCTCAGTGTTCAGACGTGGCAAGCAAACGCCCTTGAGAACCCCTTGGAGACCATGACCTCTCACTCCTGTCTGCATCCAGCATTGCAGTGCTTTGTCCAGCTGTCTGCAGCTCACACATGCTCTGTGCCTTGCAGTGGCAATCTGTCAGCTGAGGCAGCCCCAAGGCACGCAGTGGCTGAGCTCCATAAGCTACCAGCTGAGCTGAGCTCCTGCTGCTCCCCTCTGCCAGAGGTTTGCTTCATGACCTTGAGTCAGTCATTTAGTCTTGCCATGCTTTCCCAGGTCTCTGGCTGCAAACTGGGAGAAATAATCCTTTTGGCATGCTCTGTCTCATCAACTTGCTCTGGAGGTTCCTTTCTACCAGGGACGGTTTTGGGGCTTTTGCCCTGATTTCAGCAGGGACGGAGACCCTGAATTGATACTAATCCACAAAGGCCCTGCCTGGAGTCACTCACAGACAGCAGCTGAAACCACTCCATCAGTTCTCCTCTCACCCTTCTCACTATTCTTTTCTCTGTCACCTTCCTCCTTCAGCCTTCACTGCTCCACTTCCCCCCAACTTCCCCTCTGGTGCTGTCCCTTGCAGGGATGCCCCTGCAAAGCCCCACACCCTGTCACAATGCGGTGTCCCCCTTGCAGGCACCAGCAGCCGTGGGGCAGCTGCAGATGCTCAGAGGGAATTTTCCCCAGCTGCAGCCCATGGGAATGTGAGACTTTACACAGCTGAATCTGCAAACACAGCTGGGCTTAGGGGGCTTTTCCACACTGTTTGCTGTTTCACACTAAATCCCAGTTTCATTTACTTTACCTCGGGGCCGCTTCTGGCAGGCTTTGCTGCAAGGAGAGCTTTTGCAGCCTCAGCGCTGCTGTGGAGCCTTGTGGAGACTCTCCAGCCACACGAGCACCTTGCTATTCCTGTCACACCCTGCTCACCTTGACTTTCCCCATGAAGCTTTTCCCTTCCCTCTAACCCCAGCTTCACCCTGGCTGTCCCTTTGCTGACCATGCTGGTCTCCATCCCGGCGTGGCCGTGGCTCCTGGCATTCCCTGGCGTGGTACCTGGAGCTCACAGCACTGCAGCTCACAGCCCTGCAGCTCACAGCACTGCAGCTCACAGCTGCCAGCTGCAGGGGAGCCCCAGGGCTCTGCAGGCTCCCACGGCTGCCGCCAGCATCAGAAGCTGGATGGGAAGCAAATCTTCCCTGCCAAGCCTCTCTTCAAAAGGACTCACAGCCATGTCTCAGGGCTGATGGTAAAGGCAGGGTATTTTCCAGGCAGGCCCACACACTTGTATCATGGCAGATACTCTTGGCCTGGAAACCTGTGTGGCCTGGGGGCACACCAGCACTCAGGCTGCCTCACAGCACAGACATTTTGACATTGCTGTTATTTTCTCTTTCCAGGTACCCCAAAGACAGGTGGTGGCTGAATTCATAGCAATTGACTTATGGCAACCCCCAGCAAAGTAAGACTCATATATGCTTTGTGGACTTCTCCACATCCTTTTTTTTTCCCTCTTTGCAATACATTCTTCTCTTCTCAGGTATGATAGACTGACAGAACTTCCACCCCCATGGAGTCCTGTGTGGAGCTGGGCTGGAGAATTGCCTGGGAAAGGTATGTCTGCAGTGATACAATTGTCACTGGGAAAGTGGGAACACTTTGGATGGTGTGGGCTGCTGGTGCTTGGGGAGGCATTAGGGCAGAGTGGGCTTGGAGGACAACCAGACCAGCTCTGGGTGAAAGGTCTGAACCATTACCAGATTTTGGTGTTAATGGCAAGGAAAGGAGCAGTTCATACTTCATACACACAGCCAAAATTTTATGTTGTCTGCAAATTGTGGGAGGTTTTGTTTTGCCAATTGATTGACTCACCTATTCAGAGTAATCATTCCGAAATAAGCTGAGGATTTAAAATAGCATAACTATTCCAGAATAAGTCTCTATCCAAGTCAGGAAATTTGTTTAGAGCAGCTGCCACAGAACATGTGATTCTGGTGCAAAACTGAGCTACATCTTCCCAATGAGCAAGATTTTGACCCAGCTCCCAGTCTGAGTGTACAATGCAGTTTTGTGCCTGTGTCACAGCAGGTATCTCCCTTAGCCATTAAGAATAAAGACTCTCTCAAGCCCTTGCCTATGCAAATCTCCAAGAAAGATGTTTGAATATGATCAAGGTTTTCCAGCATCCTTAGGAGGGCAGGTATGCAAACATCCAAAAACTAAATTCAAGATAGGGCTTGAGAAGAGCTATGGAGAAATAAGGATTTAAAAGACTACTAGAGAAGCCAAACCCCACGTACCGCAGGCAGGATAGCTCTTATCTCAACATACTGTATGTTATCTTCATAGAGCTCCAGCAGCCCCTGGTAGAAATAGGCCTTGAACACAGGTGCATAGCAGATAAGTCCAGAGGCAATGAGAAAGACTTCTTCAAATCTTTTCCAAATGAAAGCCTGAGAAGGGTAGGCCAGCTCAGGGCTATCTGTCACCAGGGTCAGGTTTCTCAGCAAGCTATAGAAAAGGGAGAAGAGAAGGAATGAGGAGAGCAAACAGAGCCTGTTGGCACTGCAGTACAACAGTGACTGGTGCAGCTAGGAAGCATTCAGATATTTTTTCTGCCACCTGTATTTACTCCCCTAATGGCTGGCACAGAATTTGTATGATACATGTTGAGCTGTAAGCAGGGTAGGAGTAGGTGCTTAAAGCCTGCCCTGTCCCTTTTACAAGGAACAGAGTTACAAAAGCAAGTATGGTGCTTTTATATCAATCTTACTCTGCTACCCAGGGTATCCCTAACCTGAAAATCTTTTATATCACTTATACTCTGCTACCCAGGGTATCCCTAACCTGAAAATCTTTTATATCACTTATACTCTGCTACTCAGGGTATCCCTAACCTGAAAATATTTTATATCAATTATACTCTGCTACCCAGGGTATCCCTAATCTGAAAGCAGGCATGCACATTACTCCTGCAAATAATGTTTTCCCAAGAATCTTCAAGGCACGTGTCACAACTCTTGGTGTTTTGTTCAGCACCTAAAAGGCAGACTGAGTCTATAGGAGATGCCATGTACTGAGCCACCACCAGCCTGCTTGCTGAGCCTGTAATTTGTCCTGGTACCTTTGTAGTGTCAAAATAAGCCACCCAAAAAAATGCAAGGGGAAGACAGTTCTGAATCAGAAATCATTTTTCCAGCCACTGAGAACAAGCCTGACTCCCCACCTGCCTTGCTGATAGCTACTTCAGGGAAATAGCTGCTAAGAATCTCAGTCCTGGCTTTTCCTTACTGTGATGGAAATGTGTTTATTTCCTCCATCCACTCAGCTGGCATATGAGCCTCTTTCAGAAATCCAGAGAGACAGTGGGTAGTTTTATCAAGCAGACTTTAAGGGAGCCAGTAAATTGCAAGAATATCTGATTGTGGGTGACAGCTTGCATTTAGGACAGGGTGAGCATCTGTGCCATGCCACCATCCTCTGGCAAGCTGATAGCCTTCATCACACCTTAAGCCCTCCTTCTTCCACTTGAAGAGTAGTTCACAACAAAATTCTCATACCTGTGGGCAAAGTCTGAATGGCAATGCAGGGGTGATGAACTCCATTCCTGGGTGGACAAATGGAAGCCATCACAGAAACCTACAGATGTTTTCTTGCTGGCCCAGTGCTTATCTCGTGTCAGGGGCTAAGCAGGTTCAGACAGAAATACCTTCAGCCATGCTTCAGCTTTCATCTGGGTATATTGTTTCCCCTCAATAACAGCTACTGATCTTTAATAATGTTTCCTGTTTGATGTCTTGGCCCCCATCCTCGTGCAGTGCTCTGCTCTGTTATATGGGAGGTGTGGCTTTGATTTGTGATTTTATTATCTTCATCCAAGACACTTCTATGGATGGAATTAAACCCCCACAGCCCCCCTACAGATGTAAAATGTGCTCTGGTCCAAATTCATAAACTAAGACATCCTGGGCAGATATGCCTTTTGAATCCCTCCATCCTGCCCATAAAGCAGAGCCCATTCCCCCAGGATTTGCCTGCTGTTTCACTCCCTAAGGATTCTCTTCCAGGGCCTGCAGTTTCATTTCTTCCTCACCCTGTTAATTTCTTTGCCAGCAACAATTTTAGGAGCAAACCTGTACATAAAAGAGATGCTGCTACTATTAAGGATGAGACTTTAAATGCTCAACAGTCAGGAAAAGTCAGAGTTAAGGTTTCCACAGCAACTTGGGCTCTGCCCTCTCATGCATTACAATTGGGGCTTTGGTGCCATTGTCCAGGACACTGGGCTACCCCAGCTACTGCTCAGTAATCCATGCAAGCAGAGAAGACCGAGCTGGACCACGGAAGGGGCGAGGAGCGAGGAGACACCGCAGCATCACCCTAGAAACCAGGAATGCGGGAGTCGGGAGCATCCTGGGGGCGCTGATCCAGCTGCCCCGGCTGCGGAGGGGGGCAGAAAGGCTGTGCTGCTGCTCATCGGGCGGTTTCGTGTGGGAAGGAGGATTTTCCCTTCCCTCTGGCCAAAGGGCAGCTCCCCTCCAGCTCGGCACCTGCCCGCAGCCGGGGGCCGAGCGGGGCCGTTCCCAGCGGCTCTGGGAAAAACCTCCCCGTGGATCAAAAGGCCGTGCAAGCCCGGTCTCGCCGTGCAGGCAGCTCCCTTCCAGATAAGGATGGGTGCTCAGTCGGGCTCCCAGCGCTTTCTCCCCTCGTCCTGTGAGAACTCGGCTCCTCCAGCACTGAGCGCACGCAGGGCTCCGCTCCCCGCCTTTAAATCTGCCTCTACAAACTCGTGGCTGTTTGCTTAGCCTGTGCTCTTGGGCTAGAAACAGCCATAAATCCCCACACCACCCTGCTCCTAAAAGCACATAAATCAAATTGTGCTTCTCTTTATAATCCCCTTCCCTTTGAGACTGATTATTGATCCTTACAACTGTTGAAGATTTATTGCATAATAGTGATCCATCCCTGATAACCAGATAATCTCCTAAGGGTTCGGGGGCTTTTGCCATCAGTAGCTGATGCAGATGAAGCAAAGCTTCATAAACACATTCTTTTTTTGCTTCTTTTCAGGAATGGGCCTTGGCCAGTGATCAGGTGCAGACTACAAATAGCCTTCCATGTCATGTCATATATGCACTGAACAATGCTATTGCAATGCATATGCCCAAAGGGGCACAGCTAAAATGACCAGCCAAGGATTATTTATTTTCAACTCTAGGTTTGCTTTCTCTTTTCTTGGGTTTTTTTTCCCGTTTTCCTTTCCTGTGCTATATAATACAGAAGTGAAAGGTTTTGTCGCCTTGTTTTGAAAGGGATTCTTTTTCCTGCTCCTTTTTCTGCTCTCGATGGGTAATTATGCCCCTCTCCTCACCGTGGTATCTAAATGTCTTCCAGTGGTGCATTAAATAGTGTGACTAACATCTGTCACATGTGGTTCATTCGCTTGCTCTCACTCTCTCTCATCCCCTCTTCTTCTCCCCAAGGGGAGACTTGTAGAGGGAGTGGAGTGCTTTGTTTCTGTAGTGGATTTTTATTCCTTTTTTTCCCCCCCTCTTACTGCACACACTGCCCTATTTTTCTGTGAGATAAGGCAGTCAGAAGACACGGAGGGGAAGGTGATGGCAGCTGGGGCAGCCGCCAGTGCCCAGGGGAGTTGTCCCTGAAGCCTGGACTGTGGTGTCAGCTCCCTCACAGATGACTTCATCCTGGTGATAGAGAGCTCTGCTGGGCACGGCCTCAGTCCTTGTGCTGCTGGTGGGGGGTGTGCAGTGGTATTTTACAAATAGCTGGAATGTCAATGCTGCTTCCCTAAATATCTAAGGGCATGCTCTTGCTTTGGAGGTGGCAGCCATTATGTTGCTTCTTGAGGGAAAGAATGACATTCTCCTGAATTGTAATTGATTGTGAAGAAAATAAGTGAGGATTGTTTTTCCTTTAAAGTAGGAAAGCAAAATTCCCTTCCTTTTGCTGTCCCTTGGCCTGTGGTCTCCTGGCTCTCCTAAGAGCATCCTTTTGGAAGCTCACCAATAACACAATCCTCCAGGGTCTTGGCCCATGAGATGTGTGCTTTGAATAGGAATGATTAGACCTTCTCTTGAGGGAAACAAACAAAAGGGGTCACTTCCAAAGCACACAAACACACACACACACACACACGTATATGTACCTAAAAATGCAAACAGCAAAAAAATCATGTAGATTCCCCTTTCTTCCACCCCTCCCTGTAAGGTGAAAGAGGTGCAGCTTCTCAGAAACATTTCCATTGTTCCTTCACGTTTGCTGATCCACCCTGCCTTGCATGAGAGCCCTTCCCTGCTGCCATATTCCCTTGACACTTCCTTGAAACCACCCAACTATCCATCCGTTCTTTGCTCTGACATCTGCTTTCTCTCAGCTTGTCAGTGCTCAAGGGCAAAGAGGAGTGCAGGAGAGAGGTAGCCTGGGATGCACATGTTCAAGAGACTGGGAGAGTTTCCAGAAACTGAGAAGCAGAACAGATTGGGGCCTATTCCTGGCTAGAGACCTATTTCCAGACGGCCAAAAACATTCCTAACCCCTAGACTAGTGCCCAGGGATTAGAGGAGAATAGGAGGGGAAGTGCCTCAGCGTGGCTGTTGTTGGTGTGTTTGCACATTATGCCTAATGACTCCTCTGTGATTTTGTGCTGATGAGCATGGAAGGGCAAGAAATGAAGGACAACATACTCAAATGGATAAGTGAGCACCCAGGATGCCAGAGATCCAAGTTTGTTCTTGGCTCAGGCAAAAGAATCCCCCTCCAGGTTTGGGGAGAGCCTTGCAGCAAGGCTCTGTCTTGTGTCCCTGTGCTGTGCCTGCCACTCTGAAGTCCTGCTCTGACTTGTGGCCACTAAACACTGTCAGGCAAACACAAAAGAAGAGGAATGTGTCACTATTGCCTCTGAAAACAAGTGTTTCCACACAGGAACAAGGCACAGCCCCAGGTGTACAGGGTGTACAGGGTGCCCTACCCTTCAGCCTCTGCCAGAAAGTGGCATCATGCCATGGAAACACAACCAAAAACAAGTGCAATGAAAGGTTGCACCTGAGACACTTCTAAATGCCCACTGCAATTGCTGGGGCTTTAGGGAAGTGAAGCTGTTTCAAAATCCAATCTCTTGCATGTTATTTATGGGTCTCCTGGTGTGGTTGAAAAGAGCTGCTGCGGTCATCTTTCCTTCCTCATCACTCCCAGCAGAAATGGAAGGGAGCTAATGGGGAACCAGTTTTCTCTATGGCAGACAGAGATCAGAGACTTCTCACTGGATCTTGTTTCATCCGTCACGTGTCAGGGCAGTTGAGCCTCAGAATATAACAGTCAAGAGCCCAGGGTCTGGCATCACTTTCTCCTTCCCTTCCGGACTTCCATAAGAGAGGGATGGTGGATGCCCTGGAGGGTCAGACCCCTCTGGAGTTCCATAACAGAGGGATGGTGGATGCCCTGGAGAGTCAGACCCCTCTGGAGTTCCATAACAGAGGGATGGTGGATGCCCTGGAGGGTCAGACTCCTCTGCCCTGCACATTGCTGGTTTTGGGGAGGGAAGGCAATACTGTGCCTCAAGTCTGGAAGCTCCTCAGCTTTTCAACCTGACCTCCTTCCCAGATCTGCAGGGCACTGAGCCCAGACAGCTTCCACGTGGAGGGGACACCAGCTCACTGAGAGTTAAAAGGTCTCCATTTAAGAGCACACAACCTCACTGGAGAGCACTGCAGTAAACCCCACCAAGTTTCACTTGGGAAATGCTGGAATTAGGGTCATCTGCACTGCCTCAGTCCAGCCCTGTCCTTGTGTGTTGGCATGGCAATCCTGTCTGTCATTACATGACACCCCACACTGTTTTTCCTGCAGCCCCCAGAGTGCCATGGACAGCAGTGCCCTCTCAATGGATGGCTACTCAATATTTCCCTTTGTCCTCATCGCTCAGTGTCTGACTTCATGCATTATTTAGTGTGCTCTCTCCAGCCCCCCACACACCACGGCAGAGCTGTCTGCTTCCTCTTGGCCTTTCCAGCAGGGCTTTGTCCCGGGATCAATGGCCCCTGGATGGGGAGACAGGACTCTGTGTTCCCATCACCACTGGCTGGAGGGGGAGCCAGGCTCTTCCCAGCCACCTGTAAGTGATTAAATGCCAGGTGGCTCAGACAAGCCCAGTCCTATAAAAGGCTGCCAGCAGTGAAGGTAGGAGCTTCCTGCAGGGAGAGGAGCTCCTGCAGGAGGGTGAGTGGTGCTCTGGGGAGCCAGCTGAAGTGTGAGCAACTGCAGGAGCTCTGCTAGCAGGAGAATGTTTGAGGGGAAAGAACCCCCAGACTAGGCAGGGGTTCTGTGTGTGGGGTTCCTTGGCTCAGCCACTGCCCAGGAGAGCAAGCCACAGCTCCTGGTGCCTGGTGGGAATGAGTGCCTCGTGCTTCCAGGTGGTGGATGCCACTGGGGTTTCAAAGGCAGGCATCAGAAAACAAGTTTGGTGCTTGGAGGGACAGTTGGGTTGGGTTTTATTTTGGGAAGTTTGAGAGGCTTTGCTTGTACAGTAATTAACATAAATAGTTTGCCCAACTTCTTGCTCTGAATCAAAGCAATGACTTGCAAAGGACTTTTCTGCTGTTGGGGACAGCCTGTTCATCATCTACCTGGCTTTCCCATCCAGTTTTTGGATACCTCACTGGCTGAGGCACTGTGCAGCCCTGTCCCACATTGAGAGCCCATTCAGCACTGAGGAGAGCTGGGGCCAGGTCTCCTAAATCCACTTCAGCTTCTGTCCTCAGCATGTGTGCACAGAAAAACTCAGCTTTTATGGTCCCTGACCCTGGTGTACTTAATGCAGCAGCCTTCAAACTCTTACATTGCTGTCACTGTTATGTTGGACGTGACATACACACGTGATCAGTGTCTAAGAAGAAAAAAGTTTCTAATCTGTTTCTATGCTGATGGCTTTGTCTTCTTATTTGCTATAGATACTCTCAAAAACCATCAGTTGTCATTTCTTCTATTAACTCAGCTTTGCTTTCAAGCTAGCTATGAAACCCCTTCATACATTCATTGCTATTTGCTTTTCCAGCCCTAGACGGAGTTCCTGACCTGTAGAGCAGTGAGCAAAGGGGAAAGCTGTCCCAGAATGGAGCACCGGGAGGCCGCCCCCGTGCACTCACCCTCTGTCGAACTCGGCCACGTCGCGGAGTTGTCGCCGGTAGGTGTCCAGCAGCAGCCACGGGGAGCAGCGGGGCGCGGGCGGCGGGCGCGGCCGGGCGAAGCGGAACCGCACCGAGCCCGCGGCCGTGAAGCAGATGTGGCAGTCGGGCAGGTAGGAGGCGTTGAACACCAGCCAGCCCGCGCTCAGCATGGCGAAGTCGTGCAGGTGGAGCACAGCGCCTGGTGGGGGGGACAGGGATGTCCTGGTGAGCCCAGGCAGCTGGGGAGAAAGTTTAATGGGGTAGCAATTTGTTTGCCCAGGTTTGGTGGGGGTATCAGTCTGTTTGCCCAGGTTTGGTGGGGTACCAGTTTGTTTGCCCAGGTTTCATGGGGTAACTGTTTGTCGATCTGGGGGTGTCTGGAAATGCTTTAGAAGGCTGTGGGTGAATTCTCCCAGTAAGGACTGTATTGCTGCTCTGCCCCTCCCAGGCTGGAGGATGTGCCCCCCTCCACATCACACACTGGGCAGGCAGAGTGTGACAGCTCGCCGGGAGCACAGGGAGGGGGAATCGATAGGGAGCTCTGCTGCTCCACTAGGATGGAAAATGCTCTGAGTTATCAAAGGTCTTTCAGGCAGAGTTTGCTGTGAGCTGGCTCAGGCCCCACTGTTTTAAAGAGAAACTTGCACAGGAGGCAGCAGTTCACAAGGCATGCTGGCTGGAGCACACCTGAAGCAAAGCCCTGTATCTAGGCTGTTTAGATCCCAGCTTCAGTTTTTGTGCCTAATGTGTCTCTTCTTTCAGCTCTCTGGAGTTCTGGCATACACCAAAATCCCAGACCACGTTCCTCTGGGGAATTGCACTCAGATGCAGAAGTACATTTTACTCTGTGCCTTATCAAAGGCATGCTTGCTTACATTGTACATCTGCTGCTGGCCAGCACTGAGGGCCTCTGGGGTGCTCTGCTGTTGGCAGCTGCCAGTCTTCCTGGCACAGGGAGCATCCTCTCTATGCTCACCTTCCTTATCACTTCATTTTGCTGAGATCTCGCCTTTTGCAAAGGCTCCTGGTGTTATTGTTGCTTGCACTAAACCTCACCTTTGTAAAGGGAAGACACTGGGAGAGCTGAAGTCTTAGATATGTATTTTATTAGTCTAGGGGAGACCTCTTAGTCAAAATAGCTTTGATGCCCTGAAGGGTAAAGGGAGAACATGAATAACAAGAACAAGACTGGTATGTATTTGACATTAGATTAGGTTCCAGACTACAATTTACAGTGGACTAATCTAATGTAGAGTCATGTCTATGATCTCCCACTACAGAGGGCCTGGCTGTTAAGGTGCTGAGGAGCTGTGGTTGCTGCTCTCAGCAGAGCTGGTGCACCAGGCTGGGCATGCTGCAGCTGCCTGACCCTCCTTTGCCTGGCAATGTCACCTTCTTCCCTATGAGAGCAGCAACAGACATTACAGTAGTGCTTGAAACAACAGGAACTCCCAGGGGCTCTGATCAAATCCTACTCCAACAGCTACAAGGATGTGATCTTGGCCCTAAAATCTTACAGCCCTTGCAAAGATTCCAAGAGCCCATTTAGACATTGCCAGGATTGAAAAGTGTTAATTATTTGTTTTGACTCCCACTTGTTATCAATGATACTGGAGGTAAAGAGGGGAGTACTTTTAAATTTCTGACTGTTCAATTCAGCCATGACAGGATAATGACATTTCTGACACACTAATTGTTTATGTTAATGGATTGGGATGCTGCAAGACCAGGATCTGCATCCCACAGTGGAGACTGGAAGGGAGAACTGGAAGATTGCTCAGGGCCACATCCAAGCACTTCCAGGGATGGGGCAGCCACAACTTCTGTGGGCAGCCTGTTCTGGTGCCTCACCACCCCTGAGTAGGCTTACTAACATCTAATCTAAATCTCTCCTCTTTTAATTCAATACTGGTCCCCCTGGTCCTGCCACTACCTGCCTCTGTAAAATGTTGCTCTCTCTCCCTTTTATAAGTCCACTTAAAGTGCTGGAAGTACACAGCTTTGACTTGTACACAACAAGCAAAGAACATAAAGATTCCACTGTTAGAGGTGGCCCCTTCCTCCTCTGGTGCCCCCAGACTTTCCAGCACACTTCCAGGTCTGCTACAGAACCACCTGCAGGAACCCTTTTTGGGGGAGCAGCACTTTTGGCTGAGATACAGGATAAGGTTGGTAGCTTGTTCATGGAGTGTGTCTGTGGGAAAAAGGGAGGTCTTGGCTGGAACATGCTAAGTAAATGGGGATGTCTGGTATTTCTCGTTGTCTTTGCTTCCTCTGTCCCTTCTCCACTCTTGAAAGACTTAAGGATCCATATTGTAAGTTAAACCAAATGCCACAATTGCTGGAAATGTGTATTCACCCAATCCATCCCCCTCTTCCTCTCCTCAGGGCTTTTCCTGAAACCCAAAGAGCACAATTTACAGCTCTCAGAAGCTTGTCTCCCACATCCTGTGTTTTGTCCCAGCTCAGAAAGCAAAAGATGAGAAAGGATGAGTAAGATGAGGCTCCTTAAGCCAAGCCTACCTTTAGGCATGCGCTTTAAGATGCTGAACACTTTGCTCTGGTCAATGAGGCTTTTTGCCCTGAAGAAGTGCATGCTTGGAGGGAACTGTCCTGTAGCTATGGCTGCTTCCACTTCCTTCTTCTTGAGGTCCACCAGCTTTGTACTGAGCTGCTGCTCCTGCCTGCTCAGCACCAAGTTGCCGCCTGTCTGGTGGGCTTTCTCCTGCTGCATCAGGGAGTCCCTGTCCTTCCAGAGGGGGCTGGGAAGGCAGGGGGCAGCCAGACTCAGGAGCAGGCATGCCAGCCTGATGCCTTGCCCAGATGGAGCTTTCATCTTAGAGCTGCACCTGGACAGGGAGAAAAGACTGAGGCATTAGCAGAGGTCAGAAAGGAGCACCTTGGCAGTGGGATGTGAAGTTGTTGGGTTAATAACAACATCATGCAGAGGCAGGGGGTTAATGGGATGCTCAGCACTGGCAGGGACACCTGGTAGCAGTGTCCCCTGAATTTAGGGCTATGGAGCAGCACACTCCCTGTGGCTGCTGGTTACACACAGCAAGGCTGGGTAGGGTGAAGAGATGTTGCTCCTTGGATCACACTGGCAGCACATCATGCAGTAAGGCAAAGGGCCAGCCTGGAGTGGGGGATTGGTGGGCTCAGGATGCTGTTTGCAAGCTGGGGTGGAGCTCTCAGGGAATAAAGGGTGCTGGCTGTGCTGATAATGTCCAGCTAAGGCTTGGCTTGAGCTGATCAGATCCCCATTCCCTCCTGTTGAGAGAAGGTCTTGTTGCACCCTTGTAGTATATTCCAGCTATCCCAAGGGTTCTCTGCAGTAACAGAGGTGTGTCCTCCTTGCAATCCCAGAGGAAAGGGGATGGAAGTGAGACCATGGGAGTAGTAAGGGATCACAGGAGACAGGCACATATGAAGTCTGAGCACTCTCCCTTCCCCCAAAAAAGCACAACTGCAATATAATCCTTCAACACCAGGCTTTAGTGACCCTCCCTGCCAATCTCTCCAGAATAGAATAGCCTGGAGAAGGGCTGAATATTTCAAAATGTGAATTACACAGAAAGACCCTGCTTGTGCACAAGTCTTCTCCTTCCAGGCTCTCCTCCACCTGTAGGTCCAGGCAAGCATCCCAGCCCTTTTAGTGGGGTTGAAGGGGAGCAAACAGAGCAGCACAGGGGTGGCTGCAGCCCCACAGCAGGCCTGGCTCTGAGCTGAGAAAAGGCCACATCCCCCAGAAAGTGTTATCTTAGCCGTGCTGGGACTGACTCACTTACTGCCAGCTCTGCTCTCCTGCTCCTCCCGGCATCCAGAGCCCCCGGAACGGCTCTGCCTCCAGCCCGGCGCTGCCCCGGCACGGACCGAGATAAAGAGAGAGATAACCACGGGGTCCGTCCCGGCAGGGCCGTGCCGAGCCAGGCACACGGAGTTCCTCTTCCTGTGCAGCCCAGCTTCTCTTTCAGCCCAGCTGCACCGCTGCATGAATATATAAGGAGGAGGAGGAGGCGGGCGAGGTTATGAGAGAGCGGGACACGGGCAGCGGCGGGGCTGCCAAAAAAGCGGGGTCACTCCGGGGAATCTCCCCTAAATCTTTAACCCTTCAGTGCCTGACAGCGAGGGAATCTCTGGGGGTTTATCTGTGCCGCGTTCCCTGGCACGCACATTCGGCTTTTAAACACCCTGGGAGAAGCGCGTTCCTGGTGCAGGGAGGCTCCGCACCCCACTCGCTGTCCCGGGAATACACACGGGCTTGGATATCTAATCCTGGTATCTTGGATATCTAATCCTGATCTGCTGCAGAGCCTTTAATGCCCGCGACACTGCAAACTCTGCTCGCTGGTGCCTTTATATCTGAGAAAACAGCAATTTGTACCTCGAAATGGTCGTGCCCAGTCTCTGCCGGCTCTGGGAATGGGGCAGGCATCAATCCAGGCAGCTGAAACACAGGGCTAAACTCCAGTCAGGTGGAGGGGGGTGGACTTAAAAAAAAATCACAACAAATACAGTAATTTCAGCATTTTATTTCACACACTTCAATGAACTGGAGTTTTAAACCACTTAAATTTAAGAGTTTAGAACTACTTAAAACAGATGTTACATAAACAGCTTCCAGGGGAGAACAAAGTCCATTTGGTTTAATTTAGTCCAAAAATTGAATCATTTTAAATATTAAAACAAAAAGAAAGGTCTTGTAAGTTAAGGACTATTGAAAACAACCCACAGCAGTCACCAAGATTGTTTTTGAGGCAGAGACAGTAGAGTCTGGTCAATAATATGTTAAATTTTATTAGCTGGCACAAGGGACTGAAAGCAGGGTGCTCAGGCTGCCCACCCTCCCCTCCCTGCCAGCTTTTCCTCCTCTCCTGCTCCCTGCACTCCCTGCTGTCACTGAGATCAGCCCCAGCATCCATGCAGGGATCAGCCAGGGATCCCAAATACACCCTGAGCCTGTCCATAGCAGCATGTCCAAGCTGTACCCCCTGCCTGCCCCTCAGCAGGATGGGCATTCCTTGAGTCTCCAGATGATCCCAAAGAGGGAGATCACTACAGTGGAAAGATGACCCAAATGTGCTCAGCAGCAGCTATTGGTTGATGAAGGCAGCTCAAGGGTGGGAGGTGTGAGGAGCGAAGCACATGGATGGTTCAGCAGGGACAGGGAATTCTGCCTCCAAACACCTTCAAGGGAGCAATATCAGTGAAGGAAGGGAATTGCTTTCATTTTCCTGGAGCAGTAAAGCCCAGCATTAGTTCCATAAAACAGAGTTCAGCCCAGGCAGTTGGAAAACTGGCTCTGTGGTGAGCAATTGGGTGCTAGGGACAGGTTCCCACTGTGGAGCACTGAGAGGGGTTAAAATGCTGTGTGAGGGAT
This sequence comes from Ammodramus savannarum pratensis, assembly GCA_020466415.1. Taxonomy (NCBI): domain Eukaryota; kingdom Metazoa; phylum Chordata; class Aves; order Passeriformes; family Passerellidae; genus Ammodramus; species Ammodramus savannarum. The sequence goes on along the minus strand of JAHXMQ010000028.1, from coordinate 9,841,072 downwards.
CTCAAATAGCTTACAGCCAGGCAGGGGTCTTGGCAATGCCTGCCAGAGGGCCTCAGAGATTTGTCGTGATTCATCCTTTCAAATCACGTTTGGAAAACAAAACCAAAGTCCAGTGCTCAAACACTTCTTTGATGGGGCTTTTCCACATAAACAATTGCAGAGTTCTGTACAGATGTGGCAGGGGTTGGACTAGGAAATGAGCAGGTGTTTGAGATGCTTTGCTCTCTATTAAAATGTGGTGCATGCTCTGAAAATAAAAAATCCTGGTGAAATAGGACCAGCTGCTTTTAGGTGGGATCTGTCTGGACATGAAAGGTGGAAAGAGGGAGAAGAGGACAGCTAAGAGCCCCATCTGGGGGAGGATTGGGTTTGTCTAATGCTTGCAGACAGCCAAAACCCTGGCTTCAGGCTTCCCTGGGAACTGAGGCATGGGATTGGGAGACTTGGCCTGTCCCAAGGACTAACAGGAATGCTAGATTTGTCATTTTCAGACCAACACATCTCCCAGCTTCTCTGCATTCTTCCTGAGAACCAAGTAGCCTGTTTGGGGGTTTTGCAATAGCTCTGTGTCTGTCTACAGGGGCGTGATTGCAGTTCCTGTCCAGTCTTGTGTGGCCCCTGGAATATTCTTCAGCTCCCTGGCTCTGGTCCCACGTGCTGTTCAGCCAGGCATCCCTGCTCCTTCAAACAGCCCAGCTCTTCCTTGGTTTCTGGGCTGGTTCCCAGCCCCTGCTGACCCCTCAGCTGCTGCAGCTGTACCAGCAGTGTCCCAAATCCTGGGTGTGTCTGTGCACGCTGCAGTTGTGCCCCTTCTTTTTACCCAGCTGCACCTCAGAGGCATCTGAAGCTTTAAATAGCTGGTGGCCAGCACTGGGTGCTCACAGCCAGTTCCCCCTGCCTCAGTTTCAGTTCCACGTGTGAAACTGCTGTCCTTCAAACCTTTTGAGCCTCTTCAAGGCTACAGGTACCATTCCCAGAGCATTTCCCCACCTCTCCCTCCTGCCTGTGCCCTGCTGTGGCCACAGCTCCCACCAGCCTGCTCCTGGCACAGGGAGCGTGGGCAGCTCTGGGTACAGGAAGGGGGAAGGACCACAGAGGCAGCAGCAGGATTGCAGATGTGTGTTTGCACTTCATCTTTCAGCCCAGGTCCTGCAGAGTCCCTCCTGCTGCTGTGGAGAGTCAGCTTGCAGTGTGCCCCTGCAGCCCCCAGCCCCAGTTAAAGCCTGGCAGTGTGTGGGTGACAGCAGAAGCTGGAAAAGTGCTAAATCCAGCAGAGGCAAGGCCTAGGGGTGATGCAGTCCTGGCTGTGTTTTCTATGGGGGAAACCCATTTTTGTGTGAGCCAAATGCAAACCAAGGAGCATTTCTGAGAGCACACAGGGTGGGGCTGCCTTTTAGCTTCCTAGCCTCTCTGAACATGTTGTAATCCAAGCTGCTTTCTGGAAATATCACTGTAAGGCCGGGAAGAGAGGACTGGAGCCGGGAAATGTGTTCCTAGCTCACCAGTTAGCTATTCTTTCTGTGCCAGCTGCCTCATTTGTAAAATGGAACCAATTCCCTGCCTAGCTGTGATGGTTATTTGCTGTATTTGCTGGTGCAATAGCCATGGTCCCTGGGCCAGCAGCAGCTGTAAAGCAAATCTGCATAGGAGCCATCATCTAGTTTGGAGAGGGAACCATGAGGTGGGACAAGGGGCAGGGAAACAGCAGAGGTGGGCAGGTGCACAGGTGAGGGAGGGCAGGATCTGGAGAGTCCTTCCCTCTGCTGGGGCTGGGTGAGTCCACAGAGTCTCTGGTTCATGCCTGCAAAATGCTAAGAACATGTAACAGTGCTAAGTGCTATAAATTATTACTAAGAATAGACTGTTCTGGGATGTTTGGGGTCATTAAAACCTCCCCACTGGAGTGCTCCATAACCCCTGCTTTGGTCTGGCTGGGCACAGGTTGGTGTTTTTATTTCTTCCCACCCCACTTTGTGCCCAGCCAGGCAAAACCATGGAGCATTTCCCAGCCCAACAGGGACAGCAGTGGGAGCCCTGCAGCAGAGAGAAAGCTGCTGTGCCCTGGGTCCTGCTGGCAGCATTGCTGCCCAGTCTGCAGCTGAGCTCTGCTCACCCCAAGGAGCCCCATGCCCCTTCAAAAACCCTGCCTGACCATGTCTCAGTGCATCTGTCCTTCCACTCCTCCTCAGCTACATCCATAACCATCCAATGATTCAAAATGGATAAGACACTTGAGATGCCTCAGGAGCAGGAGCTGCTGATGGAGAGAGCCAGGGAAAGGGCTGAATTCCCGGGTTAATGATGAATCACTGTGGGAGTGGAGTCATTGATTTGTAATCATTGCCTGGCTCCCAGATAGAATAGCCATGAATTCCTCTGACCAGCCACCGAGACAAGGTGCTTTGGGCTATTCCCAGCACACCTGCAAAAGCTCAAATCCTGCTCACAATGGCAGGGGGGCTCAGAGCTCCACCAGCATTTTCCCTCCAAGGAGAGGGGCTCAGCACTCAGCACACTGTCACTGCTGCTGCTGGAGCTCAGTATGCAGATGAATAAGTGAAACTGCATCATTTCCTTCCAGCCCTCCACAGGTGCCTACCCCAATTCCCTGCTGCTGTCACCCCACCCTGCAGGTCTGGGAAGGGGGAGCACAAACCCAAGTGAGCTGGTGAGTATTAACACCCCATTGCTCTGGGGGCAAACAGCAGCCTGCCAAGGGCTCCTGGGCATGAGCTGGGAGCTTTGGGTGTTTGGGAAAGGGGCTCAGTGCCATCCAAGGCAGGTCCCAAGCTGTCCCCGAGCCTTCTGTGCAAAGATTCCCAGAGCCTCAAGTTTATTATTTGTGTTCTTGTATTCTCTTCCTCTCCTACCCACAGGGACAAAAATGGCAGCAGACTAGGAGACCAAACCATCCTGGATTAGTAAGTGTACTTGACTCTGTCTCTGGGGGATGACTTTAGAGAGGGTGCAAGCCCAGTGCTACCATGGGAAGTGTTTTCTTGCTTTTTGTGTTAGTCACATCAGGTTTCCTGCCTGACCTATGGTGTCTGTCCATCCCCAGGCTGTGCTGGGGGATGGATACACAGGGATCAGTATGCTTTTGGAGGGATTTGCCCAGCATAAAAGCAGGCAAAATTCCTGTTCCTAGGAGCTGTATTCCATATAAACATCCTCCCCACTCCCAGCCTCCTACTCCTCCCACCTGACTTCCCCAAACAGAACCAAAAGCCAGCCTTGTCTCTGTCCTTATCCCTCCACCTCTGTCCCTGGGGTAAATCACAGAGGATCTGAGTTCATCTGTGGTCACTCTGCAGCTGTGAGCATCCCCCTGACCTCTGCCAGGACATCCTGTGCCTGCATGTCAGCCATCCCCTCCTCTCCCTGCCTCTCCATTTCTGTGTGCCTGCATGTCAGCCATCCCCTCCTCTCCCTGCCTCTCCATTTCTGTGTGCCTGCATGTCAGCCATCCCCTCCTCTCCCTGCCTCTCCATTTCTCTGTGTGCCTGCATGTCAGCCATCCCCTCCTCTCCCTGCCTCTCCATTTCTCTGTGTCTGCATCACCCACAGGGCTCCACCATCACACACACACTTCAAGCACAATCAGTAAAAAGTGCAAGGCCTTGCAGGGGCACTGCACCATGTTTCTCTCTCTGAACCCAGCCTCTCAAGGAAGTCTCACCAGAAGGAACATTCAACCCTGCATCCCAGAGCTATGGCTCTGTCTTATACTCTAAGGCTCCAAAAATATTTTGGAAGAGAGGATAGGAAGGCCTGGGGAGCACATCAGCAGATAGACCCGACCTGCAGCTGCTCAGGGGTCACCCCATTTTGCATGGCCTCTTTTCCTCCTGTGCATGAGACAAGCAAGTCAGCATTCAGAATGGGTTTTATACTAAAAAATTAACACTAGTGAGGAGCATTTGGGTTAAAACATGACTGGCCAAAAGTGCCTGTGTTGTAGCCAAGCTTCATCCTGCCTAGGCAAACATCCAAACTTTATTAAAGCCTTGAGATGTCAAAACAAGGCTTCTGCACAGTTCCCTTTAGAGGTACCTCCATGTACCATGCTGCAAATGCAGACACTGGCTCCAAGCCAGTCAGCAGTAGCAGCCCTGCCAGCAAAACCTCCTTCCCCCAAGCTCCTTAGGCAGGGCTGTGCTCTGCAGGGATTTGTGTTGCTCTCAGCTGTGGCAACACCTGAGCAACAGAGTTTAGAGCAAGGTGAAGGGTGCTCATCCCAGCAGGGTACAGCCTGAACAGAGCTCAGCCCCTTGTGATGGTTACAGACAAGGCTCAGGGCATTTCTGGCGTGCCTGGACTTGTTCATCCTGTTCTTCAGAGGCATTTCAGCCCAGCCCAGCACACTCCTGTCCCCTGGCACCTCCCAGCCTTACCCTGCAGGTAGTGATAGGTGCAATCTCACCTTTGGCTAAATCCCTGCATCTCCCTGAGAGATGCTCTTCCCCTAAAGCCCTGCAGCACTTGTGGAATTATCTAAACCAGCCCTGAACCCAGGCAGTCAAGCAGCCAAGTCCCCAGGGCACCCACCCTAACAGGATGACAAAGGCATGGAGCACACAGCCAGGGCCTTTTACAAGACCTTCAGCAGCAAGCTGCGATGAGATCACTGAACTCAAAGTTCAGACTTTAAGGTGGCTTGTGGGGTCTTTGACCCAAAGAGCCCATGTCTTTTGGTAGCCATGAGAATGCAACTACTTGTCAGCCCTCCCTAGGAACAAAGAGCTGAAATCCACCTTGTTTTAGTGTTGGTGAGCAAGCCTTGTCTCTTGAAGCTCACTGCCAGCTCTGAGTGGGGCTCTGTGCTGTTCCCAGCTGTAGGAGCCAGCTCAGCTGCAGGGCCCAGCCCACCCTGGCCCCCCAGTGCACACCCAGCACAGCCCCTCCAGAGTGGCTGCTGGGGAGCCATTATTGACAGGATTCACAGAATGACCAGCTTGGAAGAGACCTCAAAGATCACTGAGTCCAACCCAGCCCCAACACCTCAGCTGAACCCTGGCATCCAGTGCCACATCCAGGCTTTGTTAAACACCTCCAGGGATGGTGACTCCACTGCCTCCCCAGGCAGGCATTCCAGAACTTTATCACTCTTTCTGTGGAAAACTTTTTCCTAATATCCACCTGTATTTCCCTTGGTGCAGCTTGGGACTGTGTCCTCTGTTTCTGTCAGTTCCTGGAGAAAGAGCCCAGCCCCACCTGAGCACAGGCACCTTTCAGGAGCTGCAGAGAATGATAAGGTCACCTCTGAGTCTCCTTTTCTCCAGGCTCACCATCTGCCAGAAATTCCCCTTTCCCATGGCCTCCTTCAGTCTGAGATTTTGTAAGTGGCACAAGGGTGCAGGAATGCTGCTGCCCACTGCTACTTTAAATTATAATTTGGGAAAGCTTCTTCCTTTCTTTTCTGCCTGACCAATATGTCCTCTGCAGACACAGGGTGACTCTTTCCTGCTGTGGTTTCACTCTGCCAGGCAAAATGACAGGCAGGGATGTAGGCATCACTCAGGGCTGGCTCCATGGAGGAAGGTGAGCCTGGAGGCAGGCGTGGGGCAGTGACAGAGGTGCAGGGACACAGTCCCCAGGCAAGAGGAGCAGAGCAGATCTGGGGATGGCAGCCAGGTTCAAGCACAGCCCAGTGACAGCCAGGCCAGCCCACGGTGACGCCACAGACCCAAGGTCAGCTCAGGGGCTGAAGTCCATGGGCCAAGGGCCACACAAACAGGGTGCATGGCACAGCTGTAGGGGCAAGGCAGCCCAGCTGGGAGCAAGGGCAAGGCCTCAGGCAAGGAGCAGCCTGACAGGCCCTCACCAGGGCTTTTTACAGAGCTCTCTTGGACATCAGGCACTTGTGGGATTATCTAAGCCAGCCCTGAACCCAGGCAGTCAAACCCCCAGGGGATGATCTCAGAGCCCTGGCAGCAGCTACCATGCTGTGTGAGCCTTCTGAAGGCAGGGGGAGATACAAGGGATGAATTTAATCTGCTGCCAATCCCCAGGCTGAGGCATCACAGCTCCTGAAATGCTGATGGAAACAGCAGTGGGCATTTTAAAGTGAAAGGTCTTTAGCAGACAACTCTCTGCCTTCTGCAGCAGTGAGTTTCTCCACTTTTATAATGATTACATGGAAGGAATGTGGAAATTTGCTGTTAAGAAAGGGAGCAAATAGTGAAATTGTAAACTGCTTAAAAGTAACTGTTTTAACAAAGTTGTGAAACCAAGCTGGGGACAGAAGTGAGTGCAGTGCACAGGAGGGAGCACTGTCTCAGGGATAATATGTGTGTACACAGACCTTCTCAAGCTAAATAATATGCAGATTTTCACTCTGGAGAGGGAGAACTATCAGCCAAACCAAGCTTCTAACTGACCAGTGGTTCTGGCTTTTCTGTTTGTTCACCCTGCTGTGAGTTGCCCTGAACCAGATCCTGTCTGCATTTCTTTCAGGTGCTCCAAACCCACTTCTGGGAGACAGCAGGAAAGATGAAACACTCAGTATTCTCACCAGTCCCTGAGGAGGAGAGATGGCTAGCAGCCACCAGCACCCTGTCTGGACCAAGATGATGATGTATCAAGGTACAAAAGTGTGCTAGCTTCACATTTTAGCCTAAATAGCTGTAATTCCCAGCATGGGATGGGGGCCAAAGGGAATTCACTGAGGCAGTCAGGCTCTCCAGCAGCCTGGCAGCTCCTTGGTCCACAGTGGAAATTAATCAGGGAAGCACACCTTAAATGAAAAAAAACCAAACACCACCAACTTTGCTGAGACATCACCTTAAATGGAAAAATCAAACTCTGCACATCCAGCCTGTTGGAATGACACTGTAATTAAAACTTAATGAAAAGTGCCATTTATCAATGAGCTTTATTAACCTTGTCTAAAACCATTTGGACAAATTAAAACTCCTCTTGGTCTTTTCCTGCCACACTCCTGCTAAAAGCGGCGAGTCACGAAACAAATCAATAATGCTGGCCACATTGGTTCTTTGTTCAGGGCAGGAGAAAGCCTTGCTGCTGCAAAGCTTCAGCTGGCATGGCTTCAGCCACGGGGATGCTGCTCCTGGCCTCTGCCAGGGCCCCTGCTGGCAAGCCCCAGGAGAGATTGCCAGGGTACTTACATGGGCACATAAAGAGCGCTCCCAGCAGCGCTGCGGGGACCAGCTGTCCCAGCCCGGGGCACACTTGCAGGTTATTTGCATGAGCAGATATCAATCTATGCCCCAGAGGGCTCTGCCAAGGCCCCTGCTGGCACACAGCAGGGGCTGCTGCAGGGTCCTCACCCAGCACAAGGGCAGCCACACACCCTGTGTGTGCCCTTGCAGGGTGCTCCTGGTGCTGCCCCTCCCGGGACCAGAACCACACAGGGCCCTGCAGCCCTGCTGAGCCCCTTTCTGCTGTTCCTCAGCTCTGTAAAGCAGAAACACTGCCAGACTGAGCTCTTCCCTTTCCCTTCCCTCCCCTCAGCCAGCTGTGTCTGTCCCTCTCCAGCCCCACGACAGCTGAGCAGCTCAGCACTGTGCCACCTGCTCCCCACCTCCAAAGATCCCCTGCAAATCCCAGGCACAGCCTCCCCAGGGATGCTCAGAGCTTTGCCTCTAGTGCTTCACCCTCCTCCTGCACGGCTCCAGCCCCACTCAAGCTGTGTGCAGTGGCCAGGAAAGAAGTGGAAGCCTTGGAAGGAACTAAATCCACCTGGCTGAGGCAGGTTCACACGGGTTGTTTGCCTTGCTTAGGCTGCAACCCTCGTGCTTGCCCTGGGGTCCTGCTGTGCCTGGGGCTGCTCTTCTCCCCCTTCACTCCTCTGCTGTATTGACAGCACTTGTGTGGAAAGCACTGAGAGTGTGGATGTGGGGGGTAACTCCAGTGGTTCTCACACAATCAAGCAGACACCAGGCTGGGCCCTTTTTGGGTGCTGATAAACCCTTGGTCTCTGTTCCAGCCCAGGGGAATTGTGTCACTGGGCCAGCAGCCCTTCAGCACCTGCAGCTGGCACACTGCAGGGCTGTGCAAACAGGTAAAGCACTTTTAGAGAGAAAACATCCAGGAGCTTTCTCTTTGGGAGTGCCACTGCTGCAGCAGAGCCAGTGAAATCAACCTCTGGGAGAAATTAAGAAGGGGAAAGTTTGCCTGTCTGCTTCCCACCTAAGTAGTTAAGCTGTGGAACTTGCTGCCCCAAGACATTTGTTTAAGGCAAAGGATTTCTTTGCACCTTTTAATAAGTGCCCAACACAAGCCCTTACAGGGGTCAGGGCTCAGTGGACACCACTCCTTCAACCTTGCATTGCCCCAAATATGCCCCCTGTAATCCTGGTCAGGATTATAGGGGATATATTTGATGCTCAGCAGTTTAAACAAAATAGAAAAACTGATTTGATAAGACTAACTCTTGCTGTCCTCTAGATTTTTGTTTTTGCATCATGGGCAGGGACACAAAAATTCTTCAGTAGGTACAAGCAGGGGAACATCCCTACTGATGAAGCACTTCCCAAACTCCACTGGGAAAGGCTGAATTCAGCTTTGGCAAGCAGGGCTTGCATCACTAGCAGCCTTTGTTACTTTAATTATAGCTTTTAATATTGCCTATAAAAATGTTTGAGACCTGCTGAACTCTTTTCTGAATCCTGCTGAGACCCCTGGGCTCCATCACACATGGCAGAAGCACATTCCATAGGTAAATGTGCACAGTGTGAAAAGGGATTGCCTCCAATTGCCCTCATATGATTTCTAATGTAATTGAATATCTCTGGTTTTCACACAATGAAACACAGAGATGAGTTCCCAGTGAATCTTTTTGAGTTGCTCATTCTTTCATGGAGCTTTATCAAGCTGCAACCACAATGACTTTTACCCAACTCTGTCTGGGGACTCTGCTTTTGTTTTTGCTGTGGGTTCTGCTTCCTATTTGCATTTATAATTATAAATAAGCACTCTGTCTAGTGTCAAAAATAAGTTCTTGATGCTCTTACCTTTCCTGCACTTTGGCTTTGTCCAGTTCTCTTGCAATAGCAATGCCAATGTTGGAGATTGATCTGAAGTGTTAGTGAGCAAAATTTGCCATGTTGATAAGTGCTTATGAAGAGAAAAACCCCACTAAAGCCCCAGGCCTCCTGTTTAGTTTGCAGGGCTGCAGAACATAAAAATCCCTCCCTGTTTAATAAATTGAGCCAATGTAGTCCAGAGCAACTAAGAGACAGATGTGGAACCCTATGATGCCAGCACTACAGACTCCCTTTTCAAGCTAGAACAATACTTTAAAATTAACAATTCATTACTCAGATCTGTGAAAGGCAAATGAAGCTCAGCCTTTCCTAACCTTGACATTTTCCAGACTATTGGCCAAATCCGTGGGTAGAACATTTCATGTTGGTAAAATAGAGGAAGTAAGACAAGAACTGTTTTTCTGCTGTCAGACATGGTTTAAAATATAATAGGATAAAAGCTTTATTTTATTTTAAGTGCTGAAGTCACCAAAGGAAGCAAACCCACATCTTGATTTTATACAGAACTTGCTCTGTAGGATAGCACTGTCTTTAAAGGTGGTTGAGCTTCCTGCTTTCTCCCTCTGTTTGAGGTGGGTTTTTTTAAAACAGTAGTTTCAAGGAATTTGTTTGCACTAATTCACTCTTCACAAACATTAAAGCCTCTCATTTATCTCTGAGATCCTCTGTCAAAGTTGTCTGGCTGTGAAGAGCATCAGAGTTTGCTTCTAACAGGAAAAAAGGTGAGCAGTTGTCTTGTCTGTGTGTCTCTGCAGGAAATGAGCCCAAGGATTGAACTGTGGCCTGGGTCAGTGTTGTGAGTTCTCTTGAGTGCAAGGCTTCTCCATTAAAGATTTTTCTCTTTCTTCTTACATGGTTTGTTAGCTTTCTAAAAGGAGACCTAAGGATGTGACTTAACCTTGCAGAAGGAAGGAAACCTCAAATTCAGGCTGTTCTCCCATTCTGAACTTAACAGCAAATCTTTGCAGAGGGTTCAGTATTCTTGCTAAATCAATACAGATTTTTTTTTTTTACTGTGCATGGAAAATAGGGAAAGCCTGACTGTGTGTATGTCCTCTGCTTTATGGAAAAGACATTTGCTTAATGACATCTTCGAGGGATGCTGGCTCTGGCCCTGATATTGGGGTCCTCTGGGATGGAATGTGAGGCTCCCCATGTCCCAGTCTGGCCCTAACATGCTCCCTGACCCCTCATGGGATGGAAAAAGGTCTGGGGGGGGCTGAGGGTGGCAATGCCCTGGGCTGGAAGTTTTGGCCAGTTCCCAGAGGGGGGCTATGGATGGCAGTGAGACTTGCGCAAGGTGATCAGCAGGACAGAACTCCTCTAAGGAACTACTAAACTGGGATTATTCAGCCTAGAGAAGGCTCTAGGGAGAAGTTATTGTGGCCTTTCAGTACTGAAATAGGTTTTTATAAGAAAGATAAAGATAGGATACATTTTTAGTGGGGTATGTTGTGATGGGACAAGCAGGACTGGTTTTAACTAAGAGACACTAAATTTAGGCTAGGTAATAAGGACAATTTTTTTATGGTGAGGGTGGTGAAGCACTGGAACAGGTTGCACATGGAAGTTGTTGATTCCCCATCCCTGGAAACATTCAGGGTCAGGTTGGATTGGGCTCTGAGCAGTATGATGCAGCTGTGGGTCTCCCTTCTCATTGCAGGGCAGCTGGAGCTGAATGACCTTTAAAGGCCCCTCCCAACACAAACCTTTCTGTGGCTCTGTGACACACTCCCCTTCAGAGGGCTGGCTGGCCTAGAATGCCTTTCTGATATGGCTTATCTCTGCTGAAGGCAGAGATATGAGGCACTGTGCATCTCTGTTCCTAATAGAGACTAAAACTGGCCATGGTTAAGGCTTTATGGCTCTGAGTGTTCCCTGTCCTGATGCAGTCCCCAAAGACACAAACCAGAGGAAGGCTGAGTGAAAGCAAAGTGCAACAATTAGTAAGTTCATTTACCAGAAGGCCACTTGCATGTCCTATTGCAATTGCTCCTCCACTTGGGCACTGCAGGCTGTTTGGGCTGCCAGGGTCTGCTCACTGGCACAGCTTAACTTGTTTGCTGTGTGTTTTGTCCCTGTCCCCCCCAGTTCTGCCTGATACCTGACATTTTCTGCCAAGCAGTTGTTTAGTGCATTAGCCACTTTTCAAATGATTGCTTCCCCATCGGGCAGGGTCTTTTCAGACAGGAGACCACGAGCCTCTCAGCTCCAAGGAGATTTTCCCCCTCTCCAGTTAGTGGTATTCCCTGAGCCCTGCTGATGAAAGACACAGATGTGTCTGCAGAGGAGGAGCTCTCAGTGCCTGCCTCATTCCCCAGAGCCCTCTTCAGCCAGTTTGATGTCTAAGTGGAAGGGAAGAAAACAAGCTGACAGTGGGGTTACCACCCAGATGATTTTCTGAATTGATTAGCTGCTTTTTCACAGGTCTCAGAGCCACACAAACAGCCACCTCCTTGGATCTCCCCAGCTAAGTAATGACCTGGGCTTGGAGAGCCCTAGAGAAAGACCAGCCATAATGATGTGCTGCTTCCTGTGAAGGAAACAAAGAAAAAGCCAGGGGAAAACAACATGAGGGGAACTAAATAGCAGCTAGAAAGAGGCAAGGGAAATGCAGCTTGCAAGAGAGAGGTGGAAAAGAAACACCTTTCAGCAGCTGAAATTTGTAGGTGAAGGGCTGGGCAGGCAAGGAAAAGAGACCACAACTTTCTGAGGTCAAGCCTGCGAGCACAGGGCAGGCTCCTCAGCAGCTGAAGGCCATCTTTGGGTGTGTTATGATAGGGGTGATGTTGTAATAAAACCTAGATCCCTTTGAGCTGTCACCTTCTGGCCAGCCCACTGCCACACGTGGGACAGCCAGAGCAGCCTTAGAGCTCTGGCCATTACCTCCCTGACCAGCATCACCCCCTGACCTGCACCCCAACCCTTCCCTGACCAGCATCACCCCTGCCCTGGGCTCCTGCACCCCAACCCTTCCCTGGCAGGCGATTTCAGCCCCGCTGGGCACCGTCCATGCTGCAGAGCCTCCCACCAGCGCTGCCCTCCATTCCCAGTCCCTGCCCTGCTGGTGCCGGCTGGGAACCGCAGGCAGCAGCGCTGGCTCTCGGTTGTCAGTCTGTCAGTCTGTCTGTCAGTTCGTGGTCTTGAGCCCCAATGGCAAAGCCCTCTGGGCTGTGCAAACGTGAGGGGCCAGGGCAGGAGTGCCCAGCCCAGCAGCTGTAATTGCTCCGTTTCTCCCAACATTCCTGCTGGGGAAGGCTCTCCTTCAGATCCTCGGGCAGCACCACTGAGGGGAAGATGCATGGCGGGTGGGGAGGGAGGGTGGAGCCCCTGCAGAGCACTTCGGGGTCAGTAAGTGTCCCATAGAATGGCCCTGGGCTGTGCCACACTCTGCTGAGGTGGCTGAGTTGTGCAAGTGGGGAGGCTTAGGCTGGCCTTTGAAGGATTTAGATCACACATTGAAAATCTGTCTTTGAATAGGAACAAATGGTCCAGCCTTGCTTATCTTTTACTCCTGCCTCCTTCTCATACCACGGAATAATGCAGATTAGAATGCTGTGGAGCCTCCTCCCTCTGCTCTTTCCCATCTGTGCTGTGCTATCCTGACAGAGGTTTTTAACTGGACCACAAGAAAGAAAAAAAAAAAAAACAAACCCCAAAAAACTCCAAACAAAAAACAAAACAAAACAAAACAAAAAAAAAAAAGAAAAACCAAAAAAAACCAAAAACAAACAAAAAAAACCAAAAAAACCCCACAAAAAATTAAAAAAAAAAAAACCAAACAAACAAAAAAACCCAAAACAAAACCCAAAACCATACCAAAACAACACAAAAAACCCCAAAAAACCAAAGCTAGAACTAAACCCCACAGCCCCTATATTTCCCCAGTCCAGAACTGCAGCCTGCTGCTCTCAGTGCCTCTAATGAGCTAAGCAAGGCAGGCACTCGTTATTCCCACCTGGGTCACTCTGCAGCTGGGAAAGGGAGCCTTAAGCCCCACATGGCTCCAGAATAAATGGGTGAGAGGTGGATCTGTGCCCGCCCCTGCTGGCAGCCTGGCCATGGGTGCCCTTGGGTGGTGCTGGCAGGGATGTCCTGCAGGGAGGGTGGATGTGCTGGCTCTGCTCCTCTGCAGAGCTCCCAGGGAGGTGCTATCAGCTCAGATTTGGAGAGGCACGCTGGGAGGGGCAGATATTTGTCCCAGCATTGCAGTTTTAGCTGTTCTGGTGCTGTGAGTGCCTTGCTGGTGTGGCTCTGAGGGCAGATCTCTGTGGGGAGACAGGGAGGCTCTGGCATTGTGAGCATGGCTGCAGTGACAGAGTTTGGCTTGACACTGATCTGCTGTTTCATAGCCATAGCTTCAGAAACAGCTAAGCAAATGCATCTGCCAGCTTAATTTTAAAAATTAGATGTGGCTTTTTTTGCTAAAGTAACAGCATAAAGCATAAGTGAACACCAGAACTATTCCCTGTGCTATCACACAACTATTTCTGTCCTTCTAGATCAAGTTTTTCTCAGATCAGCTGTTTTATTCAGCTGTGGTTGTGCATCAAACCCCAGTGTAGAGCCCCAGGTGATGGGTAAAACACATACATGTGGGACAAATCAGTTTGTAGACTTTAAGTAAAGGCACTTACAGGCTGGATTCACCCACAATGGGCAAGTGGAGTGAGTTTTAGAATAGAAATAAGTGTTTGGTTCCTTGTTAAGCTCATTATTATTTTCAGGAAACTGGTGCTAAACTATAAAAGGCACCTCTCTAGGAAAGGACAAGAGAAGGATGGGAGTGTCTGCTCTGCCTGGAGACAAGAGCTGGGGAAGAACACTGAGCACTGGTGAGTCCTCAAAAGCAAATCTGCCTCTGTCCTTCCCCTCTGTTACAAACAAACAGCACAGCCAACAGCAGGAAAAGGATGGGGAGCATCCAAAATACTTCTTGACTCTGACCAAATCTTGGGACGGCAGAGTTCTGCCTTCCTCTGTGTCCCCACCCCAGAGGTGAGAGGAAATTTGGAGCTGAGAAAGCCAGTGGTGGAGGCTGGCATGAAGGACACCCCTGTCAGAACTGGGATTTTGAGGCAGAATGATCACTGATACTAACAGCACTAAAAAACTCCCAAAGGATACTATTTTTGCCAGCTTTTTCCCTCCTGTTTTTTTTTTTTTTTTTTTCCTCAGCTGGATCAAAGGAATTAATTTGGCTGGTTTCTCTTTTATTTCAAGTCATCTTTGCTTTTCTTTCAGTTTGTTAATCTTCCCCAGAATGGTCTTCAAAGTTGGGGTTGGAAAGGCTGCAGGGGAATTTTAGTTGTCTGGTTGGTTTATAATGAATATCACTGTTGTAATGGTATCTGAATGTTTTGCTCAATGAATTTTTGCTTGGCTTTGCTTTCAACTGCATTTCTATGATGCTGCTTCAGACAAGTGGTAGCCCTCTCTCATGGGAAAGGAAAATCAGTTGAACAAAGTATTTGCTTTGGAAAGATGAGGGTGGAGCTATGATGGCTGTTCAGAGATTCTGAATTAGAAAGAGAACTGATAAATCCTGCACCATAAATCTCCTACCAAGGTGGGTGAGAGAGCACTTCTCTACCACATCCCTCTCTGTGCCCAAACACTACCAAGGAGATTTTAACCACCAGGACTGGCTAAAATCTGTGTACAACATTACCTCTGAGAAGAGAGGACCCCTGAAAACTCCATCCCCTTCCCTCTCCAAATGCACATTTTCCCTGTGGAAACTGAGCTCTCCCCCCATGGAGTCTAGGTAAGGTTGCACATTTTGTGTCACTGGTAGGAGCACAAACACTAGCTGGGTGTTAGTGGGTGGTGGGAGATTTGCTGTTTGCCTGATGTGCTGGGTCTCTGATTTGAGTTTCTTTGCCCCCTCAGGCTCAGCTGTGGCTCTCTGGCAGGATTTGATCATATTTTCAGGACAGGATAAATTATGCTTTATTGCTTCATGTAACAGACCAGTATCATTTAGGATGGAAAAGACCCTTATGGTCATCAAGCCCAAGCATTACCCAGCACTGCCAGGCCATGTCCCCAGTGCCAGAATAACATGTCTTAAATATCTCCAGTGCTGATGACACAGCCACTTCCCTGGGCAGCCTGTTCCAGTGTTTGACAGCCCTTTTGGTGAAGAAATTTTTCCTGATATCCAATCTAAACCTCTTGAGGTACAACTTGAAGCCATTTCCTCTTGTTATATCATATCCTTGTTATATCATATGAAGCCATATCCTCTTGTTACCTGGAAAAAGAGACCAACACTCACCTTGCTACAGCTTCCTGTCTGGTAGTTGTGGAGGGTGAGATGGTCCCCACTGAGGCTTCTTTTCTCCATGCTGAATCTCCTCGACATTCGTCATAAGGCTGTTCTTTGGGGGAGGGAGGGGATGTGCCCTGTAATTTAGTGACCATTCATTCTAAATGAGAAGGTTAATAGCTTGGCCACTTCATATTTTAACCCTAAGCTTTTCCCCCTCTCTAATTGTAAAGCATAATAGGTTTTATTTCCATATGGCTGTTCCCTGTGGGGCTCTGTCTGGATGTATAAATCAAAGCCTTCCTGCCACATTTTGGGGCTTGGGGGCAGATCCTGCCCTCAGGAGAGCATGGAGTAGGGTCACCCAGCTGCCAGCAGAGTCACCCCATTTTCCCTGCACTGCTGGGAGCAGGCAAGGCAGAGATGGCCACTCAGATGAATAACTGCAGCATGGGTGGGTGCTGAGGGCTTTGCAAATGGGATTGCTGACTTGGAGGGGCTGGGTGTTTCTGGTGCCATGTCTAGCAGGGCAGGCAGTGTCCTGGGGGCTGGGGAACACAGACAGAGCTGCTGGCATTCCTCCCTTTCCTCCCAGCAGGAAAATGAGGCTTAGGCACAAGGGTGAACCAGGAAGGCTGGGTGTGGGAAAGGCAAACCTCCAAAGCTCTGAAGTGCAGAAGGAGGAATAAATCAGCTGGTCCTTCTCCTGGCAATTTCTCCTTTCTCCATTGCCTGTTTACTTGTATTTTCACTGGGCCACAGGTTTGAAACAAGCCAGTGCTTCCACAGGCGCAGCCGTTCCACCACAGGCAGGTGCTTTGCAGCAGGATCCTCATCTTGAACTCAGGGAAAAGCAGAAGTGCCCTGGCAGAGCTCTCTGGGGAGCTGGGAACAGGAACCTAGAGGTTCTTCTGGCCAAGGCTGTGATGTGTTTATCAGATCTCTGCTCAGGAGCCTGCAGCATCCTTCCTGCCTAACTGTAGTGATATCCTGCCAGCATGGGAACCTCTGGAGCTGAGCCTCAGGTGTTGGGTGAGAGCTGCTGAAAGTGGAGGAGTCAATGGATGACAGGGTCACTAACAGTGCAAGCAGGTCTCTTCTTTCCACCTCTGCACTGCTGGTTTAAACTGGGCTGGTGACAAAGAGAGCTGAGCAGCCTCTGTCACTGTGTGGCTGCATCCAGCCCTGGGGAGGCACTGAGCTGATTTTCTGAGCTGAGCACCAGGCTGAGGTACAGGGCTGTGCTCCTGGTGCCTTGGAGGATGGAAGTGATACCTGCAAAGTGTAAAGCCATTTCCCAGCCCCTGGGGAAATGCAGTGGGAGGAGCAGCCCCTGCCTCCAGTTGCTGGAGAGGCTGGGGTGAGAAGGGATGCAGGCATCACCCCTCATTCCACTTCCAGCATCCCAGGTCTTTTCTAGCACCCCCTGGGTTCAAGACTGTGCTCCTGTGGACATTCAGGCTCTCTTCACCCCAGACAGAAAAAGCTGAGTATCTCAAAACTCCCCAGTTTCAAGCAGGACTGCTCTGAGAAAGGTCTGGACCTGACTCACTGGATTAGTCATTATCTTTTATTTTGAGGCTGGACACCTAAAATCCCTTCAGCCCATGAATCTGCCAGCCATCCCCCATTTCCAGCTGCCTACAGTCACTTTCCTCCAAGTGACTTGACAGGTTTTGAAAGTCTTTCATGGACCTTGTTCTGTTTCCCTGACACTGGAACCAACATTGTGTCTAAACCAGTTTAAATTATGTTTACCCCAGGTGAATTTATTTACACATACCAAATTAGGCAAACCAGTAATCATGCAGCTTAACTGTTTCAAGAGCAGCTACATTAGGAATCTGGAAAGAAATAATTTTTGTTATGTGTCAGGGGGATTTTTCTACAAGTAAGGCAGACCTCACACTAAAGCCAATACTTGGAATGTCAACTCCCTGCCCCTGGTATTTACAGAGAAACTGGATTAAGTCACTTCACCTCATGTAGAATAATAATGTTTAGCATGTAAGTAGCATTTTACAATTTCACAGCAATAAACACAGATACCATGGTAATGAGAACTGACAAGGCACTAGTATTAACTAATTAAGTCTTGCAACTTCCCTGAGGTATCTAAATATGACCATTCCCATTTCATAGATGAGGAAAATACACCTGAATTTATTTACTCGTAGTCACAGAGCAATTCAGTGAAAGAGCTGGGAC
This sequence comes from Ammodramus savannarum pratensis, assembly GCA_020466415.1. Classification (NCBI taxonomy): domain Eukaryota; kingdom Metazoa; phylum Chordata; class Aves; order Passeriformes; family Passerellidae; genus Ammodramus; species Ammodramus savannarum. The sequence goes on along the minus strand of JAHXMQ010000028.1, from coordinate 9,823,585 downwards.
CATGACTCAGTCCTGCTAATGTTTGGATGGCTGCTCAGCCCTCTGTGAGGCTCTGCCTTATTTCCAGACCTGTGCATCAGCACAGCCTGGTATCCCATCCTTAGCAAGATTTAGAGATCAGTCACTTTCAACTTCTGCTGACTGCTGCGGAAGGAATGGGATTTGAATGCCTCTCTAGCCAAATGCAGCAGCAAAGTGTGGAGGTATTGGTGGTGTTGGAAATGGATGTGCTGAAGCCACAAGTTAGCCCTGGAGAGCTGCACTGCCCACAGAAGCAGCACAGCAGGAAAAGCAACTGGCAGGTGGGTGTCAAATGGAGCTTTGGAAAGGCTGTGTTGGCTGAAACCACCATGGGCTTTGCCTGTCCAAGCCCACCACAGCTCAGGAATTGGTGTGCACACAATTCTAGTCTGTATGGGCTCAGTGGTTCACACCAACACTGCATCTGGCCCAGGAACCTTGGTGGGAGCACAGCCCTGGCACCAGCACTGAGCAGGAGCCCCTTTCCTCTGTGCAGGAGGTGCTCAGCACTTCTCACAGTGTGAGATCAGCAGCTTTCCACCAGAGCTGCAGCTTTCCCTCACATCACCTCTTCAGGCCCAGGCTACAAAACCTGGTTACCACAAAGAGACTCTCAGCCACTCTGCCAGCTCTGCTCACACACCACCCATCCCCATCTAGGAAGGTGTTGAACAGAGACCTGAGTTGTTGTGGCTTGTAAGCAAAATGGAATTTTAACTCCCCTCCAGGAACATCATCTATCTCTGCTGGAGTGACTGATGAGGATGGTGCTGTGCATGGAGCACTGCCCTGCTGTGCAGCACCCTCTGCATCTGCCTGGGGCTGTTCTCTCTGCCTGTGAGTGCCTCACTGCTCAGCACAGGGTGCTGCACCTGAGCCAGAGGAGCTCAGGCTCTGGTGAGTCCCAGGGAGCCCTCACTGCTGTTCAAGGCAGACTGCAGGAGCCAGTCCTGGAGCACAGTGCACACATATCAGCACTGCTCACTGCTGCTCTGGAAACAATTAAACATCTCCTTGTTTATGCCCAAATACTGCTGCCTGCCTGTGGAGTAGCTGTGGACAGCAGGAGCAGGGACAGCAGACCTGGGGAGGCACAGAAGTGTTGGGGTTTGTGTGTCTCCACTCTGCTTCCCAGTGAGGTTTCCAGGGCAGATCACTGCTCCCCATCTTGTTCTGTGGCTGTTCAAGCCAGCCCATGTCTGACTCATCTCCCTGCCAGATGTACCCAGCAGCAGCTGTGAGCATGGATGACCACAAACAAACCCCCATGCAGCAGCAGGCCCCTCTCTGCTGCTCTTTGGAGAAAGATCCACATTCCCTGCCTTCAAATCCACTGCCACAAATTCTCATTTGCCTGTTGATTGCTCTCTAGGGGACAAAACATCAAGTTACAACCTGTGGTTTTCAGCCCCAATGGGTTAGGAGCAGAAAATCTGTTGAGACCGAAGGCTTAGATCTGTTGGTTTGATATGTAGCTCAGTAAAGCACACAGGAGAGGAGCTGTGATGGAGGGTGCTTTGCCACATCAGTGCTAGCCAAATTCCCAGGAGGGAGATGCTGTTCAAGGAAGAGAGTCCATGCAAGCTAAAGAGGCCCAATGTTGCTAATTTTCTGCCTAAACCAATGGTGGTGTGTGCAACTGCTGCTTTGCTTCATGGAAAGGGTGGCTCCACTTCAGTAATGTGAAATTACTTCTCCTTTCCAGTGGTTCATTCAGCTGAAAATAGTGTTGTGGAGTAAATATCTGGGGTGCTGCAAAGAGAATCCATCAGATTCTCAGATGCTAGGTCAGGTTCTCAGAGTGGCTGCTTTCATATTGGACAGATGGAATGTGAACATCCAGGAGACAAAAGAAGCAGATCTTTCACAAGTGTCCACAACATAACAGCTGGGTCTGTGCCTGAGGAGCTGGAGAGTGCATTCCAGCCAAGAATGCAGCAGGTTCTTCAGCAGATGAACCTCAAACTGCTCAGGATGCAGGCTGCTGGAATCATGGAAAACCTTCTGGTGACTCAAAGCTGGAGAGAAGTGTTTGTGTCCCAGCTAAAGCTGCAGCCCTGTTGGTGGCAGCTGAAGTTGAAGTGTATTGATACCACACATCCAGACCTGTGCAAGCTGGTTCACTGCAGCACAATGCCCAACCAGTGGGAATGGCACTTTTCTCTTGTTCTGCTTCTGTTTCCAATTCCTGTCTCCCACACTTTCCAGCACTGCCCCTGTTCTCTCTCATGCCTCCATTTCACAGCTGTTGTCTGTGCCCACCCATCTCTTTTCTATTCTCTGCCTTAGCAACTGGCTCTCCTTTTTATTGACTCCCTCATTTTTCCTCTTGATAACTTCAAACTTCACATTTTTAGGCTGTTGAGACTGCACATTTTCTACCTTCCTCGTCTCACCTTCTCATGCAGCCCTGCAGCATCCTACTCACCAGCAGATCTTGCCTTCACTGTGCATTTCTTGCTTTATTCAGCTTATCTCTCCCTGAATGCCATCTCTCAGACATTCCCCACTCTCTCTCTCTCCCTCACAGCTTCTTCCACTCCACAAGTGTTTGTGACTACAGACTTTTCCTTACTCCCTGCTAATTAGTATTAATACTTACTTCCCCCTCTCAGATAATTTACCAGTTTCTCTCATCCCTTGTGTCTCTCCCTTCCTACACAGTCTCTTGACTGCAACCCTGTCCTCTATTTCAAATCTGTTTTTCTCTCTTTCAACCACTCCTCTTGGCTTTCATGCCTCTTATGTCAGCCCCTTGTGTGCCACTGCTTTCCCTACTTCTTAGGAAATCAGAACTAGTGGCTCAAAAGAAGTAATTATCAAAATTATGCAACATAGCTTTTTTTTCTCTTGACTCTCCTAGTTTAGTTAAAAGACGCAAAATTTCTCATCTGCTTCCACACCTCTTCTGTGATCCCTCTGGCTGCCTCCATGACTCCAGCTCTACCGCTACCCAGAAAAATCTGTGCCTTCATTTCCACTGCCTCAGTTTCCTTGATTTGTTGTTTGAGTAGGAAAAGCAGATCCAGGGGTGAAAGCCAGACCTCCCAGTGCTAAACACTGCAGCCTCTGCTCTGCTCAGGAATGCTTTTCCTCTGTGCTCTAAACCAAAACCTCTTTGCTCAGGAGGCATTGAAAAGGGAACAAGGGACTTGAAGGTGGATCAAAATATGAAGAATCCTAGAAAGTAGCTTGGGTGAAAGTAGGTGGCTAAATCACATTTGTCTTCTACTTCATAACTCAGCAAAAACAAGCAAAGGCAGTGAGAGTTGCTGGTGTTAGATTGTTGAGGGAGGGCTACATGAGGAAGGAGGCAGTAAAATTCAGACAGGCTAGAAAAGGGAGATGAAGCTCTTCACAGCCAGAAATGCAAAAGTTCTGTTTTGAAGGAGCAGAAATGTTAGGCTTTATTGTTAAATCTTTTCTCCTGAATTAGGAAAATTTGAACTTCCCAGAGCCAAGTCCTTCTGAGAATGTGCTGCTGGTAAGAACAGAATCTGAGGTTTGGTGGGTCCTTCTGCAAGTTTTCCTTCCTTTTGATTTCTTGCAAGGGAAGACTGCAGTTCCTCCTGAACCTGGTTTATAGGAACACAGTCCACTGGGCTTTAGCTTAAAGCCAAGTGGTGGAAATGCAAGGAAGTTAAGAGTTCTTTTAAAAGAGATCTTTATTAATGATAATATCACCTCAGCTGGTGAGGAACTGACCTGTGCCTGTCAGTAATCCATTATCTTTCAGAGGCAGGCTACAAGGATCTACCTGTCATCAACCTAGCATTACATTTAAGCTTTAGATCAGTGTTTCTGGAGAAAGTTGAAAACACTCCTCCCTCCTTTTTTGTTTCTAGATTAAATGATTTGCCATACAGGAATGGGGACATACAGTCCCTGCAACTCTACAATCTTTTTTTAAATTTGCTTTTGGCACTTTGAATTTGGTATTTGGTTTTTTCCTCCATGAAGTGAGCTCACAAATCCAGAGATGACCAGGAACAATGAAAACAAGAGGCTTTGATTGGGTCCATCAGCCTCAGTGTGGCTCTACATGGCACAAGGACTCAACCTTCAGCCAGTTTGGGAAGAGAGGATGAGAAAAAAGCACAGAAGACAGGGGAGGAGGGTAAGTATGGAAGGTAGAGAGCAGCCAGGGCTGGATATTGAGCTGAAAAAATCAGTGGTAGGGGAAGAATATAGAATACTTGGAAGGACACTGGCCAGAGCAGGCTTTGGTTTTGTTAGTTATGGACAGGAAACTCACAACCAAAGGTGACTTGGAAGAGAAGGAGCACATGGATCAAAGAAGAGGAAATGCCATAGTGTATTCACCAAGGCTCTTCTGTTGAATAGCAGAAGGAAAGCAGAGCTTTTTGTGCTTGAACAAGAAGTTTAAAGAAGTCTTTTAAGAGCAGTGTAAGAATCTAGGAAAAGGGAGCAACCTGAAGTGATTGTGGACAGCCCCTACCATCCTGGAATAAAAAGAACAATATAAGAGAAAACACAGTCCAACAGAAATAATGGAGACGATAGAGGGAGCCAAATTAATTCAAAAAACATTAGGCAAAATTGGTACCGTAGCTCTTCTGACAAAAAGAGAGATTGGGAGTGTTCATTTAAAGTTCACAAAGCTCTTAGCAGGGCAGAGAGTGGGGATAGTACAAAGCTGTTTGACCCAGTGTCAAGAACAAGCAAAGATGCAGCAGTGAGATAAGCCACAGCTGGACATGGCAGGAATTCAGGGAGGAATGTCAGCACAGAGCAAGACAGAACTCAACATAAACTCCCCTTACATGGCCAGGGCACCAAAAGTTAGCTCCATGGAAGAGCTGGGCATTAATGAATTCTGTAACTAGCCCAGAGGAAACTGTGCCTGAGGATTTGTCACCTCTAGATGTTTGACACAGAGCTGCTGGTGTTTTAACGTGATCCTGCATGCTGACAGAGTGCCCTGAGCTGGCCTGCCCTCTCCTCTCACAGCTACTGCAGGGAGCTGCAGCTGGCTCAATCCAGCGCAGGCAGACACAATACACAAGAGATCAGATTCTGTCTTGCTCAAGACCAAGTCTTGCAGTCATTGTGCCTTGAAACACAGGCAGGGTTTCAGTGTAGCATGTTGGTCTCCTTCAGACAATAAATGAACCAAGTCAAAAGCTTTTAGGGAAAACAGATGCAAAGGCTGAACTTAGGAAGATAACTAATAAACCACTTAAAAATATAGTGCATTTTGGCAAAAACCTTGGTGAGGAAGGCATAGGAAATCTATTTTCTGTGTGAAATTTACAGCGAAGGAAAGCAAGGTCTGTGTCTGAAGAAAAATCAGGTGTCTGATGACACCTCCTGTGCCATCCTCTCAGCCATGCCATTGCTCAAGTGACCCTCCCAGGCCCCCAAAGAGCACAGCAGTTGCCACACCAGATGAGCCTGGTAGCCTTCCTAATCCAGTCTTCTCACTCCAACAGTTGCTACCCTCTGATACTTCAAAGAAAGGTGCAAGAAACCCCATAGTGGACAATTATAGAATAACCCGCCCACAAGAGAAGTTTTTCCCTAATCCCTTGCCATCAGTTAGTGGTTATATTGTGCCTTGAAGCCTGACAGTTTATATCCCTTCTAAAATTTATTTATATCCTGTCTAAAGTGACCATGAATGTTCTTGGTATCCATATAAATGTCTAATCCTTTTCTGAATCCTGCTAATCTCCTGGCCTCAATGAAACCTCGTGGTAACAAATGCCATGTGTTAATTACACATGGTACAAATATTTCCTTGCACCATTTTAAATTCACTTCCTTCCAATTTCACTGGGTATCCCTTGATCCTGCAGTAGGAAAAAGGGCAATGAAATTAGAGCTTGTTCATTCTTGCTGAGCCACGCTGCTGCTCCTTGATTTGTTTCTTCTCTAAACCAGTTTGTTCCCATCCTCAGCCAGTTTTCCCTGGTCAGGCTGTTAAGCAGTGGCCTGAAACACAGCACAGAGCTTATACCTCACCTTACTCCCTGTTGATATGTTCATTTTGAGTGGAAAAAGGGAGAGGAGACCCTGGAGATCTCAAAAGTGCATGCTGACATCAGACTGCTTTATGTCAGCAGGTGTTAGGAGGGCACTGAGTGATGCCACCAGCCTTTCCCTCGAAGCCAGAGACAGAGCAGGGAACCTGCAATGTGTGAACCTGAGTCTGCAGCCTGAATGATCCCTTGGAGCTTCAGGCTGCTCCTGGAAGGGGATATCCCTGTCCCACTCCAACTCGGGCATTTCCCTGCTTCCTCACATCCTCGCTAGCTAAGGCCAGGCTGTGGGATTAGTGCAGTTCTGAAGGAGTTGTCCTCATCCACAGCCTAACTCTGCTCTGCTGTGACCGTGGTTGAACTCCAGTTTTACTGGAAACTGGAACTCCAGCTTCACACTGGTGTCACTGGAGCTAAGCCTAACAGGCAGAGCTGTGCACAGTGATCCTTGGCAGCTGTTTCGAAGCTGGGCTGCGGTGCCCACGGAGAGCTCGTCAGGTGCTGCAGCGACAGCACACGAGGTCACGGCTGCTCGCTGTTCCACTGGAACTTTGTCTCATCAGCGCAGCTCCACAGGCAGGTCATTCATCCCTGTTTGTCGCGGAAAGTTTACTCGCAATACAATTCAAAATAGGGCAGCGTTGCTCTTCATTTCCGAGCTGGGAGGAACAGGGGCACCGGGAGTGTGGGTGACACACAGAGCTGTCCCCGGGCACCGGAGCGCGTCCGGCTCCTCGTGGCAGCCGCATGCGGAGAACAAGAAGCGCCGCTTGGGCTCCCTCACTCTGAGGCACGAAGTGGGAGCAGAAACCCTGGGGGATTCCAAGGGGTTCGCTGCACCAGGAGCCACCCCCGGCAGCTCCCGGTGCCAGCCAAGGGACCGGCACCGGGACCGGCGGAGCCGCCGCGTGTGGGAGCGCCCCGCCCACAGCCATAGCCCCGCCCCAGATGGGCGTGGCCGGGCGGGCGCCGTGGGCCTGTTGTTGTGATGAGCGCTGGCCCCGCCTCCTCCTCGTGCACGGCCGCGCGCCGCCCCGCCCTCACGCCTTTTGTCCACGCCCCGCCGGGCCCGCCACGCCCCGCCCCCCGCCCGATCGCGCCTTCCCATTGGTGCTCCCTCCTCCGGGACCCGCCCCCCCGCGCGCGGAGCCCCGCCCCGCCCCGCGCGGCCCCCCTCGCGCCCATCTGTTCCCGGCGGCGCGGCCGCTCCTGCGCGGGGCGCGGGCGGGGAGGCGGAGGGCGCTGAGGGCGATGAGGATGGGCCCGCGCAGCGGCGGCCGCCCGCGGTAGGGGGGGCAGCGGCAGCAGCAGCGCCCCCGCCGGCCCTGAGCCGCCCCGTGCGCGGGCGGCAGCGAGGGGGCAGCGCGGGGCCGCCGGGGGGCGGCCGCTGAGCGGCGTGGCGCCGGGGGGCGGGCGGGGCCGCAGCGCCGAGCGGCGGCGGCACCACACGCAGCCGCCCGCGGAGTGAGGGAGGCAGCGACCGAACGGGCGGACGGCGGCCGCGGGAGATGTGCCCGGAGGAGGACGGCGGCTGCGGCGGCGGCGGCGGCGGCGGCAGCGTAGCCGGCACCGGTGGCCCCGAGGCGGCTGCTGCGGTGGCGCTGGACGAGCTCCGCTCCTGGTGGGAAGTCCCGGCCATCGCGCACTTTTGCTCGCTCTTCCGCACCGCCTTCCGCTTGCCCGACTTCGAGATCGAGGTGAGAACCCCGCGGGCGCCGCGCCGCGTCCCGCCGGACAGCCCGCGGGCTGTGTCCGTGCCGCCGCTCCCGCTGCGCCCCCGCTGCCCGCCGGCTCCCTCACGCCTCTCCCGCTTCCCCGCGGTGCGGCGAGGGCACCTCCGGAGAGCCGCCGGACTCCGCCGGGATGCGGCGCGGGGCGTTCGCTCCGCTCGCGGCGGACCCGGCAACTTCCCCGTCCCTCCCGGGCGCTCGCAAACTTTGGGCGCGCCCGTCCCGGGCGGCGGCGGGCAGGAGCCCCCCGGCTCGGCGGGCGGCGGGGAGCACGGCGGGGGCGCAGCGGGGCCGGCCCCGCCGGGCCGCATTGTTCCGCCGCCGGGCCGGTGTCCGCACACAAAGGTGGCGGGGGGACGGACGCGGCACGGAGCTCGCCGTGGGTCCCCGTGCCCAAAATGGTGGCGGCGAGAGGCGGGCCCGGCCCGGTGACCCCACAGCTCCCCCGGGGGTACGGCCGCTGCTCTTGGGCGGTTCGCCCGGCCCGCTCCGCTGTGCCCGGGCCCGGCTCCTTTTGTTGCGGGCGGGGGTCCCCACCTGGCCGGTGCCGCCGGAGGGTCCGGCCGAGCCTTTCTTGCGCATCCCGGCGAGGCCGGAGGGCTCCGCGGGGCTCCGCGCCGCTCATTGTGCGGCTCCGCGGAGCCGCCGGGGATCGACGGTGCCTTCACCGCCGCCCCGGTGCCCCAGCGGGGCAACGAGCTCGGCTTTCGTACCTCCCGACCCGTTTTCCCTTGTAACTTTCTCGTGTGGCTTGTTCGGGTTTTAGTTTGTTTGGTTTTTGGTTTTTTTCCTGCTTGATTTCAATTCTTATTTTCGTGTTGCGCCGCTAATGTCCCGTAAATATTTTGCGCGCCGGCTACAAATGTTACAAACAAAGTGTGTCCTGGTAGGAAATCTTTTGTGCTTGCTGTGAAAAGCTATTCTTGCCAGCGCGTTGGCAATAAACCGGGTGAATAACGTGGTGGCGTGTGTTTTTTAAAGACAGTAATTGCCCCGTGAATGCGAATTCCAAAGATGCTTAAAAGTTCAATGGGATGCGCGGAGCCCTAAAGAGCAAAACTCCTCGAGCAGGATGTGGATTTCTGAAGAGGGGGAATCCCTTATGCGGTACGAAATCTTGAAAGGGGATAAGATCTCTCAATGATGCAACTTCTTGCGAAAGAGAACTCCCCTCCCCCTCCTATTGATGCCAAACCATTAAAGGGGGAGGCTCTCCGGGCCCAGCAGCGTAAAGTCTTGAAGGAACCTGAATTTACAATGATAAAAGGGCCAAGGCACTAGCCTTTCACCTTTGGAAGCAATTAGCATCTGGCTTGCTTCACAAATGAAGTAAATGTGGGCTCCCCTTTGCTTCCCGGAGCACGCTTAGGCTGGGGGAGTTAACATCATCACTCGGAACAAATTAACTTGCTTTTTTGGGGGGGGATGCCCGGGAGGAGGAGTGCGGGCGCGTTGGTGCTGGGGGTGTTGCGGAGCAAAAGCAGCACACCGAAAACATTGTCCAAAAAACCCCTCGGTGCACGTGGACGGCCGGCAGCCCTTGGCAGAAATGGGGTTTGAAGCATGGCGTGTGTCCGAGGGTCGGTGGGAATTGCGGGTAAAATCGGGATGCTGCCAGAGCATGGATGCGGCTGTCAGAGCTCTGCTCCTTTCGGGCACGTGGAGTAAATCTCCTTCTCCGGCAGTGTGAGCAGCACGAGCAGTTTCAAAAGTTGCTGTTCCTTGAAATTCACCATCTCCTTACCTCTTGCCTGGTGTAGTTGTTTGCAGGTCTTTGCACAAAGAGCTTGCTCAAATAGTTCATGGTTTGAAACCAGCGATGGGAGTTACACTTTTTTCTAAGAGTATTGCTCTGTGTGTTTTTGGTGGGTTTTTTATTTGTGCTTTATTTAGCTGCATAAAAAAAGATTTCTTCCAGGTTTTGGATCTAATAATACCCGTGCCCCTTCTGGCTGGTCTCACTGCTACCTCTGAGACATGCTTGAGTTTCAGGGGTGTCTGAATAAAATGGAGGTGGCTGTTCTTCCAGGGGTTTGTGGAGATGTCAGGATTTAAAACAATTTTAGGTGGAAATAAACCCATTCAAAAAGTGAATCTGTGCTCGTGTATGAATGATGGTTTCCTGCTTAGGCTTTGGTAATTGTGGAGAGGTGTGCTTGGGGCTGATAAACGGATTGGAGCATTCCCCTTCCCTCACAAGTTACTGTCCCTCATGAGGAGCCCTGGGGTGATTGCCCCCAGTGCATTTGGGCACAGAGTAAAACGGGTGCTTGGAGTGAATCTGGGAATGCAGAAGGAAAAATGGAGATCTCGAGCTCAAAGGGTTTCAGCTGGAGGATGCTCATGCTCAAACCTCCTGAGCTTCACAGCTCTGTTTGTCCAGTATCTCTGAGGGATGGTCTTGCACTGGATGCAGCTGTCTCTCCTTGGATTTTCTCTTCTTCCTAGGAGGTGTGAGCTCCTCTGAGCTTAAATTCTGCCTGGTGGCGCTTTTCTTGCTGTTTTTCTGATACCAGTGTATCTCCAGGGGAGAGTTTGGAGCTAAACTCTTACAATATCCTTACAAAAGGTAGAAGTTTTAAACAAGCCTTAATTCTGCTTGAAACAAATATCCCCTGCTCTCACTCTCCCTCCAGTTTCAGCAGGTGGGTCAGGTTAAGGTTTCACTGCTACTGTCCCTGCAGTCCTCAAATGAGACAAAACCTGATCTTCCAATTTGTGGTGTTCTGTTGGTCATTTTTAAAAAGCTCTGGGTATTTTTTGTTTTTTCTTCCCCCCATACCCCCCCTGTCCCTTCCCTCCTGATATTTTTTTCTCTCTGGTGGGTTTCTCCATAGCTAGCTGGAAGGCTCAGTAATGTTGGGCCATCTGGACCTATCCCTCCTGTGCTGAGCAGATTTGATGAGGGTATTTGAGAAGTTTGGGGCCTTTAGTAGTTTAGAGAGGCAGAATGGAGCTCTTCTTTTTTTATTTCTTTTTTTTTCCACTTCTTAAATGCAAACTCTTTACCCTCTACTTATTGACTCAAAAGAAAGTGAAGCTTCCAGGCTTCCAGATGTGGGGCTGCCATCAGCAGCTGGATGGCAGAAACCTGGGGTGCAAATGTCCTCATTTTCCTTTTGCTGGGCCTGTGCATAGCCAGAGAGCACAGGGCAGGGGTGTCCAAGGGGAAAGAGGCACATCCATCAGGACTCTGGGCATTGTTTGGGGAGGGGGTGGGCACAGCTGGCCTCGGGCTGGCTCTGGCAGATGCAGGGCTCCTCTTTCTGAATCTCTGCTGCAGCAGCAGCACCCGGCCATGGGCTCAGGAGGGGCTCAGCGACCGCCTGCAGGTCAAAAGTTCAGTGGGACACAAGCGGGTGCTTCGGGACGTGTTCAGCTTCATGCTGTGTTTCTGCATGGAGCTGAGGATGGCAGGGAGCACTTCTGCCTTCTGGGGTGGGTTGGCTGCTTTTTTTTTCCTTTCCCTTCCTCCCCTTTTAAATGGCTGCCTTGTCAGCCATCTGCTGTACAAAACTTGCGTGCCACTTCAGAAGTGGTCTTTTGGTTGTGCTGGCTTGGTTGTCATGGCGTATTTCTTGGTGGTTTGTAAAATCACAGGATGGGTAAGGTTGCAAGGGACCACACTGAGTCATCTGATCCAGCCTCCCTGCATCACACTGATGTGCATCAGGGAGTTTGTCCTTACCTGCTCTAACAGCAGCACTGCAGCAGGAGGAGGTGTGGCTGTGTGGGACAGCTCTTTTTTTTGTTGTCATTGCCTTGATGGACAGAAAGGATGCTTTCCACAGTCAAGTTAGTGCAGGTGATGATAGCTGGTGATTTATTTCCCTCTTCAAGACTGGACTGTAATGTGGGACACCTCTTGTGTCAAAGTATCTCCTGGCCGTGTGCCCTTCCCCTGTGCAGCTGAAATGTCCTCCTGGCAGCTGTGGGGGTTGTTTGTATCAAAAATATTGGGAGAATATTTAACGTTTTCAACCGTATTTCAGCACAGCTTGAAAACGCTGGACAGGAGCCAGTGTGGCATGGCCACCCAGCTCTTTGGCATGTGCTTCCAGGAGCTGTGGGCTCCAGCATTTAGGAACTTCTGCCTGGGTAGGTCGAGGGCTGGTTAACTTTCCAGAACGTGTTTGGGAATAGTCAAAACATTGTTGTTAACTTCGTTTATTTGGAAAAGGGGGAAAAGCCACATTACACAGGGAAAACATAAATCTTTTCCTGTGGTTTTTAAAAGCACCTTTGGGCAAATTGCCTCTGCTGTTAACTTCACTACAGCTTTAAGATGCTTTTCCTTGCCTCTTGCCCCTTCCTAGCACTTCAGGCTCTGGCTTTGCCTTTAGGTTCATTCCTCCCACCCACAGGCAGGGAGGGCACTGCAGCTCCTGCCCACCTTTTTCCTTCTCTAGTGTGGTATCTCCGTGCAGGTCCTTGAACAGGCTCCTTCTGTCAGGAATATGATGTGGCTGTTAGAAACCAGCAGCTGCTACTGCTCCCCTGGGTCCCCCAGCAGGAGGAAGAGTGTGGAGAGAAGGAGAGGGCAGAGAACAGGGTTTCTTCTATCTGTGCAAACCAGATACAGCTTTAAAAGAAAAAAAAAATTAATGTGTTAAGCAGTGTGATAGAATTTTAATGCTTTGAAAGGAATTTTTCCTAGTGAGGGCAGGATGGCCAAATATGCTCTGACCTCCACTGTCATATCATGTTAAGTCTTGCTGAAAACTCTCTGTGGATCCCCTTGCTCTGCCCTTTGGGTGTGTCCCTCGAGATCCATGACACCAAAATGGCACAACCTTCCTGTTCTGTCAGTGGTTGTATGGGGTTAATTACACAGACAGTGGGGTTTGGTACCCAGGCACAGCCTCCACCCCTCTGTAACTATTTGGGTCTGGTGCTGCATTCTGGTTGGCTTTACAGAAACATATCCAATGCCTGCTGGTGCCTCATCCTGCTCTGTGGTAGTTGAGATGGTGGTTTCTGATCAGAAGAATTTAAAATCTAAGTAAGATCAATGCAGCAAGAAGGTGCTGCAAGCTGATGGAAGTGTTGGTGAATTCAGGTAGGTCAGCTGTGTTCATTGAGGGTGGTTCTGGGTTTAAATGCCTTTTCAGCAGGATAGTTCAGCCATTGGGATGTCCATCCCTCCTGCCATTTGCCTGATCACAGTAGGCAACATTAGAGTGGAAGGGAGTAGGCAGGGACTGAAGCAACAGTGAACAATAGATCTGCTGACTAAAACTTCCCTCTCATGTGAAGCACCTTGCTTTAGAAAAAAACACATTATCACAGGAAAGGTAGAGTAACTGGCAGTGCAGAGAGAGGTGCTGTACAGAGAGTAGACAGGCTTGGAAAAGATTATGGAATTCACATACTGAAAAGACAGTGTTGGTTCTGTTGTGTGGAGAAACCCATTTCTGGACCACTGTGTGAGTTTGGGTTGTACACGAGGTTCACTCTGTGGTGGCTCTGCTTCCCCAGGCAGCATCAGCATCATCAGAACTGAAGGTGTGAGCTGGGTGTTGTTGTTTAAAAACCAAACAAAATCAAAGACCAGTACTGGTTTTATTCTTTCTACCTGTCCCATCTGCTGTTGGTGCAGTTGCTGCTGTGCCCCATCCCTCTCCCCGTGTTTGTTCCAGCACCACTTCTTACATTGCTGCCTTAGTTATTCTGTGTGCAATAGAATCATTAACACTCTACATGTCAGAGCTGGGCTCTAGAGTTCATGGAGATTAATGGAGGGGGGAGGCAGAGAGATACTTCTCAGAGCTGTTGTTTCAAGTGGTCTGCAAATTGGAAAGCAGTTTCCATTTCACATGCAAGGCACATCTTTCCCAACTGTAGATCTTAAACTTTTACACAAGTGTTTACCTTTTATATAATGATACTCTAGTGTAATTGGACACAAAAAAAAACCCAAAACCAAAAAAACCACACCAAAAATAAACCAAAAAAACCTCAAAATAACAACCACAACAACAAAAAAAGAATAGATAGTTCAGGAGGCTGATACATGAGTTAAAATGTTATCTTAAGCCTGTGAAAAGAAACAAGTACTGACTGCACAAAGCCAAAGGGTGTCTGAACAATGGATAAGGAAGGTTATTTTGACAGCAACGTTTTGAATGGATCTGAGTTAGGTGACAGGGGAGTTGGGGAATGACTGTAGCAGTAGAAGGCAGAAGGGAAGGAGGAGCACGATAAGAATTTCAGGGGTTTGATGGAGCACATGGAGCCTGATATTACAGATTTTATGTGGTGTTAGTATAGGCAATTCTTCTGCTGGCACAGCTGACACTGAAAATCATGCCTGGTGTTAGCTGAAGTGTTTGTGTACCCACAAGTTTAACAGTTTAAGCTGAGTTTATTTTAAGACCGATTTAAGATAATCAGGTGCAAGTCTTTCCCCACTAGAAAAAAAACATAATAGTTTGTGCAGGAACTTAAATATGACTTTGCAGTTTACTTTGTCTAAGAGATCCAAGTACCACAAACAAACCTGTGCCAATTCAATCAACCGATTTAAACTTCTCCACAGCGCATCTAAATCGAGCCTTAAAAGTTTTTCCTTGTGGAATTTGCTCTAACCAAAGCAGCTAAAAGTAACACCTTTAAAGTGTTGCAGCTTTATACGTAGACCTGCTTAACTGTGGTCTTTCTCTCCCAGTGCATAATGCCGGCAGAGCTGTGCCATTCTGCCCCTGGCATCTGTTAAGTGCCTGCATGAAGGGTGAAGAATTAACTTTTGTAATGGCAATGGATGCTTTCATAGACTTCTTTCAGGCAAAAATCTCCTCCAGAAGAGAGCTATGGGTAGAAATGACAACAGCCAAGGAGTTAAAATTCCTGAATTAAAAAGTTTATCATGTAAACAGTATTGTAGGTATGTATGAATTTAAAAAAAAAAAAAATTTCCCCCCTCCTCGTTACCAGAAGCAACAGCATCTGCTGTGGTGGTGGGAACAATGCAGCCTAGTGATTCCTCCTTCCTTACAGTAGAGAATCCTGTTAAACACACAAGGCTGTGCCTCAGAGTGTATCCTTTCAGCAGGCTTGTTCCTTTTAATGGGTGCCCATTCCTGGGGTCTCCATTGTTTCACCAACAATAGCACTAGGGGCAGCTGATTTGGTTGACAGAAAATGCGTTAATTTAACAGATCTATTCCCTTTAGCCGGTCTCCTTCCTATTGTGCCCCAGTTCTCCCCCGGTTCCTGGGGAGGAGGGCCTCGGGAGCAGGGTCTGTTAGGTGGAAGGCTCCTGCAATTAGGAGGGGTTTGCAGCCTTTTGTGCGAGGAACAGAAAACAGCTGATGGGGAGAAGTGGGAGAGAGCAGTTTGCTTGCTGCCAGAACACTCATTTTGCTGCTTTTTGGGGAGGGCTTTGCAGACTGCCTTTGCAGGGGATGGGGAATAACTCGGCACTGGGAGCTGATGGCAGTCAAGGTCTTTGCTCTGCTCAGAGGTGGTCTTGCAGCCCGATGTGGCAATGCCTTTCAGTGCTGGCTCAACTTCTTGACAAACTCTTTATATACTATAAATGCTTGGCTAAAACACCAGCTTTCCACTGAAAAAGCAAAGCTGCTGGTATTATCCAGGGTAGGACTGCAGAGAGCTGGCTGGGGGAGGCAGTATGTAAAGTTAACACCAAATTACTTGAAAATAAGAGGTGTAAGGACCCCTACCATGGGCTAGCCCACCAGTTTGGGGTGGTTTTAGGACTGGTCTGGTTTAAACAGTGCAGGCTCTTCACCCTTGGGTGCCTTTACACAGGTTCAGCTCTTCCCTGCAGTAACTTACCTTGGCTCAGTAACAGAAGGGGTGTCTCTGTTGGTTTTTACATCAGCGTGGTCAAGCACACACACATCCAGCCTGGTGGGAAGGAGGGTGCCTGCACTGCTGAGGGGGCAGTGAAACATGAACTCCCCTGCTCCTGGGGGCTGCCTGCTGCCAGAGATCTTGGCTGCCAGAAAGAAGATCTCGCTCCCTTTCAAGCCCTCGCTCCAGCCACGCTCCTGCCTCTGTGGTTTGCCCCTTTCCTGGCAGCATCCCAGCTGCTGGCTGGGTTTTTGTGGGGGCTGTTGGTCTGTGGTGGGAGCAGGACCTCCTGCTTTTGGTGGCTGCAAGCTGCCAGGTCAGTCCTCTGTGGCTCTTGAAACTCTAGCTGTAGTTTAGTTCTGGTTGCTGAGGCTGGGGATGTAAAAGGAGCTCTGGAGAGTCTTTTTCCTCCTGTTTGGTAAAGCTGTTAATTCTCTGGCTCTTTCTCTCCAGCTAAGCCTGCTGTAAAGGGACCGGAGCTTTGTATGGCCAAAGGGTTGGAAGGCAGACCTAATATTCTCCTTTCTGGTGAGCTCTGTATATAGGGAGTTGTGTGGCAGCAAAAATATTTATATATCCATAACACAAGGCACAGAGGGTTGTGGTTGGAGGGGTTTTTTGGTTTTTTCTTGCTTGGTTTTTTTTTTGTTTGTTTTAGGAGGCAAAGGGTGAGAGTTCACTTAAAGAGCTTGACTCTTAATAGAGCTTGTCATTGTCGCTAATATAAAACAAATGATGAGCATGGGAGAGGAGTCAAAGGCTCCCTCTTCTGGTGTTCTGGAAAGGTTCAAATACTGAAAAATAGGCAAGGAAAAAGACCCCTTCCATGCTTTATTGTGCTATTTTGTGACCTCACTTAGGCCTAACCCTAGCTGGCCCACCATGCAAGTCTCTTCATGTCCCATAAATACACAACCTTAACAGCTCTCTGTGGAAGTGAAATGCATTTTCAAATGCAAAATATGTTGCACTTGTACGTAAAAGTGAGTCCTGGATTCAGAAGGGTTCCCAATGTGAGCATGGACAATGGCAGCCCTGCATGTCCCTGCCTGTGATGTTTCTCAGTGCTTCTCTTTGCTTCTCTCTTTACTGCACCCTCCTCTTGCAATGGCAATGTCATTTGTGTCCTGTGCATTTCCCAGGTCACACGTGTGCACTGGCATGTAAACATGTTTGGGATGGTTGGAGGGGCCAAGTATGCTGAGCACTCCCTCTAGGAAAGCCTGTCCAAGGCTCTGGCACTGCTGCTGCTTCAGGTTGAGTCAGTCCAGAATTCAAAACTTATTAGTGGTTGATTGATGGAGAAATGTTCACAAGAAATAACAGTTTGTTGGGAATTTTAGATGAATTTTCTAAAAACCATTCTATAAAGTGTAGTGCCTCTGAAATTGAAAGAATTTCAGAGCATTAGGGAAGAGACTTTTTTTCCTTTCATATTTTTTTTCTTCACTGGAGAGCTGGCCATCACTTATTTTTCCCTGTGTTGTTAGTGTGGACTCATGAGCAGTGCCTGGTGGAACCTGAGGGATTCTCAGCCTGCCTTCAGGGCAGCAGCTCCCGCCACTGTCACAGCTGGCAGTAAAACTGCTCACCCGGATTAGAAACTTTACTAAAGTGAGCTGTGCCTCCCCAGAAGCAGTTCCCCCAGGCAGCTCCCTCCACAGCCCCACAACAGGGTTGCACCAGCATGGCTGAAGCAGTGGCACAGGAATGGAAACAGGCAGCAGGGAGGGGAAGGGCTTTTTATAGCTGACACTTCTGCTGAAAGAAACGCTTATCGCACCGCAGCCCTGGGGAGCAGGTGGGGTGAGCTGCACAGGTAACAACAGGTCATGCAGCAATGGGGGCACCTGGGAGAGAAACCTTATCAGTAAGACCCTCCCTGAAAGGGTTTTGGGTTATGTCAAGCCTTGATACATTTATTTTTTTTCTGGTTAGAAATGTTTTAATTTGGAGTTAGGTAGTGAGCCTGTAAATTGTGGATTCTGTAGTCAGTCCCGAACATGCAGCTGAAATCAGTTAAACTTCAGTGGAGCTGAGAGCCTTGATACATTTCTTTTTTCAAGTGAACATTCTGGTTAGAAAGTTAGTTTGGAGTTAGGTGGTGAGCGCTTAAGTTGTTTATTCCACAGTCAGTCCTGAACATGCAGCTGAAATCAGTTAAACTTCACTAGAGCTGAGAGTCTTGCACAAAACCAGAGTAGTGCAAAATTCTTTTGAGAAAATTCAGTCTTCCTCTAAAAAAACAAAACAAAAAGATTTCCCACAGAGAAAAAGGTTTCTATGTGTCTCTGGTCGCCCAGCAATGCAGATATCTATCCATCAGGAATTGTTTGCCTGTGCTGAAGAGGCTGGAGCAGCTTGCCTTGTGGGACAGGGCAGCCATGTAGAATAAACAGGGAATAGCAGTCTCGATTTCCTTTCTTTCAGCCTGATACAAGGTGCAGAGGCACTGAAGACTATTTTGCCCTTAAGATAATTGTGAGTTGGAGAGGATCAAAGGGCTTGAGGGGGCTTCTTTGGTTGAAAGGGGATTTTCTCCATGGACAGCTGCAGTAGTGCATTAGTAGTGCAATGGATTATCTTTCCATGATCTGTAGGATCTCAACCAGCTATCGAGGGGCCCCGCTGAAGGCTGCTGCTCGGGGGAGGCCCAGTGAAAGTCTCCTCCAGCAGGGAGACCTGCAGTGCCTGGGAGCTCGGAGCACTTGACTCCCCCTGCCCCAGCAGGGTGGGTGGTGCTGGATATTCTTAGACTGCAGATAGTGCTGGGAGCATGGGGAAAGGGAGCCCAGCTCTCAGTCATGTCTAACTGCAGCTGATGCCCTGCATCCACCCTGCTCTCCAGTGGAAGTGCTTATTAAGGAATGTGAGAAGCTGATTCCAGCTGCTGTGGCATCCCCTAAAGGGAAATGTGTAATTTGGGAGGGTGTTGCGAGTCCCTTGGTGGAACAAACTGCTCTCTGTAGTAAACATCTGACCTGCCAAATGCCTGGACTTTGTCATTTTGGGAAGTTTTGGATGATGGCTGCTCTGCAAATAGCTGTGCCACTGAGAGGGTGTCCCTGCACATGCCTGGATGGGGATCTGTATCCTTGCTCTGTGCTTTTCATTCGCTGCAGGGAGGGAACACATCTGGCCTGACTGTGGCAAGGGTGGCAGGAGGGGATGGGACAGGGCTTGCTGCTATCAGAGGTGGGGATCAGGTCATGCTGTGCCTCCCTGACCTGGTTTCAGGCCCGGGGATGAGGGGGCTGGAATGTGCAGAGCTGTCAAGGAATGCGGGTTCCCAGGTGGCCACGTCCCCAGGTGGCCACTTCAGGGCCTTGTGCTGGGGCTCAGATTGCAGCTGTGCTGGTTAATGAGTGCTGGGCCAGCCCTGCCCCTCCTGTGCACCCCTCCTCAGGTAGGGAGTGGGATGCCAGCAAGAGAGGGGTGACCATGGCATCTTGTGGGGTGTTAAACTCACCCTCCCAGCACTTTCAGAATTTTCTGTTACTTTAGTGGTGGAAACTTTATGGTTTTTAGGTTGGTTGGGGATTTTTGGGACTTGTGAAACACAAAATGGGATGAACTCTGCTTTGGATTTCAGGGCTGAGGTTTTTTTGGGACAGGCAGTTAAAAAGCCTTGTCTTTATTTGTAAGCAGGGCTGGTTTCAGAATTTAAGGGCCGCCATATGATGTTGTGTTGTTTTTCCTTGGAGCAGCAACTTCAGTTTATAATCATTGCCTAGTCCTTAGCCAGTTGGCAGGGAGACTGCTGTGAAGAGATTGATTATTAGTGGATGCCTCATTGTGCTGTCCAAGCCTGACTTTCTTGCTCTAACCAGTTCCCTTCAGTTGGAATGGCTGTCCTCAGCAGAGGGAAGAGAGGGAGATGCGTCTCTTCCCTCTCAGCAGTGCTGTTTCTTGTTCATGGGATATACTCAGGATAAGAAGGGTCAACAAAAAGTGTCAGCACTTGAGCATTCTCACAGAAAGCCAGCTGGCTGGCTGGCTGCTGGGGACTGCTCACAGTTTTTCTGCTTCCTCTTGCGATTCTCTCCGTGTTTGTTTTTGGAGTGGTGAGTTAAAAGTAGCGCTGTTTGGTGTGAGCATCCTGGAGGCTCCGCCCTTTCCCTGGGAGAGGCACCGATGGGAGTGGAAACATAATCAGGGAGATGATCTGGAGCTCAGAGAGGCGAAGACACGCTGGCAGCTGTGGCAATTGAAGATGAGTTAGTGTTCAGACTGGCAGTGAGGACATGCACAAGTACAGAGGCAGCAGAGCAGGCTGGAGCCTGGGCAGCAACATCTGCCAGGCTCTTGGATAGAAGCTGGGATGGTTTGGTCCTGCTGAACCACATCCTGCTGCAGCTCCTCTGATAAACCTGGGCTAGCTAATTAGAAGCTAGGTTGTGTGTAGCTATGCACAAAGCAGCTGTGCTGTACTGGAGTTGTTGGTGCTGCTGTTTGGGAAAGGGAGTTTGAGCTGGGTCTGAGCAGGGGGGTTTGTGAGGAAGGGGAGATGTGTGTCAGGGTGCACATCCCACCCTGCTGTGCTTAGGCTGAACAGCAACTGGAAGAGGACAGCTGAGCTAATACCTAAAAGGTGTGGAGGGATGGAACACTCCACACCAGGTCTTGGCAGTATGATCCTAACCCTCTGCTTGTCTCCTGCTTTCCTCCCCCACTGCCAAAGCCCCTCTTGGGCTGTGTGGAAGTGTCCCAGTTCTTGCAGCTGTGTTAGTTGTAATGGGTCATTTAGTCCTGAAATCCCTGTTTGAAAGGGGCAAGTCCTTGCCTCGTGTGACAGCTGCCGCCTTGCACTTCTCCCCAGGCTGGAAATAACTGCATATGACACAGGAGCAGCTCTGGCATGGGGGAGGGACAGGGCTCCTGGCTTCCTCTCAGTGCTCTAATGGCTTTGCTGTGTGCCTCTGCTCCCAAGTGCACCATAGCAGAGCCATGCCCCACATACTCAGCAGATCTCTCAGCTGGCAGTGCCCAGGCAATGCCCTGAACAGCCTGGCACTCTGCAGGCTCTGTAGAGTGGAGCCTTCCCGTGCAGCTGGGGGCAGGACAGAAGGGATGGGAGGTGGTGGTGATGCAGGACCCTTGCCTGCAGCATCAGGGAGCCTTGCTGTTGTGTGCAGAGGCAGAGACAGGGAGAGGGAAGGTGGGAATGTTTCTGCTCCCTGCTCCCCTCTTCACAATCCAAAGCCTTGAGCCCATGGAAACCTGGCCAGCTTTTCCTTCCAGCTGAAGGGCTGTCTCCTGATTGGAATGACAGCTTTGAACTGGAAGACATTATTTCATTAGCGTGCTAATCAGATACAGAGATTACCTGATTGGCTACTTAATAATTAAATGAAGTTGCCTGTAATTCTTTGAGCACACACAGAACTAATTAAATTAACCCTTCACTGCCCTGCATGCCTGGGATGCACTTGTGTGAAATGGAGAGGGCAGCTTCCCCAATGTGGGGACTGTGATCAGAAGGGGGTGGTGGTCATGAAGTGGCCACTGCAGGACTGCCATAGTGGGCTTATCAGGAGCCTGGAGAGGACAAGATGATGCACTCTTGTACCCTTTCACTTAAACTTGGCACACCTGGTGTGTGATCAGTGTGTCTGGCAAGGGGCTACCAACAGATCCTGTGTCCAAATAGCCAAAGGAGTGCACTGGGCTCATGGAGTTGGTGCCAAGGCATGTGCAGTAACCCATCCCATCACCTAGGATCACAAAAGCAGAGAGAAGGAAAACCTGCACTTGACAATTCTTGAGGAGACACAGTCAGAGACCTGAAGATGTTCTCCTGTGCTTTTGAAGCATTATTCTTCCCTGTCCTCACTGGCACATGGGCACAAGCCAGGTTCTTTCCTTGCATTTGGCAGGATTCCACCAATTCAACTTCTTGTTGACCACCTATTTCTCTCTGCTCCTGCAGTGCCTGCTCCAGGAACTGCACCTTGCCCGTGCTCACAGCGTTGTATTTCCAACAGTTTGAGGAGGGCACAGAAGTCATGTCAGTGCCATAACTTTCTTTTATTAGAGATTGGAAAAAAAAGTGAAAAGAGTAATAAACAGAAAGTCTCCTTGTGTTCTCCAGCCCCTGTGCTATGCCCAAGCTTTCAGCTTCTGTGATGCTAGTTTGAAATTTATAGTGAAAGGCTGATTTTTGTAATGTGTGAGAGAATTGTTACTGTGTTGAAGACACTCTGTGTTTGATCATTTCATTGCTAGGCTGAAGAGCTAGCATCTATAATTTTTTGGTATCCATTTTTAGTGCTAAGCACTGGGTTGAGGCAACTAAAAAACTACCTTATAATAATCCAACTCTCTTCCCTTGCTGCTGCCACTGTCTCCTTCTAGACTTTGCCCATACATGTTAAAATGAAACTGTCAAATTAAGCACATTTCACTGTCATCCAGAGCTAAACTTGGCAGAGAAGAGCCCTTGGACCTTCTGGCCTAAGTTAACCACGGCTGGCTTCAGCTACCCCAGTCAGGAATTGCTGTGGCATGCAGAACAGCTTTCCCCTTCCCCGTGGTCCATGTTGCTGACTCTGTCCTCTTTTTCCCTGAAGATTGGTCGTAGCAGCAGTGTCCTTGGAGCCATCAGAGGGATAAATATCTCCAGCCACTGCTTTGTCTTTAAAATCTGGCTTCCACATGACAGGCAGCCCAAAATGCTTTGGAAAACAGGTCAGGAGACAGGAGAAAACAGGGAGGATGGGAAACAAAAGGGCAGCTTTCAGGGTAATTAGATGGTTTCAGTGCTCCTTCTGGCAGGGAGCATTGGCTGGTGAGACATGACCCCCTGTGTGACTCCCTGCAGATGTGGGTGTGCTGGCAGGGTTTGAAGGGAGAGCAGAGAGAACAGCCAGTGAGCCTTGGGATGTCTTTGTGTCCCTACTGATCTCTGGGATTTACCATCTCCACTTCCCAGCCCTTGGATCTGCTCTCTCCACAAGCCAGCCTTTGCTATCCTCCCTCCAGTCCCCTCTGCCTCCCTGGGTCAGACCGGTCTGTGATTGCCACCTGTGACTCCCAGCCAGGGGCTCTGGGAAGCATGAAATGCTTGCCCCCATTTTATGAGCCATGGGTGTAAAATGTGGGTTTGGGGGATGCAGGGAAAGTGGGCACAGTGCACGCAGGGTACAGCTGGAGCCCAGGTACAGCTGGGCTTTAGTGTTGTTAATATTTGATGGTGTCTGTTGTAAAAGGGCAGTAAGTAAGGCTGGCAGATCTGTGTCTGGGCTGCTGCTGCTGTAGAAAGCTGTTCTGAGAGATTTCTGAAACAAAGATATTCCAGTGTGTGGTGGAAGTGGCCATTTAAACATATCTGACAGTAAAGATGCTCCCTTCGAGCAATTTCGATATCAGAGCTTGTGGGACTCACTCCAAAATCCCGCTCCAGCAGACAGAGCCTGAATGCTGGAGATGGGGTTTGGGGATGGAGTTCAGGGAGGCTTTTTGCCTCTGGTGTCCTCCTCTTTGTTTTTGTTTATGGGTTTACAAAGTCAGATTAGCATTTCAATGTTGGAGGCAGAGCCCTTGGGCAGTGGTGGAAGGCAGCCTGGTTCGGCAGGTTTGGGATTACTGCTCCTTTCCCAGCAGGAGCAGAGCCCGAGGCTCTCCCTGCTGGGAATGCACCCAAGCTGCAGCCACCCCTCCAGCGTGTCTGAGGGTGCATGGGCAGTGTCACCGGGAAGGGTAATTAGCCTTCTTTTCAGGCAAGGATAATTGTTTTATTATTCTAAATAATAGCACAAATTCTGGGAGAATAAAAAATAACCCCCTAAGAGCTCTCTATCCAGAAGCTGTTCACTTTTTAGGTGTTGCCTGTGCACAAGCCTGGCTTTGCTGTAATCCTGGGGATCTCAGAATCCAGAGGCCTTTCCTTTAGTAAAACAGAGTATTGAATAAAAGAGAGGTCCATGCCCCTTTCCTCTCCCTGTCAGGCATAATGCTGTACTCAGTCACACTGGTGCAAATTTAGGACAGGGCCAGTGGTTCAAGTCAATGTACTCCAGACTCGTGTTTTAGCTGCAGAAGGTGGTGTCTCTTCTGAAACCAAATTTTCCTTTTTGAGCTTTTCTGTGTTTGTTTATTCAGTACCCAGTCCATGTGCTGAGAATGCAGTGAGGGGAGCAGGCTTAGGTGCTCCTGCAGTTCAAAACTCTTGCATGTGGTTGAGCTTGCAAACTTGCATTCACACAAGAAGCTTAAAGAAGAGGTATTTAAAGCATAAGAACTTATTTGCGTTTATTGCTTCTTTATTCTGAAGAAAATGTGAAGATCTTCTTGAAATGTTCCCCCAGTTGGATTAAATTGTTCATCTGGCTTTTCTCCCCATGTGCAAAAATGGTACTATATTCTTTCTTGGAAGACTAAAAAAAATCTCAGCTTGTAGCTATTAGCAAATAAGGGATCCGAGTCTGTGTAAAAAAACATATTTCTTTAGATTTGTTCCACCTTCCCAGGTGCCTCAAGTCAAGTTCTGATTTCTTTTGTTCTATATATATATTTTATAACTGCCAGTACTTTGTGTTACCTCACTTACCCTGGGACACTGTGCACACACCTTCATTCCTCACTCCCCTGCACATTTCTGTTTGTCTGCTGTCTGGGAGAGGACTCGTTCAGGGTGCCAATATGCTAAGCTGTTGAGAGAATGGGGAGAGCTGAGATGAAGGTATTGTTATGCTGGAAGGTGTTAATTGGTGCTATCAGCCACTTGTTTGATTTCTAGACCATTACAGCAGTCCTTGAAGTTGTGTCTGAGCCAAGCAAATGGCAGGGGCTCTGCAAGTCCCCCATCTTGTCTTATTTTCAAGTGCTTATTTCCCCAGTGCCACTCACAAAAATTAGCAGGGCTCTCTCTGCACGCTTGAGCAGAGAGGAGGTGCCTGGGTGCTGAGGGAGCTGGCTGGGGCTACTGCACAGAAATTATCACATTGCTTGTGAGCCCTGGCCTGGCAGGGCATGGAGAGGAGATGCTGAATGGTGTGGGAATATTTCTGGGTTCTTTAGAAGCAGAGGGGTATGTTTCCTTCTGTGATGTTTCCTGCTTTAGAGGCAGATGCTTGATATTCTTGAGGGCAGAGCCCTCCTGTAGGGCCAGCACCCAGCTGCCAAATAAAACCTCTTATTTGTAGTCCAGGGTTTCTGCCTGGAGAGAGGACAAGTGAGAGTTTCATTCCTCCCCCTGTAGCAGGGACAGGAGCTGCAGCACAAGAGTGGCTGGCTCCTCTGCAGCCAGAGGGAAATCCTCTTTACAGCTGCCCTTCCTCCTATAACTGGGAAGTAAGGAGTCGTCCTGATTTCCCTGATTTATTTTTTTACTTTTTTCCTGAGTGCAATAAGAGGTGGGATGGGGAGTAGCACCTGCAGAAGCTTGGAGTCAGGGTGCATTAATGCCTCCCTTTCCATCCAAAGGTCCAAGGTGTGTTTAGCATTATTCAACCATAACTTTGTGTGGACCTCTTGGCATACACAGAGGCACATGAATCCAGCCCCAGGTTCCTGCTTCTGGCATTCCTTTGGTCATGGTGGGTGGAGTGTTGCCACCCCAGTGTCCCTCCCTGGTGTCATGGCTTTGCTTGGTGCTTTTCCTCAATGTTCATGCTGTGCACCTGGTTTTGTGCTATGTTATATGTGGAAAATGGAGTGGGAGAAGGCAGCTAAATGGAGGCTGAGAGCTTGAAGGTGTAAATGACCAATGAGGACCATTGTGAGAGGAAAGTCAAGACTTGATTTCAGAAAAGACTGGTAAGGAAACCCCAATAGAGAATCAGAAAAATGTACAGTCAGAGTGGACCTCTGGCAGTCTCTGATCCAACCTCTTTGTTGGATTCAGGCTGTCACCAGCAGTAGATCAGGTTAACCATGGTCTGAAGATTGCATAATTTCTTTGTTCTCTTCTATTCTCTGAATGCTTTTCTTTCCCTTTTCCCATTCCCCCAAAAGAGAGCAGAATTGTGAAAATAGTTAAGAGATTATTTAGCAAGGCATGGTCTAAAACTGCTGAAATTCAGCTTGGGCAAAAGGGAAGCTTTTAGTCCTGAAGCAAGAATACACCTTTTGCTAGCATTTTTTGAAACTCCATTTGAGCCGTGACTGACATAAGTCAGGGTTGGAAACTGCTGTTCCTTTTTTCATTCTGTAGGGAATAGTTTGCCTTTGAGGGATTGTGCAGGAATACCTTACTTCAGGAGTCATTATGCAGGCACTCCAAATGGGACCTGTGGGTAAGCACCACACAAAATAGCAGCTGTTGCCCTCAGAGAAATGCCTTAGGCCAGACAGGAAGATTTTTATTTGTTTTATTGTTGAGAACAGATAGCCAAGGGTTCTGGCCTTTGGTCTTTTAATACACAGCTTGTTTCCATCCACTCCTCCATGCCTGAAATCTGTGATTATCTACTCTCTAAATCCCTATCAGCACCTCCACAGGTGTTCCACTGCAACTCTTTCTGGGGCTACACTGAAACAGGTCAGGCAGCTGATCTGGACAGTGGATAAAAAAACCCAAAACACCTCAACTCCCATTCCCTCCAGTTATTTTTTGCCTGGATTAGTTTCATGAGCTGGCTTATAGAGTGGCCTGGAAATACTTGTGCCAGCCATACTGTGGTATGGAGTTTGGATAAGCAGTGGGGATGAGCAAAGGGGCAAGAATAATTTAGTGTTCAGAGTGGACTGCCATGTCAGACTGATCATGCAGGCATTTATCATTGTCAGTGGAAAGAAATTGAACTTGGAGAGATGAGAGGAGTCTATTTTAGAGTGACATGAATCACTCTGAAGGTGTTCCCCTCTTTTCTCCATGGATGATGATGGGGAACTGAGTGTACCAGCTCTGACAAAACATCAAACTTAAACCTCACTTTTTTACTCTTATGTTTAATAATGAAAGTATTGGCATGCCTGATTATTGTTCATAATGCTTCACCTTCAGTGCTGTTGTAAATACAGAAAATATAACCAGCTGGAAGCAAAATCCCAAACTTCCTAGCAGGGCAGTTGTGAGCAATAGTGATGCCATGAAAATCCAGCTGCTAACCATATAAGTGGTTGAAGAGCTAAATATTAGCTTTGGGGGCAAAAAAAGCACTTTTAACCACTGCCTATTGCCTCACCTTTGGGTAAGGCTGCCCAGAAAATGGTTCCTGCACACCTTTCAGCATTTCTGTCCTGCAGTGCTGCATTCAAAGACCAATATTAACTGCTAATGTAATTTATATCTGAGCTCAAGTGGTGGTGATGGTAGAGAAAGTGCCTGCTTCAAATCACCACTGTGACATGAGAGTGAGGGGTTTGTTGTACATTATTGGGACATTATTTTTGTGTTGAAACCGATGCTAAATGATGACAAATTCAGTCTCTTGACAGGAATCTCTGCAACCTTTAATTCAGTGCCTTGTACCTGTAGATGATGATTGGTTTTAATTACAGGGTGGGATGCTTTTTCCATGGGCTTGCTCTGTGTGGTGGGTGGTGCTGAGAGCTCAAACCAGGGCTGTGCACTGAAGGAAGCTGTTGGCTGTGTGGTTCTCACCTTGTTTGCTAAAGAAGCTGGGAAGTGGCAGGATATGAGAGATGGAGGCTGCCACAGGGAAAGAAAGGATGTCTGTTGGTTGCAGGAGGGAGTAGTGCTTTATCTGTCTAGCCAGAGGCAAGGCAGATGTGAGGTCCAGAGCTTTCCCCTCTTCTGCCCTAAGAAGCTCCTTTTCATCCTCCAGCTCAGCTTTGTGGGGCTGTGCTTGTGCAGGGAGGAGAGGAATGATCAGGGTTTCAGAAGCTAAATTTTGGTTTGTTTCTCTTTTTCAACTGAAATTACTTTGGTTGTCTGGCTTACAATGAAGCCCTAAAATGAGCAGAATAGGACTAGGAATGGAGGAATAAGGATAGGTTTTTCCAACTGAAACATACTAATGTTAACTTGCATTTTCAGTCTTAAGCACTCATTTTTTGTAGATTTATGACTCTGGTGAGTTGCTTATGCCTCACTTCTCACAAGAAATCTTATTTACCTGGCTGGGTAGTGTTGCTCTTCCCCAGAGTATCTCAGGAGATGTTGCTCTCCTCAGCTGTGGAAACAAAATGCTTCACAAACTATTGTGGGAGCTGGGAAAGAGCTCAGGTGAAGGTAAGGGGGGCTGGCATAAATTACTGCATTGGCTGAAATGCAGAGGGCAAAGGCTCCCTCACCCACCATTTGTGCTCCAGAGCTCCAGCTTGGGCCCTGGCTCCTTGCATGTGTCTCCATTCCCTGCAGCTGGTCATCCAGATGATCCAGTCAAGGAGATGTTTTTCATTTGCTGAATTAGCCAGCTGAGGAGCAGCCGTGGGTATTGGCCAGCACAGGGGGTTAAACCAGGGAGATGTGTTAAAAATGGCAGAGCTGAGTTAATGTCAGTGCTGCTCTGGCATTTCTGGTTCAGCCTGCAGCATCCTAACTCTGTGGCCAGACTTCAGCTTTAGGGAGTGTTGAATGTTTGGTGCTGGAGGTGGGATTGGGAGCAGTGCTGCAGGGAAGAGCCAGCCTGTGTCACAGCTTCTCTGGTGGCCTCAGATAAGGCACCACACTCCTCCCTGCTTTCCCTGCCTGCCCACCTTCTCCCATCCCTGGGAAAAATAACAATTAACTCTGTTGTGTTTTAAATGCTGCCATAAAAATGCCAGGGATGGGGCTTGTGGGATTCTTTTTGGGGGTGGAGGGGGGACAATCTCAAATAGAGGTGCACCTCTTAAACAGAGAGGTGAGTTTTGCTGGTATTGATCAGTTTTTCCCCCACCAATTTCTCATTTGTCAAATCAGATTAAAAATCATTAACTTGTAAATAGATGGAGAAAAAAGTTAATGCTCATTGGATTGAGATGCAGTGGGGAAGCCACCCCAGAAAATGGTCTGTGAAGCGATTAATGGCTTATTTGGTGGCCAGGCAAGGAAGCAATGTGGCAAATTAGGCATAGGGATACATGAAGAAAAAGAAGGATAAAAATCAATATTGAACAGCTGTCTTTACTTCCTAGTCTCGCACTCCTATGTACTGAATGAAGTGTAATGGAGATGTGATTACTCATTTTATTACTATTGTAAAGGGTTTGAATAATGGGACAGACCTCAGGTTGGTTTTTATAGTCCTGAATGTAGCATTTCCCCCTTCACTTGCTGTCACCTGAACCATTGCAGAGTCTGCAGCCTGCACAGAATACGTGAAAGAAGTGGGAATAAGTGAGGCTGTGCAGCAATGTAAAACCTGAAATACACCCCTTAACAATGAGTGAAGAGTGGAATAAAGCTTTGCTTGTCCTCATTTGGTGGGGGACAGGAGGGGACAGGGGAAAAAATGAGCACTGAGGCTACTGGAATTGAAGGAGCTGGGAATGGAGGGAATTGCCTGGATCAGCAGTGTGCAGAGTGCCTTCCTGGTGGTTGGTTTGAAGTGTCCTGGTATCAGATGGCTTTCTGACTATGTGATTACTAGCAGACTCAAAATTGGAGGATATGCAGCTCAGACTCAGAAGACAGATAATTTTTCTGATATAAATCTGTAAGACCTAACTTTTTCTTTTTAATAACCTAACTATTGTAGTCTCAACAGATCCATGATTGCAAAAATGCAAATTTCTGTATGTCTGATGAGGTTGGCTGTATGGGGTGGCTGTTGTCAACAAGCTGGCTGGTGGTGCTGCTGCTGCAGTCTCTTCAGGGATAATAGAATCTGGGAACAATTAAGAGGCAGAGTAATCAGTTCCTGGGGGCAGGAGCATACCCTCTTGCTTTTCAGCATTCCCTTGGCTGACTCATGAACTCTGTTGATTGACTTGGGAAGCAAATGAATCCAGCTCTCCTCCACAAGGAAGAGTTATGGAGGCAAGGTGGTGAGAGGAATACATCAGATCTCAGGCAGCTTCTGCCCTCTGTGCTGTGAAATGTGTGGAATTTACAATGGTTACTTAGCTGCTAAGCAAGTGGGATTCTTTTTTTACTTTGTTTTTGCCCTTAAGCCCTGTCCATCCTTTAAACTAAGGACTACAACAAGCTATAGCTGGGAAATGCTCACATAAGCACAGAGGACAGTCTTGGCAGCTTGCTGGAACTGTAACTAACTATAATTGTCCAAAAATGTATGCAGCCATAAGATTTGCAAGCACTTTGTAGGGGCTTTGGTAATGAAGGAAGTGGTGTGTTTGGATTCCCATCTCCTTGGGCTCTGTTGTTCAGCTGTTCCCCAGCTGGCAGCTGAGAGCTTTAGGGTGCAGGTACACATCTCTAATGCACTCTGCTGCCACATTTCGTTCCTCGCAGGAATGCTGAGTGTCCGAGGCTGGTTAGTGAGTGCAGGCAGGCAGGATCCCTGGGAGCCAGGCAGGATCTGCTCTCACAGGTGTGGTGCAGAAGGGCGAGGTGACGTGCCACAAGCCTGCTGCGTGACCCTGGGCAATCTGCAGCACAGACCTGATCCTCCCTCTTCCAGCCCTACATGTGGGGAACACCAGAGCACTTAAAGCACCAGAGTGCTCAAAACGTTCCTTTTTTTCCTTTAGCGTTACTTAGTTCTTCTGCCAAACGGTCTCTTCTTTTTCCTTTTGATTTTTAACTACTCTGTTTTGATGGTGGTGTGCTCTAGGTAGTTACTCATCTCCCAGGCACATGGGGAATAAAAGCTTGCAGTACCCCAGAGCGTGTGCAAGGCAGGGATGGGCTGCACGAGCAGGACTCGCCCCTAACCAAGTTTGGTTTGTGGTATCTTGCATTCTAGGATGAGAAAAAGGCCAGAGGTAAAAAACACTCCCAGAGGCTGAGTGTACTGGTGACAGGAGGAGCCGCTGAGGGAAGGAGAGGAGACAAGCCCATGGAAAATAAGCTCCTGCTCCCTCAAAGACGTGCATGCAGAATGATAGTGGGGTGGGTGTGGGGGCGTGTAAGCAAGTAACATCCCAGAGGCTGGAAGAATAAAATGAAAAGGCAGCAGGATCAGCCCGCAGATGAAAGGCAGCCCCTTTAACATTTGCTCCCGGACTCCGGCAACTCTCAGCAGTTGGCTGGAGACTAAGCTGGACGGTCCTGTGGAGCTCCAACAAAGGGACGAAACAAACCCCCGTCCCCCGGGGCCCCCCTCCCCGACAACGCGTGAAACAACTTGATAAATGATTGCTCTGTCAGGGGACCAGGGGATGGAGACGTCTGGGAGTGCAGGGGGAATGTATCTAATTCAGGCATCAGGGGAGCTCAGGAGGGGTGGGAGAGGGGAGCAGGCCAAGGGGCAGCAGGATGGGACTGCGAGGGTCCCCTGCCTTGGCAGCAAAATTAATAAATACGGCCGAGTGGGAAGGGGTGAGTGGCTCTCTGGAGAGGTTTCTGGGGAGCAGGCTGTTGGGGCTTGGGGGGCTCTGGTGAGTCCCCCTGGCTGTGCCCTGCCTCCAGCCCCCATGCTCGCATTACCTCATTTACTGGGGATGGCAGGAAATACAAACCTCCCCCCAGCTCCCAGCCCGTCCAGCCCGGGCTGCTGATAGCATTGAGAGCTGCAGAAACAGGAGCCCATGCCCTGGCTCTATTCAAGGGAACATTAATTACCCTAAAACAAAAACAAGAGGAGTTCACAGCTGGGGCCCAACACTTCAGATTCCCCCTCCCTCTCTCCTTCCCTGCTGCTCCTCCAGTTTGTGCACACCAGCTATTTATGCAGCCTCCCCTCCAAAATGACTGAAACTGGGCCTGAGTGCCCTTGCTGCCCCAAACTCTGCCAGCAGGGTTTGTAGGGGCTGTGCAGGCAGAGATGGTCCAAGGGCTGGGGCTGTGCTGTGAGAGGAGTGGTGTGCCACCACCACCCACCCAAACCCAGGCCGTGTGTTCTGTGAAAAGCTGTGGCAGCCGGAATAACCTACATGGTCCAGAAACCAGGCCTTGGGTGGCTTATCCTGGTAAGTACAGGAGGGAGCACTGGAGAAACTTCAGGGAGTCCTGCTGGAAGAAAATAAGGGTTTGGTGGTGGTGTATTTTTCTCCCTCCCACTCTCTGGGAGTGGAGCAGAGAACTTAATTTAGAGCCCTCCCGAGCTGCTGGTTAATAGACGCTTGATCCAGGAGGCAGCTGCTGCCACCACTTGCAAGGTGACCCAGAGCCCTGTTCCAGCGTGTCCCAGGCCACTATGTCATGAGCACCAGTTGCCAGGAATAGAGAGTGCAGCAATGTGTATAAATAAATAAAATAGGGTTTGAGTGTACTTCTGTGTTTGGCTGATGAAGAGGAAGGGACTGGCTTCAGGAGAACTGAGTGCTGAGCTTTGTTGTCATTCTGGTAGCTGTCACCCACCCAGAGAAGTTGGCCCCAAGCCTCACTCTTGGGGCACATCAGCAAGAAACGATAACAAAAATAGGTAAAATGTGAGGAGGAGTGTTCTGAAACATGTGGAGGGCAGTGCTTGCCAGCTGTCAGCTTCCTGTCTTTACAGGGAATTTGATCTCCCACAAGTTGCCCTTCCCCTTCTCCTCTCTGCTCCTGCCATGCTTTGGCACAGGCTAAGGTGGCTTGCCTGCAGTGGAAGCAAGCAAGCTTCCCTCTGCCTGTGCACTAAAAGCTAAAATGCCTGAGTCTTCAAAACCCTCTAGGACCTCTTCTCATGTCTCCAGAAAATTACCAAATACTCCATGGTTTGTCAGAAAATAATTTTTTAACATCTACAGTTGTGTTGTGAGAGCTGTGAGAGGAGCACGTGGAAGGGGTGAGCAGCCAGAATCCAGCACCTGGAGTGTGTTACTGCAGGGCAGCCCCTGGCATTGGTTTTGGGTTAAGTGAGAGGTGTTCAGCTCAGTTAAGCAGACCTATTTATAATGTGGAGTGGCCTGGTTCGAGCAGGGCTGCAGATTAGGAGGAGAGGAGATAGGGAATTAGTCAGTCCTGTTAATGCTTTACCTGGCAGTGAGGAGGAACTGTGGATGGCTGTGCCTGCTTTCCTCCTGGCAATGCAAAGGCCACCAGTGCTTTGGTTTGTCACAGAGATCACTGTCATCCCTGGTAAAAACCCCCTCAGACTGCACTTTTACATTTGCCAAAGTTGCCCTGTGTCAGAAAAACCCAATGTGTAGAAAGACTCTTCATGCTATTTGGATTGTTGAGAAAGGAGGGGAGAGTAGAAAGAGGTTTTACAGAATATTGTCTCCACAATTTTTCTGTACTTCTGTTTATTTCTTGTGGACCTGAAACAGTGAGAATAAATAGCCACTAAACCCACAAAAAAGAATTATACTAGCAAGATCTTTATGATCACTTGCATTGGGTTGCAGCACCTACAGTTATGCAAGTGTAACACAGGATACTTTTTAGAATGCAAGACCCTTTCCCAGTCTAGCATGGAACAAACACTGGATTTTTGCAAGTGTATATAACAGTCAGGAGCATAGGAAAACTTTTTTTTCAACTAGGGGCAAGTTGCCAACTTGTTTAGACCATCATCAACCATCATGATGTAGAACTCCACCTTTTTCCCCAGCACCCTTGTCTAATATTTTGGGCAATAACCTTTGCAGGAGGCCAGAGGGGACAGCTGAATGCAGTGGTTTCTTCTAAAGCCCTTGCAAAACTAGCAGAACTTGGAGTCTTACATAGTGATAGTTGTTGGTTGATGGTTTTGGGGGAGGTTTTTTTGGTGTTTTCTTTTTTTTTTGAAGGAAGTAATTTCCTTCACAAAAGGGAAGTATTTTTTCATGCAAGACATAATTAAACTGGAATTCATTGCCACAGGATGTTGTGGATGCCAGAAGTTGAGATAGGTTCAAAAAGCAATTAAACAAATTCATGGAAGCGAAGTTCATCGAGGGCAATTAAGCACAAAGATACAATCTCTGGCACAGGAAGTCTTAAGCCACAGCTTGCTGGAAGCTGGTAGGGGGGAAGCCTTATGGTGTGCTTGCACCATTCCTGCACTCACCAGCATTTGCTGCTATAGGGGCAGGATATTGGGCCCTGTGGACCTTTGGTCTGGCCTGATCTGGCAGATAGATTCATCTGTTGTGCTTGAGACATCCCAGTTTTGCTAAGGAAGTGCTAACAGCATGTAGAGATGTGAGTGATCCTTCAGAGTCCCTTTCCTGTGCCTTTTTTTTGCCTGCAGAAAGCAGAATCAGGACCAGGTCTTCTGGTGGCACAGAGAGCTGGGCTGGCAAGCGAGGGAGGGGGGCAGTGGGGAAGGAAATGAAACCAGGCTGCTCCACCACTGTCCTGCTGGCTCATGACGTGGTCTGCAGAGCTCTCGTGGTGTGGTGTTCGTGGATGAGCTCCAGACCCTTCATGTGCCTCCAGAAAACTTGTCTGTGTGAGTCCTGCCTTCCAATAACCTGCCCTCATCAGCCAACTGCTTCCTCTGGTGTGCCCAAAACACAGGGCCTTTGAAAGTGGACTTAAAATGAGACTTCATGCTGATTGATAGCATGTAAATACATAGAGCAATTCTTCAGATGGAAGTTAACTTGACTTTTAGCCTTTTCTTTAATTTTAGGCTTCCTGCTTTGCTTGAGAAATTTAAGCACTGCTAATATGACATTCTATTAAGTGGTGTCACTCAACGTAGATAACACGTGATTATAACTTGGTTATTAGAAAACACCTGATTTATCTCAATTGTGCCTCTTAATTTATACTGAGAGCCATAAAAGCAATAATCAAACCCCCTCAGGTCCTCCCTCCCTCCCTCCTGTTGGCAAGCCTGAACTAACCTGTGCTGTGAGAGGATATTTATCAGGGTGCCACAGGGCCCAGAAATGGTTCCTGTCTCCAATTCACTGACAAGTCAGAGGAAGAAGCAGGCAGTGTATTAATTCATTGATGTAAAAAAAAAAAAAAAGCCAAAGAAGTGCTACTCAAAAGTACAAGAGCCTAGAGAGGGATTAAAATTATGGATAAAGAAATTCAAGTTGGAAAGTTTATGCTCTCACATGTGGATATAAATAATATAAATCAGAGGTAGTTGTTGGGAACATGCTGGGTGTGAGAAAGAGTGTGCCATGTCTTGTGACTTTTAGCCAAAACAAGTATTTCATATTTGCTTGAACCTTCTATTCATGAAGGTACTTAGAGAACATGATCCAAGTGGATTCCCAGTTCAGAGAACCAAATTGCACCCAGTATTTATTATAATTTTTAAAGCATTGTGAGTCCAATGGGTCATGTTTGTGTTGTTTTATGGAGTAAAGCGGATCACTGGATGGATCAAGGGAGGTAGTAAAAGTGTGATGTTTTTCTTCTTAAATGTAGCCCCTGCTCTTTTGTGTAACTTTGTTTCTGGATATCTTGGTACAAAAAACACTTTTTAAATTGTGGTGAAGTCACAGAGTATCAACCAGAATAACAGCATGAGAATGATCCTTTTGGAAAGAAATATTGAAAGGCCTGAATATAGTGGATGCTTACCTCCATCTGTAGGACAGAGATACCAAGAGAGCCAAGGAAATTAGGTGATTGAAATATGATTCTAAACACAAAGAAGCGTTCCTAAGCAGGAATAGGAAGTTCTACTCTTGAAACACTTAAACTAGACAAATACATTGTGTCATAGGCAGAGAGTAGCCTACAAATAGTCCTGGGTTAGAAATAGCATTTTGTATCCTTTTGTGTCTCTGAATTTTATCTCCAATAAAATGAATAGGAAAGCAGGGGATGGTTAATATCATGAGTTCATCTCAGTAGCCAATACTAGAATTATTTGAAAAAGTAGGAGAATGGGGACACTTGAGATGTGTGTTCTTTTGGCAGATTCGGGCTAGGTACTGAACAAGTGCCTTGGGATTTATTGGGAAGTCTGAGAAGGAATTAAGATGGCACATATACAGTGGTTTTGCTGTGCATGTCAGTGCTCTGGAAGCCAGCCAGCTGTGCTCAGAGGTTGGTTTTTGATGGAGATGTTTTCCCTTACCACAGGGAGAAAAGGTTGGCATCTCATTAAATACTGTTTTTTTACACAGATAGTGGATGGCCATCAGGTTGGTAATCTCACACCCACCTTTCTCTTTGCCTGAAGTGGGCCATGGTACCTGACCTCTAGGGCAGAAGTGCAGCCCCCCTCCTCCTCTTTAACATCATAGCAATGTCCACTCCAGGGTTGGTCTGTGCAAATTCAGCAACAGCTATTCTGCTTTTCAGGCCTTACTCTAATCTGAGTGGATAGGAAGGTGTTGGGAAGACCTGCAAAAAAAAGTCTTCTCTATGGTTTGGATGGAAGAGTTGGTGGTAGTAACTGCAGAGTTGATATTGGCTCCTACCACTTTTCTCAGAAGACTGAATGTTTTAAAGATTAAAAGCTCTGTTTCTCAGCATATTTTTGCTGCTGTTGTGGTGGTGACTTAAAGCATCTTTTCCTTCAATGTAACTCACACAATGAAGTTAAAATCACGTTTTCCCAGTTTCCTTCCTCTTTCATTTTGAGCTGCTTTCATGTACAAACCATCCACCTCCTCATAGTGAACCCTCTGAGCAGGTTCTGGATGAGGCCACTTGGCTCATTTCTAGTCCCAAGTCATGCCTAATATTAAATACCTTGGAAGAAAGAGTAAAATCCTACAAAGACAAGTGGGAAAACTACAGAATTCTCTTGACTCCAATTGCTAACACTGTTGATGTTTTGAGTTTTTAATCTCATTAGTATTATTGCTTCAATAAATACCTCGCAGAGAAGAGTTCTGTGGGTTACTTTTGTAAGTGTGGGTGCAGCAATATTTTCTTTCATCACTTCTAAATCTATTGTCTATTATTTAGTTGGACCACTCCTTGCTCCTGTCCTATTGGGAGAAAAAGAGGGTGGGAATGGAGAATAAGTGCATCCAGATGGCTTTCTCTGACTGTTTTATGTTATCATATGGTTGGATTGTTTCACCTCTTCCTTACCACCCCTTGAACGTAGCCCAGAAATTTGAAAATCATTAAAATTCCCATTCAGCAGAGTTTTTAATGGACTGTAGGCCATCCAAAGTCATGCTAACAAGGGTTCAGTGAGTCTTGAGTTTTGTAATGTGTGTTTTGTAACTGCAATCTCAGATGAGCATCTTACTGGGGCTGTAAATTTATGTCAGCTCTTTCTGGGCTTTTAAGTTTCTGAGGTTTTGTTTTGTTACAGAGGCAAATGGGTTGACTGCCATATCTGAGAGAAAAACTGTGTTTTCCATATTATTCTTTATCTCCCTCTAATACAAGCTCCACATCTGGTTTGTGGTTTTGACAACGACTGGAAACTAAGCAGATGTTTTCCCTGTGCTGTCCACAAGGCCACTTAGATCTTTCTCCAAATGGTTACAATTAATGTGAAACCCATCCGTGTCTACAATTAGTCCAAACTCTCCTTGCCAATTTGCATAACCTTGCACTTGTGTGCAGTAACATTTATTTGCTGTAACTTGGGTGGATGCTTCAGATTCATACTATTAGTTCTTGCTGGTTTTATTTAATTTATACAGCAGTATCAGCAACAACTTTTTCCCCCTATTTCACATTGTATATGCCCCTTTCCAGATCATTTAATATATTAAATGTTGATCATGGTATCCACCCCTGGGACTTCCCCCATTAACCTCCTTGAAAACTGGCCATTTATTCATGCTGTTCGTTTTTCCTAAATTAGCTTTAATCTATTGACAGATGTTTACCTCTCACCCCATGACTAGTTTCCCTAATAGACTGTGGTGATTAATACTACCAAAGGCTGTTTGAAAATTCAAATTAATTATATCTACCAATTTTTCTTTACCCACTGTCTTGGCTCTCCTTATAGAAAACACGGATGTGCCCATTTTTCTTATGGAAACGCCATGCTAATCTGGGCCTGCTGTATGGCATTAATCTTACTTTCATAACTACCCAGTTGAGCCATTTTACCAGGTACTAAAGTAAGGTTTACAAGTGCCTGTAATTCCCAAGCTCACTGTTGCTTTTTATACACAAATCCAGGGTATCACCTGCCCTGCAGCTTTGCCACTTCCTAGTTAATTTTAATGACCGAGCTGCCAGCAGAACGCGCCATGCGCCGCTCGGCTCTTAGCGTTGTTTGAAACTCGCGCGAGCCAGCGCTACCTGGGCCAGTTTGTTTCCAATTTAAATTAATTTTATGTGACTCCAGGCATCAGTGGCAGGCTGCCCTGGGTTTTTACAGCGCCTGCTCTTGAGCTGCTTGTTACCGGCACCCGCCAAGGGCCCCTGCAGGGCTCTGCTCTCTGTGCCTTCCATGCCCTTCCCATATCTCTTCTGTACCCTTCCTATACCTCTCCCATACCCTTCCTATACCTCTCCTACACCAGCCTGTTTGGTGTAGCCAGCCCAGCCTCTCACTGTGGAGATGTTCTTTGAAAAGCTCTTCCAAGTATCTTGACAGCCCCTTACCCTTAGGCTTCTAGGAAGCTCAACCAGCTCTGTTAAAACTAGAGTTTTCAACTTTTTAATTCAAACAAGCAAGCACCAGAGCATCATTTGAGTATGATTTTCATGGGTTTTGGCTTTTATTTTAGTTAAAGTTGGATTATTTCTGGATCGTGCTGCAATCTGGAGGTTTATAGCCAATTTAAGTCTTTACATTCAAGTCAGTATTTTCTTCTGTGTGTGTCCGAGCAGTTTATGGCTTTAATGTTCATTTGCTTGAATTTGTCTTTAGTGTCTTAAGTTACAAAATCATAATTGTTTCTTCCTGTTTGCAGAATGAACTGTTTCTTTTGACCTGTATTAAAGGGCTTTTGGTTAAAAAATTGAGTTTAAAAATGAGCTGCAACTTGTAAAAAATTGGTTTAATTGTCTTAAATGAGATGCTTAGCACCTAAACCTGATTTAGTGCAGTTAGTCACCTTTTCTGGTTTGTTCCCAATCTTTAGAGACTCTGTGGCCCATCTCAGCATCTCACCCTCCCCTGGGCACTCAGGTCTGTGTCAGGCTGTGGGTAGGTGCTTGGCAGGAGCCAGGGCACTGTGAGATGGGCAGAGAAAGGCTGATCCACTGCAAAGTAACACAGCAAAGAAAACTCAGCCAGATAATCAATTTTAGGATTAAAAACCCTAAAACTTCCCCATAACCTGGCCATCCATGGTGCCCAGGGTTGTGAGCAAGCACAGGGGTCATGCAGGTGGAGGAGCTGGGCAGTGTTGCTCTAAAGTTACCCCTGGAATTTCATCCAGAGCGAAGGGAATAAACAGAAATGAAGCGCGTACTCCTCGTCGCTCGCAGATGGGCTCCACACATGTCAAGGCTCAATTTATCCTATCAGTAAGGTCTATTCTGGGCTCTTCTGTGTTTTCTGCCAGTTCAGTCTGGGAGTTGTTTTACACCTCTTGGCAAATATTTGGTTTGGGAGTTTCTAAGTATAATTTAAGTGATTGATTAAAAGGCAGGGAAAGCTTCAGCTCTTACTGGTTAGAGTAATTTCAAATTTACCATTAGATAAGTTTTAAAGATATTAGTGTATGCTAAGCATTTAAGAGTAAAGTAGAGGATCCAAACAGCCTGTACTGCTGTTCTTGAAGACTTTGTGCTGCTGCTGGTATTCCAAGTTTATATTCCAAGTTTATATTTGCTTTAGTGATACACTTAATATTCAAATGATTAATGGTTAATATTCCTGAGGGAGGTGGGGGGAAATCAGTAGAAAGCATTGAAAACATTAGGCTAAGCGTTGTTTCTTTACTTCTGAGTACTCAAGTGTATCTTGGATGCAGACAGACACTGCAGTACTTGGTATGTTGTACCAAATTATCCCTTTTGTTAATTATCCTCCTGTTAGTGTCAGGCTGATTCCTTCCTATGGCATTGCATTTGCAGCATTGTCCTTCAGAGGCATTGCAAACCTGCCAGCTCCTTAAGCACACTTCCTGCATCTTATATTTTGACTGGCTTGGGAACCTGTTCCCTTCACACCTTTTGGGTTTAATTTCCCTGAGCTGATTCCTGCAGTGGAATTCTTTCCCCTGTGGTTTCATCCCACCCTGGGAGTGCTGGGTGTTTGCTGTCCTAACTGTGCTTCTTCAGGCCCCACAGTGCATCCTGGCTGTTTAAAGAATTCAGCCTCACAGCTTTCCTGTGCATTAAGAAAATATTTTCTTGGTTTTGTGGAAGAGCAAAGTGAAATGCAGAGCTCTGTGAGGGAAGTCTGGCTCAGCTGGGGGATGAACTCTGATCTCCACGTGTCTGCCCAGTACCTTGATTACGTGATCACCTCCACTGCTTCATCTCAAATTCATCTCTGGAAGTTGAACCATCGTGTCAAACTGCATTTTTCATCTCTTTTCTCTCGACTCTGCTTATAGCTTGAGGCACTGGAGGAGAGTGGAGTTTTTACATGTTGGGAGTCCTCTTCAATAGTGCTCTTTTATCCCCTCTTTTTGCCTCCCTTCTTGCATCTCAAGTTGTGTGAAATCAAGTCTCTATTCCCTTCTACATCTGAAATGCAGCTTTCTGTATTCATGCACATACTTGCCATCAAAAGTTTAATCTCTGTCCTCCGTTTTAATGCTGTAACAGGATTTTATTATTTTTTTTTAGGACCCTCACATTTTCCTTCCTCTATGACATTCAACCCTAGGCAACCAGTATTTTCTGCATTTAGCATCTAAGTCACGTTCTTTCCTGGTCAAATTTTAGTGTCCCCAGTCTGATTCAGCGTGGAATAGAAACCCTTTTCTGCCTTGTACACAAAAATGGATGTACAGGGTTGGATCAAAGGTCCCCCTAGCCCAGCATCCTGTCTCTTGCTGTACAGCAGATACCCATGCAAGAGTGTCATTTCAGGGCAATCAAGCAATGATACTTCCCTAGACTGTGCTACCAGTCTCTGGCTCATTTGCAGCTCAAAAACTTCATTTTGTACCTAACAGCTGCTGATAGATTGTTTCCTCCCCCCCTTCTGTTAACTTGCCTTTCTTCTGTGAACCCATGTACTCTTATAGCATCCATAGTAGTCCATGGCCAAGAGACAGAAGAATTGTTGCTTGTGCAAGGAAGTGTCTCCTTTTTGTTGTTTCTGTCCTGATAATTTAATTTGCTGTCTGTCCATTCTTTTTTCAGAAGGGACTACAAGCACTCATTCATTCTCCATGCCATTTCTGGCTTTTTTTTGTTTTGCATAATTGTTTTTTCCTGCAGAAGCTGTTTCATGCATTTAATCACTGCTGTTCTCCTCCTCCAGCTTATCAGTTCCTCTGTGTCTTCTTTTTCCCCAAATCTGGGGTCCAGAACTGTGTGCAGTTTTGTGGTGTAGATTCACTCTGCATTCATACAGAGATATATTGATGTTTTATGTTCCTTTCCTCAGCATGCCTACTATTATTATTTCATTTTTGACAGCTTCCACTATATTGCTTCAACTTTCAGGGTTCTGCACACTGCTGCCCAAGCTGCATCTCTGCTTCTTGCCCTCCTGCTTGTGATCTGGACCCTGACAGTTACTCTTCCTTCACCTGAATTTTCCTTTTCCTATTTTTTCTGCCTTTTTATGCTCCCACCATATCTGAAAGAGCTTTTTTCCTCCAGTGCTCCTACCCACCTTGATCTCTAAATTTCTGTCAAAGAGTCATACTACAAAGCCCTTCAAAAGCATCTGCTCTTTTTTTCCTCCCTTATCTAGTCTACCAGCACTGTCAGGCAACTTTCTATTATGCTGGAAATAAAAAATGTCTCTTAAGATGTGTGCCAAGCTCACAGAATGTAAATCCACATATGTATATCCAATCCACTCTTCTTTTTTCTTCTTTCCTCTTCACCATCTGTCTTCTAATCTGGTTTCTGTGGGCATTTAGGTATAATTTTACACCAGTCCAGTTAATTCCAAGTTTAGTTCTAGTTTCTACTGTTCAAAAGTGTCTCATGCTAATGGAGCTTAATCTGCTCGCACCGTGCACAGCATCTCAAGGAAAGCAGCTCTGATTTTCAGGAGCAGTCCAGGAAAGTCTGGGGCCTCCTCTATTCCTGTCTGGCAACTTTTGGATAGAAATCACTCACATGATGCATGTAAATTCTGCCTAATAAGCCTGATGTTCCTGTGCTGGGTTGGACCCTCTGCAGCCCTGCTGTGCAGATGTGCAGCCTGTTTGTGTCCCAGGCCTGCTGGATCACACACAGATGGACTCTGTGGGCAGGGAACATGCAGGAGCCAGGCTGGACACACACCCAGAGCATCGTGGTTGTTGCTGGTGCTGGACACTGGGTCAGCACATGAGCTTTTCTCCAGAGTTGTCTTGGATTAGCAGTGCTGGCTGGATGTGTAGGAAAGGAATCTGCCATCAGGTGCAAGTCCTAGTGTTGCTGTGAGCTTTAATCCTGACCAAGATACTGCAGGGAAACTCTGGTTTTGTAGCAGTATAACCCACAGTTATACTGCTGTGTTTATCAACATTGCAGATAATTAAATTGCCCTGATTCCCTCTCTCTGCCCTAAGAGTGTAGAACCTATTCCAGAAGGGATTTGTGATGGGCTCTGAGCATTTGAAAAGCTGGGTGTTCAGTTTCTGCCATAAGGACTGGGGACCTTTGTGACAGGGATATGCATCACCCTGTGGATGCAGTGATCAAGTGCCCTCCTTCCCTCTCCTCCACAGGCACAGAGTTTAGCTGCAGTGTGGTTTTGAAGGCCAGCAGCATTTCAGGTCCTCCAGCTGTGCAGGTGCTGAGGATAACTCTGTCCTTTAGGCTGCATCATTACATTTACATGAGATTCACAGAAAAGCCCAGATCTCTGATGTAGAGCTCCACACCACCTAATAGTGGATTGGCAGAAATCTGTTAGCTGAGCATTAAGTTCAGTTAAACTAAATCACAAACTGATTAATGCTGCAGTGGCCAGAGGTCTAGCCTGGGAGTTGTTGTACTCAGTTTTAGTGCTCTGCATTTGGCTTCCTGTGTGATCCTGGGCAAGTCACTTAGCTTGTCTGTGAGAAACCCACATGGGTGTTGTGAGGTTAAATGCCATAAGGATGCATGAAGTCTTCTTGTGAGTCTTTTACTGGGCTCATACAGAGTTTGAAGATAAAGTTAGCAAAATCAGTCCTTCTTTGTCAGCCCTTTCTGTGTCCCAAATCGTTTCTGTGGTTGGAAAAAAACCCACACTTAAAATTTGCCATATAACCAAATTCACAATTACAGTTAGAAGTGTACCTGAACAAATGATGTCAGCACTTCAGTGATTACTCTGAATCTGATGTTGATGGCGATATTGGCAGTGTGAGCTGCTTCTGCAGTGAGTGTGGCTCAGAGCCATTCTGATGTTAAAAAAGGGACAGAAACAATCAGTAACCCCTGCTGCCAGGCAAAGGAAGGATGAGGGCTGGAGCAGACAAAAGCTTAATCTTTCTCTTTCTCTCTTTTTCTAACAGTTGGGGCTAATCGCTGATAACCAACGCTAAAACATCTGAATCATAAATCTGTTCAGCTGCTCTGTGACTCACAACAAACAGAGTATGAACTGTTTGTGCCTTAGCTATTCTCTTCCCTGCTGAGCTCTGCCATGAGTTATCTCACATACAACCCCTTCTCGTAGTCTTTTCAGGTTTAAAGCAAAATTCCTGTAATGCTTTTTACATTTTAAGTCGCTGGGGCACTCTTTCCATGCTAGCTCCCTTTTAAGGTAACTTTAGGCAGAAGATGAAATCACAGCAAGGAAGTCCAAAGACCAGGGATGCAGCCTACACACTCATCTTTCTCCCTGCTCCCCCACTCACCCCCCCAAGAGCTGGGACTCCTGCTTCCCACTATTGTGAGAATTAATCCTTTAGTGCTCCTTGCTGCTCTACCTTCCATATAGCCAATAAGCACAGAGTGGCTGAAAGATTGGATCTGTGTCCAAAGGAATGAATAGCAATGGATCACACTGCTCTAGCTCTTTTGCGAGTGCTGTTAGGAAAATATCATTTGGTTTTGTTTGAAAAATAATCAAGACATCTCAGTTTATACAAAAGTGAGTCTGAACATATTTGGATTTTTTTTTTCTTTCTTTCTTCTTGGATCAATGGACTGCTGGGGAAGAGGGGGGGAAGGAAATTCCCAACTTTGGACCCCAGCTGGAAATCAATACAAAGATAGTCCTGAATGCTATTCCTTGACTGCTGGCTGTGGATGTGCTCCTGTGTTGACTGAGGCTGCTCACAGTAAATGAATAGGTGAACTTTTTCAACACTAAAATTTATTTTGGAGCAAAAGGAAGTGACGTTACTTTGTTGTGGTTGCTTAACTGTCTTCTGTGCAAGAAACCATGGAATGAGTAAATTTTGTAGGCTGCAGAGGAGGATGTGATTTTTTTGTTTGTTTGCCTTTTCTTGTTCTATTTTGACTGTGTGGAAATGGTGTGGAGGTTATTGAGTTCAAACGACTTCCTGAGATTTCTGCATGCTAGGAGGGAATGACTTGGGAAACAGTCTTTGGAGTTCCTCTTACTGAAGCTTTATTATATTAGCAAGGCTGAGTCAGAGGAAATGTTGCCAGACATCAACACAGTGGGACTGAATTCCCTGGGAGTGACCAGGTCAGAGTCACCTGAACTCATGGGCAAGAAGGTTTTTTAAACAGCAGCAGCATGTGAATGCATGGATCTAAGGGCAGGGTGTGCAGAAAAGAGCTGTGCTCAGTCTGGGAAGATGTGAGTCTGAAATGTTGCAGTGCAGAGCACCAGTGAGGCTCTCCTTGCTTTCTTTTAAGGAGCTTTGGAAATCATGGGATTGTTTCATGCTCAAATGTTTTGTATGAATTTTATTTAAAAGTTTGAAGGGGGCTACTACAGGGACACTAAAATATGAGGAGGATGTAACTATGACAGTTTGGCAGGGATGGCAGGCACCTTCTGAAAGGAGACTCCAAGCCAGTATTGCTTTTCACAGTGGAGATGCCTAGGATGGATTTGTTAGGAAGGAAAGGAGTGATCCTTGCTCCCAGCACTGAATGTTCTGTGTCATCTCACACTTCTGGTATTTTTTTTGTATTGTACTTTTGAAATGTTTCATTATTCTTTTAATTGAATTTATTTTGTTGTCTTTTGAAGTTGTTTTTAACATT
This sequence comes from Ammodramus savannarum pratensis, assembly GCA_020466415.1. Taxonomy (NCBI): domain Eukaryota; kingdom Metazoa; phylum Chordata; class Aves; order Passeriformes; family Passerellidae; genus Ammodramus; species Ammodramus savannarum. Next base: position 9,779,018 of record JAHXMQ010000028.1, on the reverse strand, counting down.
CTTGCAGTGAAATCAGACCCTGAGGAGGAAAGCTGTTTGTTGAGTTGTCCAGGCAGCAGCATGGCTTTTCCTAAACTTGAACTTTCCCTAATTTCTCAGTTTTGCTCCTTTTGAGCACCTCCTTTGGACTCTAATGCTGGATAGGATAAGACATTTCCTTCACTGCTGAAAAAAGTAATGTAGTTGGTAATGTTGTGACTCAGGATTCTTGCCCATATGGGGTGCCCAGTGCACGTGTCCTTTTCTGGTGTCTGTGGCATCTTCTGTTTGGAGAAGTTTGAGCAGCCCTGCTTGTATGGAACGGCTAAACATCATCTGCTTGGAGGGGTCTGTGAAGAGTTAAGCTGTGTTCAGCCTCATGGGAGATTTAGGTATTTGTCTCTGCTGCACACATTGAGAAAGAGCAGAGAATAGTCAAGTGGGTTGCCTGAAGTCATCCAGCCTGGCAGAGCTGGGAATGGGTTTCCTGGCTCATAGCACTGTACTTTAAACCAGTTTTTTGAGAGGGATAATCTGTATGTTCAAAGAAGGCTTTATAAAGCTCCCATTAACCCCTGTGCCATACCTAGTGAGGAATCTAATTTATGTTCTGGCAAATGAAAGCAGTTTCAGAGACCTTGCTGCTGCAGGTCACTGTCAGACCTTCAAGGTTCGCTGCCACCAGTTTAATTTTTCTCCTGGTTGGATTTGACTCTGTTGTTCCTGGGAAAGGAGGAGCAAAATTTACTCCTGAGCAAAGATTTCTAGAGACTCCCAGCTGTGGATAACTGGGAACAAGGTCCATGTAAGGGTTTTGCTCTGCTATGCATTTTAATGTATAGAATGTCTAATGTTCCCATTCCTTCCTTGAAAGAAAGAGAGACCTTCTGGCAAAGCTGTCTCTTTTTTATTGCATTTTATCACTTAGTCAGGATCTCAAGATCTGAATTCCAGTAGCCAATGACTGGAAATGTCCTTTCAAACTAAAATGTTGAACTTTGGAGTTTACCCCTGAGTCCTCAAGCTACCTTATCTGAGCAGCAGGGTAGATTTTTTTCCAGTTTTCTCTTCTGTTATCAAGGTGGAACACAGCATCTGAATGTTAGAGGAGTAGCAGTACATTAACCTCAGCCTTGCTTTTTCTCAAAGATTGCAAGTGTTCTACAGGGTTGGCTAAAAATTATCTAACATTTGGGTGGGGGAGGAGGGAGAGACGGACAGAGAGATTTAGCTCTCATCATTGTGAATGCATGAAGTGAGAATAAAAGCCAGGCCTTTCCTGATCCCATGCCCTGCTAATAACACTTTTACAAGCTGGTTATATAATTATCTGTTATTGGGAGCTTTTCCCCCCCACTTCAGGCAGATCAGCTATTTCATCCAACCAAAGTGTTTTGTACAGATTTTTGGGTAATCCAATGTCATCAGTTCTGCACTGAATTGCAGAAACAAAGCTGGCTATTACAGTTTATGAGATGCAACAGACTTTTGGGTCAGTTTTTGTTTGTTTTAAAGTATAATGAAACAAGTCTGGTACATTTTTTCTTTGTTTCATATTCTGGATGTCAGGAAAATTTAGAAGAAAAAGGTACTCTAATTAATGTCTGTAGAATAAGTATTATAGCAATAGAGCTGGTTTCCTCTGTGTCTGGGCAATAGTTTGCTGCCCTTCTCTCAAATTATGACTCTTTTTATAACATGTATTTTAAGAGTGTAGTTAGCATTAACATTTATGAACATAATAATAATTATTTGCCATTTCTGGCAGATAGAACTATTATTGTGTAAATAGCCAAGTGTTTGTAGCAATCTGCAAATTTATTGGCTATAAAGACAGCTTTAAATTAAGCTGGAGAAGAATTCCTGCATGGCGTGTGTGTTGAAGAAGATTTTTATCCCATGCTCTGGAAGGAGAGCCACAAGCACTCCATCACCTTTTTTATGGAGCAGCCCTGCCAGATGTGTGGAGTAAAACACAGAGCACGACTCCTAAGCACGCAAAGGGCTCTGTGCTGTTTCCCTTGGCAAACACACATGTGAGCCAAGCTCCTTCCAGATGGGAGTGGAGTGGATGGTGCTTCATGGTCACCTCAGGCCATGGGGAGAATGCTGGGCTACTTGCAGTGTGTTGCAAGAAGCAGCTCCTGAGTTTTTGCACTTTGCTCCAACTCAAAACCCGGGCACTGCCAGGTTTTTTGCTTGGTTTTCTTGAGCACCTCCTTCTCCCCTCTGCCTTTCCCCAGCTCAGAGGAAGAGAAGGGAATTCCCACAGGGCTCCTGGCTGCTCCTAGCCCCATTGGCAGCCACAGGCAGCCCTGTTGGGTCCTGTTTGGGCTTTCATTAGGGCAGCACCTCGTGTTCCACAGCTCTGGATGAGGAAGGTGTAATAGGCAGCAGTCTGGGGTAGAGGCTCTGAGCCCAACCAGGCTCTAAAAGCTATGGCAGGGTGGTCTTTCCCACATATCCAATGAAATACAGATCTTTTTGGACAGGGCTGAAGATAGGGTGTGAATCTGGAGAGATAAGTTCTTGTATTTATTTTGACATTGGATCCTGCAGTGATGTGCCTTGGGAAGCCAGCTCTGTGTGACTTGCATTACAATATTCAACTGCCTGGAAATACCATTTCCTATTTCAGCCCTATCCCTTAGTGCATATACATCTCATTAAGGTGGAAGCATCTGTCTTTGTTGTAATAATTTTTTTAAAAAGTATAAAAGCCATTAATTTTTATGTTGAAGTATGTGTGGACTGCATGAGCGTGGAATAAGTTCAGAAAGTCTGATAGATATGCAAAATAATGCTTTCTGGCAATCCAGAGGAGAGCACGTCTAAGAGTATGGAAAATACCCATTAGCTCTAGTTCTAGCAACTGTTATGCCATGTGTTTTTAAAACTTATTCTTAGGCTTGAGAAGAATGGGCTCAATGGGCTTCTTAAGCCCATTGCAAAGAGGCAGCTCACACATCTGAGTGGCTGCCTGGCTGCCTCATCAGGGCTGATAGCAGTAGGCAGCTATCTCATGCCTTTTCAAATCCTTCTTTGCTAAATTATTGGGAGAAAAAAAAATGGTGCTGGAACTTGGAAAGGTGGAGCTCACCCAGCTTTCATCTTGGCAGTGGCAGAAACACGTGGGGCACCTGTGTGTGGCTGCTGGCTCCCTCTCTCTCAGTGGCTTTCCTTTTGTCCCACCCGGGGCAAGGAAGAGTTGTCAGTGCTGGCAGCACTTCCAGGCCACCCTCCCCACTGAGCCCCAGGCAGGGTTTGTTTGTGGTGTGTGCTGTGGGCTGCACTCTGCACAGCATCCAGGGAGAGGCAGAAGAATGGCTGCCTGTGAAGATCAGAATAAAGGGAAAAAGCAAGGATTTACAGCCTCTTTCTACCTGAATGTGTTTTACTGTTTCACCCTGCTTTTTCAGGCAGTGGTGAGCAAGGAGCTGTCTTCCTCTGTTGTTGTTTTTGTTTGAGGGGCAGAAGGGATGTGGGGAAATCACCTGACTCCTTAAGGGATGATCTGGACTTTCTGTTTATCTCCAGGCTCGTGGAGATAAGTTGTTTCATGGCTTGCATATCACCTGGCAGCTAATAACGTCCTGGAGGGGGGAGCAATGTAAATGCCAGGGGAGCAGCAGTGGTTGCTGTACAGGAGAACTTTTGTGAGGAGTTTTGCAAACCAGCTGCATAGCTTGAATGCCCTGGTGCCTCATAATGGCAGGGAGTAAATCCCCTGAGAGTTTTGGCCAGTGCAGGAGCTACAAAAGTGGATGTTGCTTAGATGCACCAGTCCAGCTGTATCAAAAGCAGTGAAAATTCCCTTTAAAATTTTTTTTCCCAGTAAGTTTTGAAATCTTTGCAGAAACTTTAGCCAAGCAATCCACTCCAGATTTTGGCACTCATCCTTCCCCTTGCTGGTGCTCATGCTGAGCAGATGAGTGCAATGGCCAGACCTAAAATGAAGAGCATCTACAGTCTGATCTCATCCTCCCTTGCTGCCTTTGGCTGGAGAGGAGGAGGAGCTTTGAAATCGGATTATTACTTCGAGCCTCTTGGCTTTGGAGCTACAGACTGTTCCCCACGTTGCCAATGGGCTTAAAAGCTTAGCAGAACTCCCACTAGGTACCCAGGAAGCCTCTTACCACAGGAGATGGTGACACGGCAGGATCAGCTGTTCTTTATTTATCGTGCAGCTGAATTGTCTGGGGAGGGACCATGGCTAACCCACTGCTGTTGTTTCCAGAAACAGCATCAAAACAGGTAGAGCTGGTGCTGTTCCCCACCAACAGGGCTCTGATCACCCAAAGTGCTATGTAAAACACTTGCTAAAATGTTTAGTCTTTAGTCTTTAGTACTTAGCCCATAAATGGGAATGTTAAATCCAGCATATGTGGAGAGAAAGAGTTTGGGGTTGTTTTGGTCAGGTTTTACCAGCAAGGTACTGCTGGCATAGGAGTGCAAGAGCTTAGTGATATATAATCTATACAGTATTTTGGGGTAGTTTCAGAATGATGACAATCTGTAGGTGCCTGCTCACCAGTTTTCTCACCCCATCTTCCCAGGGAAAAAAAAAACCAAAAACAGATTGCTAAACCAGTCCAGTCTGCACGTAGTTTAATGATCTGAATACTTCTGATACTCCATACAAGCACAGCTGTTGGGAGAGGGCTTTTCTAGGCAATAATAAATGATACCTTTCTGTCTGAAGGTGAGGCAAACAGGATGCAATTCAAACAGACTGTGTTTCCCCTCACACTGTTGTGTTTGGAAGGTTATTTTCAGCTGGAGTTGAACTTGTGGCTTGGGCAATAGTACTCAGCCACTTTGGAATGGGGGGGAGGAGGGCAGTGTTTTGGTTTGTTTGTTTTTTAAGACCACAGTGCCAATTCTTTTTCTCTAAAGGCATAGATCCCTGATTAGAAATTTAGGCAGACTGGTGATAGGCTTGCTTTTCTTATTTGCCCTTCACAGGCCTCTTGGAATTCTTCCACAGGGTCTGCAAGAGGTCTGGAGGTTCTGCTGAGCCTGAAATGTGCTGTGAAGGCAGCTCAGTGCCCTGTGCAGTGCTTGCCTCTCAGCCAGCATAACTGGCTTATGGTAAATGGCATAGATTATCTGCACTGAAGGAAGAGGGGATTATTTTGAAAGGGAGAAATTATCCTTTGGAGGGAAATAGCATGATCTCCAAAGGCTTTGGCTGCTCGTAAAACTGCAGAAAAAGAGAGATGACTGCAGTGGCATCAAGTGTCAAACCTTATGGTTTCTCTCTTAGCCCCACCACTGAGTGAAGCATTCCATGGGTAGATGCTGGGGCTTCTGTCTGTCTGTCTGTCTGCAAAATCGCTCTGCATGTGGGTGTGTGCCTCCCCTTTCTTCACAGGTGACACAAGGCTTTACTGAATGGTCTTGAAATGCTTTGATGCTCTGGGATGGCAACTGCTTTAGAGGCATAAAGTGCTAATATCTAACTGCTAAACAGAAACTAATCACTTGTTGCTTCAGATGCACCCTGTCCATCTGAAAAGCTTCTTTGCCAGGGGCAAGAAATGGAATGAGTAGCAGTTTTACATCTTTAAAGTGGTGACAGTGCATACATTCATAACAAATGTAGTTCTCAAATCACTTGCACTGCAGGCAAGATGAGCTGGGAGGAGAAGAAAGCATTGCTAGCACTGGTAGATGGCTATGGGGCATGAGGGAGACTGGACTGATCAGTCTGAAATCTCTTCAGTCCAGTTTAGTCACCCAACATGAGTGAGCTGCTCGTTTGTGTTTGTATTACATAGCAGTGAAAAATTCCACTGGGAGAGCAAGGAGCAGCATGCTGTGCAAATAGGGGAGGGTCCTGTCCCAAGGGAGAGATCAGGCAGCAGCTTAGTGTGGATGGAGAACTCCAGCTGCTCTGGCAGGTGGGATAGGTGGTACATAGAGAGTGATGGTCTCAGAGTTTTAATCCTGATAGAGGGGGGTAAAGGAAGGCATGATGTAAGTTTGCCTATAAAGCAAGTCTAGAAAATTCCAACCTTGACCAAAATGTCCACTGGCATGGCAAACAGTTTGCATTTGCAAACCTGCTTAGGCTGAGCTGAGCAGAATTCAGTGTCTGTTGCATCCCCTTTCATAGCTGGAGGAGAGGATGGCTGACATTACCCCTGTGCTGCTGGCACCAGCGGGGAGCATGTGGGATTTGTACTTTGCAAACAGCCATAACGTGGAGGCAATGTGACAAATTCTCCCTGGCTTTCTGTTTATAGCCAATCTCCCTCATACAAAGCTGACATCTCACATCTCTGCCTAGCCCTGAAGTAACATTATGCTCCTATTTTACAACATGTTTGAAATAGCCTTCAAAGTCTGCTCTCAGAAATTCGAGGAAGGTATACATTTCAGAAGGCTCTGACAGACATTGAGGGGGAACCTGAAGAAACAGGGAAAGGAAATACCTTTTCTGCTCTTCCTTTGTCCCCCTCCCCAAATGATAGCTCCCTTCTGACAGGATGGCTTCTTTCCTCCCTCAGGTATTTGCTCTTCATCCCTTGGGAGGCTCAGAGAGGAGCTGGGACCACTGTGGTGATGAGTGTCATTAACCCCTTCACCTCACACCCCAAACCTTCTGGAGAAGGCCAACTTGGCTCCCTCTGAGCTTGTGGTCCTGAGGCTGAGGTGAAGATGATGGTGTTTCCTTGAGGCAGGTGTTGACTTCATCCCACTGCCAGGAGCACAGGGAGGGTGTTCATCACCCATTTTCCTTGCTGTGGAAAGGCAGAGTGAAGAGATTGGGGATCCTTTTAGCTTAGGAAACCTTAAAGCCCTGGAGGATCATAGAGGGAGAAGGCAGCATGCAGGCTCCTGCAGGACTCTGGGGAAGGTGGGAGAGGTGCATCCAGCTGCAGACTTGGATAACACATAGTGTTTCCAATACCACTTAAGATGGCATGGCTGTGAGACTCCACCAGGACCAGGACCCAGAACTTCTTTCTGAATTTATGGCAGCCAGCTAAACCCACTGCTGTTTGCCCCTGTAGGGTACCCTGGCCCTAGGAACACCCTAATACCCTGCTGTGCCCTCCTGCCTTGTTGTGCAGAGCACTCTCAGTAGGTTCATATTTTGGAAACTATTTCCATATGATGGCAGGGATCCCAGGCAGGGAGAACACAGCACTGGGCTGCAGGCAGCTGCTGGGTGGGGGCTTGATTCCCTCAGGCATTCTGAGAAGGTGCTGGGGGCTGAGCACACTGACTTCATACCAGAGGGATAAATGGTGCTTCTTGGAAGCATTTCAGGCCTGCACTTGACTTTCCATCTTCCTGCCCAATCCCACTACCCTGTGGCATGACTTTGCCAAACTTTTGCCCAGATGCCTGTTGTCATTAATTATCTGTGAGGAGAAAAGAACATCCTGACTTGACTCAGTGACAGCACTGAAATTTCAGAGCATGGGCTGGGGCTGGCTCAGCACGTCCTGCTGGTGGCTTTTGGTGATCTCCTAAAGCCTGTTGAGTCACTTTGGAGCATTGCAGTGGAAAGCTGATAACAGCAGCTGTATGGAAATAGAGCTGAAGGGATTGGGATTTTTAAACTGATGGCTAACTTGGACAAGGCTTAGCTGTGCTTAAACTCGTTATGTCCATCACGTTCAGTTATAGATGATTCAGCTCCAGCACAGAAGAAACCTCTAAATTGTAGTTGTGTTCCTCAGCACCCAGCCTGCTCACACTGGGCTCTGGCAGGTTTGGAGGAGTCTCTCTTCTGAAACGAAGGCCCTGAGCTTTGTGAGCTGCCCTTTGCACAGTCAGCTTGCTGGAGCAGGAGCTGCAGGCTGGCTGGCTGCTTTCCACAGCTCAAAAAAAAGCATGTGCAGCAGCCCTGTGGTCACCCCATGCCAGCTTGGTGACAGTGGCATTGCTGTTGTGAACTCATTTGTTTACTTTCATGAGGAAGATTGACTCAAAAATCCGGGCAGATATCAAAAAGGCATCCAAAGCAGTGATTGTTTCAGGCCCCCAGCTGGTGAGGTTGCCCATCCCTGCCCCAGTGCTGGGTGTGGGGTACCCTGTCCCTCTGTCCCACTCTCCCAGGGAGTGGGGACAGGCAGGATGGTGCCTCTCACCCGCCCTGCTGGCCCTGCTTTGGGCCAGTGCTCCTCCTGGGAAGGGTGGTCACCCTTGCTCCCAGCCTTGCTCTGGCAATTGCCTCTTCCCAACAGTCCCTGCCTGATTCAGGGGGGATTTAGTACCGGGCTGGGGGGAGGGAAAGACGTTAAACAGGCTTTTCCCTAATGAGGTGTGACGCCAGCTGGAGAGGGGGAGAATCCTGCTTTTCTCCTGTCTGTTGCTCTCTCCAGCTAGAGGAGGAGGAGATGTGTGTCCCCCCCTTTTCCTCTGCTGATTTGCTGCCTCTTCTGTTTCCTTTCTGTGCTGTCCCCAAAGCGTTTTGGCAAGGTTCAGATTTCTGTGCTCACAGCTCAGTGCTCAAAGAGAAAAGAGGAAAAACAAAAGGATTGGAGGCGTGGGGAGGATGGTGGCGGGGAGGAAGCTGAGCTGCTCGTCCTGGCCAGGCTGGAGGAGTGTGGGGATGGGTGACCGAGGCAGGGTTTGCCCTTAGGACCAGGGGGGTTTTAGTGGCTTCTTTCTCCTGGCATCAATTCATCTCCTTCTGTTTAGATGTGCTGCTTGAGCAGTGTGCTGCTTTGCTGGCTGTCCCTTGTTGGAGGGAGAAGGCTGGAAAAATCCTCCTGCTAAATGTGGCCTGAAGCATTAGGTGAAATCCTGAAAGGATACTGTTTGTGTTCCTGAAATGTTCAGATTTGCATCACATCCTCCTAGTGTGTGTGTCCTTCCCACAGCACTGAGTGTGTGGGAAGAGTCTAGAATTTGGGTGTTTTGGGACTGGAAGCTGGAGAATCCAGTGAGATAGAAAATGATGGCATTCAGATAAACAGGGCTGATGGACCCAGCCCTGGGTTCATTGCTCAATCCATTCATCAGGTTCTTTTCACTGCTCCTACCCTTCTGCCACAAGAAACAATAGTTGAAATGTAGACAGAAACATTACAGGACAATGTCAGTAACCTTTTTCCAAGATAAATAATCACAGTAATACTTGGACTGTGCCTTTACTGTAATTATTCTGTTACTGAGTGCTACTGTTGGCAGGGAGCAGAAGATCAGGATGGGCTCCAAGGAAGCACCCATGGCATTGGGAGCATGGGGCAGGTGTCTTTCTACAGAAGCATTGAAAACCTCACACCTGCCAGGGATGGGCTTTCACTGGCCTCATGCTGTGTGTGCTGATGAATCTTGGCTTGTTCCAGAGCCCCTGAGCCCAGCATGGCACTGGCACTCTGCACCCAGCCCCACATTGGTCTGCATGCCCAGGCTGTGCGATCCATCTGGGCTGGGTCCCCAAAATTTGTGCTATACCTGCCATGGAGACAAGGACAAGGAGCACCCTTCTGGGAGGGAGAAAGCAGGAGGAGAGGCAGGGGGAACAGCCCATCCAGGTGTTTTAGTCCCTGCCCAGGGATTGCATCTTGCCCAGTGCCCCCAGAATGTCCCCCTGCTCCTGGGGTGACCTGCCAGCTCCAAAAATGTAAAGGTCACCCTCGGGCCTGGAAAACAATGGCTGCAGATAGGGGCTATCTGAGGCACTTGTGGCCACTGCTGAAGGAGTGTTAGTCAAACAGCAGGCTGAAAAGGCTCACGGGAAGCAGTTTAAATATTCCTCATACAAAAGGCTGTCACATCCTGGCAGGGGCAGACTGCTGACTGACAGCTTTAATGAACAAGTGTATGTGGATGAGGGAGAGGCTGAATGCAGGGAGGCATCCTGGAGACTCACTTTCCCCCTGCCCATCATTCTGGGTTCTGACATGTCATTTTTCACAAGCTGCAGGTTTATTGTGGTAATGTGGTAACACACCTGGGATGGTTTAGCATATCATGTGCTTTAGGTCCTCCCTGCTTCCCTCTCCTCCAGGGATATTTATGGAAGGCATATGTCCACTAAAATATTTTACAAATAAAGTAAGTCAACACTGCTAAAATACCAACAATTTATCAGGGCCAGGGCCAGGAGCAGGACTCAGTCCTTGTGGGTCCCTTCCAGCTCGGGACATTCCATGATTGTCAGTGAATTCACTCTGTAATTACTGTTTATATAACATGATTACTATTTATACAACAATACTATCACTCTGTCCAAGGCATGGCAAGCAGCAACTGCAGATTTTGTGTTAGCTTGTCATGAAGCAGGGTGCTCATCCAGAGATTCCTGGTCCTTTCCCCATCTCTGTGGCAGGGACATCGGGCTGTGGCTGCTTGCTGCCCTTTCCTTAGCTCCAGTTCCCACGTGTAATAGATGTGTTTAGTGCATTCTTCACAGGGCAGGTGTCAGGCTTCCACTCCTAATGCACTTTGCATGTTGCACAAGAGGTAAATAAGAGCAGTGTTGGTAATGAAAATATGCCCTTAATATATTTCCAATAAAAAACTACAAGCAGTGTTTAAGCGGCAATCTGTTATCAATAATTTTATTACTGCAGTTACTGCGGTCTAATAAAAAAAGCACTTTCTCTTCTTTATTGGGTAAGTGCCAAAACGTTTATCCTTTATTCTCTGGCCATTAACCTTTATTCTGTAGCCATTAGCTTAGCTATTTGTGTAACAGTCTGTTGAGTAACATTCAAGTAGGAATTTGTATTCAATCCATTATTTACTCTGAAAACCAAAAAGAATAGCTTACTCTGCCTATATTGTTTATCCATATTAAATCTTGTTAAATGCTGTATGCTAGTGATGATAAGTCTTAGAGAAAGTGGATTTTTCTTATTGTGAATAATTTTCTGGCATACAAATAAAACTGTAATTAACCAAATGATATTTGGAAAACAAAGCTTGAAACTGTTAGCTGAAAAAAAGATATTTCTCACAATATGTGCAAAATTCATAATAAGTAAATTTCAGGAGTTTATCCTTTTTGTGGATCAATTTCTGCATCACATCTTTGTGAACTCCACTCTGCTAGAATAACCCATGCTATTCTCAATCGAGGTTTGAGATTTTGGATCACAAAGTCTGACATCCCTCCATCCTTTCTCTCTTACTGGAGTTAGGGAAAAAAAGGAGCTGAATAAGAAATAAGCTAAATAATCAAAATGCCTGCTTTTCTTTGAAGCATTTGCTTGCTAGCTTTCAGCCATTTCTGGCAATCCATCTGAAACTGCTACTTCTGGGTTGTAAGTGGCTTTTAGTGCCCTGCTTTCTGAGCACATCTTTTAAATTGAGCTCACCAGCCTCAATGAGTGGAGGGAAAGCAGAAGAATGAAACTGTTGATTCCTGTCCATCAGGTGAACATGAGAGAAATCATGCCTTTCTTGTTAGGCTGTAGTGTATCTCAACCCCACTGAACCCTATTTTTCTGCACCCAGACAAAAGCATTAGTCTTCTGGCTGGAGAGTGACATTCAGTAAAAACCTTTCAAGGTCTTCCCATAAACTCTTGCAATGAAGAGGTAGTAGAAACAGTATTTTTAATGATGAGGAAGGTCAGTTTACCCCATGTGTGCTCTGCTCTGTACACATACATGAGGCTGTTTGGGTGATGAGCTAGCAGGAAATTTTAAGGAATTACTTTAATGGCTGGATTTTTTTTTTCTTCCCTCCTTTCTGCTCATTAGGAACTGGAAGCTGCTCTTCACGGGGATGATGTGGAGTTTATCAGCGACCTGATCGCTTGCCTTCTCCAAGGTTGCTATCAGCGCAGAGACATCACGTGAGTAACCTCTCTCTGTGGCTCAAGCACTTTGCAAGGGGAGCTAATTAACACGGTGGCGGGATGTTTCACGGCTCCGGAGTGATGACATGGCAGTGATCAGCAGCCACCAGCAATCAGGCCAGATGCTTCACAGAGTGAAAGGGAATTCGGGTTCTCTTGGGTTGAGTTGGAGGCTTTTAATTGTACAGAGCCGTTAAGCAAACCCCTTTGTTCAGATGCCGTGCAAAAAGGGAGTGTTTGATGCTCTGCTGTGGCACTCACAGTGAACATTCACATCTGCTGTTATGCTCTGCACTCTGGTCAAATTAGTGATATTAAGTCATCACATATGTTTTCAGCATATTTGTATGTATTGCATAGAATAAAACTTGCTGCTCTGCACACACCTCGCTTGCATGAAAGATCCCATTTGCTTTACATAAGGACAGCAATGATTATTTTCTTAGAAATTAAAGTATTGGAATCACTTCAGCTGCAGGATGTTGGAAAGTGATTTGACATGCTCTCTTGAGGTTTTGACATTCAGAGACACTTTGTCAGTGTCCACTAAAGCAGCCTCCCAAATGGAGACATCTGCAGAGCATCATTCTTTAGAGGACTGCCACTGGCACAGCAAAATGTGCTTCCAGTGATAGCAAAGGCTTGTTGCAGTGTGTTTTATTTGTTCTTTTGTGAATCATGTTAATAGCAAAGCATAATTGTGGGGACAAAGACAGCTTGGCAACACATGCAGTTGCTTGGAAGCAGTCCTGCTCCCTAAGATCCCCCTGTTGTGGAGAGGCTCAGGCCGGTGCATAGGCAGAACCATAGGTGCTTGCACTGAAAGCTCTATTTCTAATTAACTAATTATGTTCAACAAAATTTATATAGCTGATTTATATATACACATGTCACTTAATTAAGTTCTTTTTCATTTCTGCATAGACATTCAGCATCAGTGGGTGTCAGGAGCTGAATCAGGCACCTTTTTTATTTTTTTGCACTGCTTTTACAATCTCTGAATGATTGATTGTAAAGGGTCTGCAGTCGTGTGTATCTTCATCGAAATAGCCACAGAGCAATATATACCTGCTTGTAAACATGCAGCAAGTTTATTTCTTCATACCAAAGCCATCAGAAAGTAGAGGTTTAAGTGCTTTGCCCACCTGAACCTGCTTACCCTTGTAGCAGCAGTGGAAGATTTGTCTTTTATAAAATTCATTAATTTTGTGAGGTTGTGAGGTTCTCCAAAACTCTCCAGATCTGAGAGTGTCCATTGAGTTTGCTGTGTAATTGCCTCCCCATTTGCAACTCTTAACTAAGAAAATTCAGGGATGAATCATGGGTGAGTCGTGGGACACTGGCAAGTTGTCTGTGTGTCTGTCACCCTGTCAGTCATGCTTGGGAAGGCCTGAGGTGCCTGCAGGAGAAACCAGCTGCACCATTTCTGCAGCCTCCTGTGGAAGGGGACTACCTCACGGGCATGGGGATAATGAGGAAAGAAATTTCTGCAGAGGAGATGGGGAAGGGGACACAGCAGGAGCAGTGTGGTGGGAATGGCTTAAGGGATACATCAGGAAAACTGCCTGAAACTGCTGGGATGTTAAAGAGAAGAGGTGAGCTCTGAAGCACTGCAGAGGAAGCACTGGGGGAGGCTACCTGGAAACAAGAGGGAAAGATGCTGTATGCAGAGGAATGTCATGAAGGAAGAAGCATTAAGATGTAGTCTAAATATGAAAATCTGAAGATAAATAAGAATAAAAGTGATGGCTTGGGTACACTTCTCAGAAACAAACTTGCCACACTGTTTCACACTTAAAACTCTCCATGTTCCTTGCATGTTTCCTTGCAACACCTTTTTTCCCCCCTCTAACCCCAGTTCAAGAGGCATAGGCCTCGGCTGATGCACAGCTTCCCTTCTGTACATTGTTTTTCTGCAGTTAGTGGGAGGAAGCTGAGCCTCTAATTGATATTTTGAGTGCTCAGCAGACAAAGCCATGCAAATGTGGCACAGGATTTGTGTGGGGTTTAGACTTGGCTTTTCACAGTGACCCAGGACTCCATACTTCTCTGCTGCAGACAGATAAGAGGTATCAGTCTTGGGTGGGAAGAATCAGCAGTGTCACAGATCATCCTGGTGGTGTTACTGCAGCATCTCTCCAGGCATTTGTGCCCTGCATCCTCGTGCTGAGGCCGTGGCTGTTCCTAGCAAGGCTGTAAATTTCTGTTCCTTGTTGCGCCTCAGAGAGAAAGGCAGGAGCTTGTTCCCATGCCTGCTCTGGGTCTGGGGCGCGGCAGCTCAAGCACGGGATGCTTCATAAACCTCCCTTTTCCTACCTCTCTGAGGGGTTTTGAGGTTTAATTAGTTTTGTGTCGGGTCTTACATCTTTGATGGCCAAAATGTTATCTGCCTATGCGTTCTCACAGTCTGTCTGGGAGCAGCTTGCAGCTCTTGTCACATCTGTTTTGACGGTGCGCAGGACTGGGCTGCCTGGCTTTAATCATGCATCATAGAGGGGTATAAAACTGTCACATACCTTTGCTAATTATAATGTGCTCTCAAGTAATTTTGGAAGTGGCTGAGAGCCCTTCTAATGCTCAATTTAACATGCTGTAGTTTGATTTGCTTTCCATTCTTTGAAAAAAGAAAGAGATTATTACTTTTGTAGGCTTCTATGCTCCTTGGTTTTGAAGTAAAGCAACTTTGCCTTGATTTTGATATTATTTATGACAGACTTAAGAAAAAAAAAGAATCACATACAAGAGAGACTGCTTTTTACCCTGCTTGATGTCTAAGGAGCATTGTCTGGTAACATAAGACTTTCTTTGAGTTATGGATATCTGTGTTTAACTACAGAGACTACTTAATGGGATGCTATGTGATCTTCTCCTAAGTCTTATTTATCATAACCTATCATAGCTGTTAGGAACACTCCATTGACCTGGTTCTTGCTGTGTTAAGTTCTGTAGAAGTACAGAACAAAAACTAGTTGCCTGCATTTCTGCATCTTTAGCAATGACCCTGTAGCTGTCCTTGCCTGGCACCAGGTAGTTTGAGCACTTGGCCAGGACAGTTTCCCTGTTGCTCTGCTGTTTTTACTGAGCCAAAATACTTGTGTGTCATGATCTGCAGCTTTTGTTGTTTTATAAATACCCCTCATAGTATCCATATACCATCTGTATGTGACTACTAAGGGTGCAATAGGTATCCAAGGCATGCTTTGGTTTGATGCCATTGAGATTGCCCACAGGTTTTTCCTGCTCCCAGCTCTTTTGCACAGGTCTGAAAATGTCTGTGTTTTCTTTTAATTGCTTCAAAAGGCAAATGCCCAGAAAAACTCTTATTAGAATTCAGGAGTTGCAAAAAAAAAAAAAAAAAAAAAAAAAAAATTAAGCATTTGAAAAAAATCCTGGTGCTTGCTTCAGATTCTCTGTGATATAAATTGGGTAGCTGCATAGTCCCTAGGGGCTGCCACTTTAATTCCAGCAGGAAATGTGGCTTGATGACTTGTATGAAGACAGGAAGATCAGAGCTTCAGCTAACGGCAGCGGCCGCAGCAGGAGCCTTCTGCAGCTGTTTTTAAGTAAGAAGTGATGGTGTGACATGGATGTGTACACTCAACTAAAATATTCCAGAAAAGCTCCTGCTGTTCAGCTTTTCTTTGGGTGAAACTCATTCTTCGATGGTCTGTTATTGCACTTTTGCTGTTTTTCTAATGTGATGGCATAAAAAGTTGTAGTAACTTTATTGTGTTTCTTATTGGGAGGCATTTTGTATGCTGCTACTTTGTCTCAAAAAAAAATATTTGCTGCTTTTTCTTATGTTTTATTTTTTCAACATGCAAAAAAGGCCAGAATGTGAGGAGGAAGAAAAACAATATCTCTTGGTTTTGTTTTTTTCCCCGATGCCCCATGAGATTTTCTTTTTTTCCACCTCAGGGGATTGGTTCATCAATATAGCTGAAAACCCTTTTTAGCTTCTGTGCCACCTTAGGGGATTTGCTTCCTTAGGAATCTCAGTTGTTTTTTTCTTCTTATTTCTTCCCTAATGCATTGGAATTTTTTTCTTTCCAAGGGGACCATTGGTTTTGCAACTACTTTAAGCTCTTTTGGGATCCCTAAACTTTCCTTGGTGTCTTTGGCTTGTAGTTTGCTCCTGGTGTGTTCTAACAAGGATAATAAGAGGGTATTCCTTAACTCCTCCTCCCTTCCCCACAATTGTTTAAATTATTTCTGTCCTATCCCTAGTGGTGGCATTGAGAACACTCCCAGTATGGCATCTGAGAGCTGTATTTCCTACCTGCTGAGTTGCCAGTCAAGGACACTGTGTCTGTTCTGTGTATTTTCTAACACTTGTTCTATAATCACTTATTTGAGCTTTCATCAGAAAGAGAGAGATAATCTGAAATCTTCTAACCTGCTGAGGAGCAATACCTGTTTCTGAGGACAGTGTTTAATAGATCTGGATATTTTGCTTCTTCCTTCTGCTTTGTCACTTTTGTCCAGCCTTGTCCTTTATTCTGTGCAGACTGTGTCCTTACAGGTGCTTTGGGGGTTGCCCTAGGTCTCATATTTTGGTAAAAGAACATAGCATCTTGAAATCACTCTTGTGCATGTGCCTACATGTGCTGTGTCCTCCCAGAACTGCTGTTTGTCAGTCTGGTTGGGGGATAAGGTGCCAGGTCAAGGAATGGCAAAGCAGAGCTGAGATTTCAGTCTCATGGATACTGTGTGAGCTGGGCTGTGGAGAGAGCTAAGCCAAGGTACTGAGACTGAGCTGAATGAATTCACCACTTCAGTCCATGCCATAACCTCTGGGGCAGGCAGCCTGAGCTGAGGCAGAGCAGAGCTGGTGCCCACCACCTTTGGAAGGAGTTTGAGCAGCTGGCTCTTGCACCAGTGACCTTGATTTTAACAACTACTTCCATGCCTGGCCACAAAGCACCTCACTAACTCAGAGTCATATTCATGAATGCCAAGTGAATATCAACAAGATCAGCATTATTTACAGTCTGACTTTTAACAAGTGCTGCCTTGCATACATCATGGATATTGGTGGATGGCCTCTGGAATCAGCCTGGTATCATCAGCACAGGAGATACCGTGAAGGGGGCAAGGGAGATGAAGTGGCTGCATTGCTCATCTTGAATCTAATTTTAATATTTATTATAGTAATAGCCAAGCCATGCAAGGTGAGCCTTTTAAAGGGTAAAAAGTGAAAATGAAGCAGCTGGCAGGTGTTGGCAAAGGAAGGATGAGATTACAGCAGTAAAATAACACGGTCATTCAGAGATTAATGAGAAGCACAGTGGAATAAAATTATAGAGTTGAAATATAACTAAAGCTAAGTAAATGTCTTTGATTCTCAGATGGATAAAATTAATCTTTAAAGAAGAATTTGAAGAAAAGTTGGTAGCATGTTCTGGAAGTGCTATTTCATGGGTAGTGGTGGAGAATAAGGACTGAAAACGGTGAAAGAAAAAGAGGAAAAGCTGTGCTGTTATTGTCAGGGCAGATGGATGAGAGACAAACAGATTGGATTGCTGGGGAGAGGGAGTTATGCAAAACATTGACAGAGAGGAATAGGTGGCTAAACTTCAAAGGAGGAACATGGAACAGTCAGCAAATGGTCTTGGAGACTGCAGTGATGTCATTGTGCCCATGTCAGAGCATGAAATATGAAAGGGACAGCTGTATTTATAACTTCTTGATGTTGCAAACCAAGTACTCTGGAGAGGAGGAAGAAAGAAACGATGAAAAAAGAAACTGAGAAGGCAAATGAAAAGATCTTCTTTCGAGGAAGAAGGCAAAGAATTGGGTAGAGAGACAGATGGGGTGTGAAGTTCCCCCGATGTGAAACCTTTGCCCTCACCCTTGAGGCTTGCAGTGGTGCTCCAAAACACTGGGGCAGGATTTTTGCTCCAGCACAGTTGGTTTTGCAGGTCACTTCCTAGTGCCTCATCCAAGTTCAGAAACCAATGTTTAGTCCAAGGGAGAATATTGGAGAAAATCTGAAGTAATTTTTTTGGAGCCTTTTAGCCTCAGTGGATTTGAACAGCTGGAATAGCTGCTGGCCAGCTGCTAGGCCACTGTGATGATGTGGTGTGTCATGTCAGTCTCTGTTCCAGGTCATCTTTGCTTTTACTTTTTCTCCCATTTAGCCTTCCTCAGTTTCTTTCTGCCTCAACCAATTTAGTGGTTTGAACTTTAGAGAAAAGAAGATGAAAGACCTGTACTGAAACAAATCCCAAAAGGGACTTCTTTAGGACTTATTTATCTGTAAAAACTTGGGTTTATCCATGGTCTCCAGAAACTTATAATGTGTGGGGCTGGTTCTAAGAAATGAATTTGCTTAGCTTATTTGCTTCAAGGCAACCCCACACTAGGTATTTTGTGCCTCACAGGGGACTCTTTTCTCTGACATTAAGTGTATTTTTCTCTGAGCAGTAAGGCACATAAGGGCTTGTTTCATATGGATTTGTGCTGTAATACAGGCATGTGTCCTATTTCCCCATCATCATCATCAAGACAATAACTCCAGCTTCTTCCCCACAGTGCTCATCATCACTGTAATACCCTAAGGTCCTCTCTGCAGCCCCCAAACAATCACAAGTGCTTATGGCACAGCACTGCTGTTGTCTTTCCTTGTGGCAATGAATTGGGAGCATGCTTTCTGTTGATGGGCACTAGGAATGAACAATGCAGCATTAAGCTGGCTTCACTTGTTCTTCAAGGATCCAGGAATGAATAGTAAGTAATGATCCTCTTCCAGTCTCAATGTGGAGCATGTAAGCCCCATTCCTATTTGCTCCTTAAGAACATAGGAGATGTATTTGGGTCTTTTGTAAGTTAATCAGCTCCAGCCCCCAAGGAGCTTCTCGAAAAGAATCAAATAACAGCAGTGAAAAGAAAGAAAGAAGCATGTGGATTAAAATTGGCAAGTACATATTGAAGTCTGGCTAGATCCAGGTGAAGGTCATCGATGGGAGAAGTTAATTGTCATTGCAGAAAAACCACAGCCTTTGCTGTTCAATCACAAGGTGAAATTTGGGCTGTAGACACATTTGTTTATTCTGGACCATCCAGAAGACTGTGCTTATCCCTCCTGAGATAGAGAGTACTGTGATTTGAGAGTACTGTGGCTTCATTTCATCATGTCCAGAGTGGCTTCTTGATGGGGCACACCTTGTGTGGTTAGTTGTTGAGGTCACACAGAACAGGACACTAAACAAGGAACAAAAAAATCCATGCTTTAAAAATCAAAAACATGCACATGAAGCAGTGTGTGGCAAGAGCAGGGAGTGCAGCAGCTGTTCTCAGCCTTCATTTGTCTGTGTGGCCATCAGCATCCCTCCCTGCACTTTTCCAGCTCAGAGCAGTGTGTGCTGGCTGTGTGTGCAGGAACGCAGGTGTCCCTCACCCCCACCACTGTTATCCAAATCCCCCCAGTAATCTTCTCCAAAGGAACTTGTTCATTCCTTTTTGAGCACTCAGATCTCTCTTGCTCCCTTTTTTTCCCTATCACACAACATGCAACTAGTTTTTGGGTTAGTTAATAGTTCTGACACTGGCTCTTTTTGTTTGGATCCTTCAAGAGATTGCCCTTTGTTATTCAAAGCCCAAGGTACTTGACACACCAGCAATGCAGAAGCCCCCGGGCTTCAAGCTGTCCTGGCTGTGTGATCCCTATGCCTGTGAGCCATTCCCATCCTCAGTGTCTGATAAGCCTTGGGGAAGAAATGGGAAAAGAATGCAGCACTCTGAATTCCTGAGGGGTGCTGGGGGGCATCCATCCATGTGGGGACTGGAGGATGTTCACCTGCTGGCCAGAGCCTTTCAGATTCAGCATTTCACTGAATTCAGCTGCCAGGGGACCCTCCTGCCTTTGGCTTTCTTTACAAGGCTGACAAAAGTCTGGCTTCCAATCTACCTATTAAGGAGAAAGGTATCTTGCATTTCTTAAGTTGTTTGCAGAAATGTCCAAGTCAGGTGGTTTTGTGTTCAGGATTTGCTTTTTGAGCTCCACAACCAACCCTAGGAGCTGCTCTCTTGGATTTACTGTACTGCTCTCTGGAGAGCCTTTGGTTCTTTGGTTTTGTGTCACATCCAAAAAGTGGCATCATTTACTAATATAATGTTAACTCTGCTGATGTGCCTGTAAAATCTCCAGTTTGGCATCAGCATGGTTTAATCTTCTCTTGGTGATCTTAGCTTCACCAGGAGACCAGCTGTGCTCCACATTGAAGCATTGTTCCTTCAGTCTTACTCTGCACCTCTTCTTGTGCACCAGTACCATTGACATCAGAACCTGTCATGAAGACATCTCTTTGCCATTATCTTCCCATCCTTTGGTACCAGTGTTTATTTGTGCCTTTAGCACACTCTGAGGCTCAGGACCTCTCTTCTGCCTCCTGCCATTCTGCCTTGGCCACTGGTCTCTGTCATTCATTTTCTGATTCTGAACATGACAGAGTTCTCTGTACCTCAGGGTCTTGAGATTCTTGTCTCTTGTTCTGAGCATGCTCTGAGGGAAAAATTCATATTCCTGGAATATATATTATGATCTAGCTGTGGTGATAGATCTCACTGGATAGGGAAATGTTGGGCTCCAGCTCTGCTCAGCTCTCCAAGCCTATTCCCCAGCATACCAGGGAATTCATTGTTTAATGAAAGCCATTTTCCCTGGCCTTCCCCAGCCAAGATCAATGTCATCACATGGCAGGAGATGGCCTGCACTTAGACATCTCCCTTGTGTGCTCTTGTAGAATCACAGCTTGACAGCAAAGCTTTTTAGGTGTGATAGGCATTTTCAGTTCTGTTGTTGATTTATCATAGGTGATGGTGTGAGGTAACTTCTTCCCTTGGTCCTTTGCACCTCAGATGTAAAATGTGATGGCATCAGAACTGGAACCACCCTGTTGTAGTGCCTGCTGTGCTTCCCTTGCTGGGGAAAGCTTTCATAACTGGTATTGACTCTTTCTTGGGCTCACATGGCTCAACAGGTTCCTCCAGGCAGGAAAAGAGTAGCTGATCCTTCTGGGGCCACTCAGCTTGTCTCCTGTTTGGTTGCTGAACTGTTCAGTGCTACCCCCACCAAAGAGGCAGAAATCTCTTATTTCTTGACAGACATTGGAGTTTTCTTCCCATTCAAAAAGGCAGGAGTCTGACCAACCCTCTTAGCAGGAGTTTTCTGGAAGTTCCTGTATATTTCTAGATGCAGTATTTTACAATTTCAGCCATATCTTAAGGAACTGAGGTCTCTATTTTCAAGCCTTCCTCCGTGCTGGAGCTGTAGTGCAAGTTTCAACAGGATGGTTGAAAATGCATGTCAGTGACTGATTACAGAGCTGTTTTCCTCTTGCAGTTTAAAGCTACCCTTGCTGCTTTCATGGGCTGTATATCACATTGATTGCAACTGATTTGTTCCTGTACCCTTTGACTAATGGTTTCAGGGCAGTGCCCTAAAGGTAAGATTGAATAAACTGTGAAGTACAGAGTATCTGTGGGGTTAGTGTGTCAGCAAAGCTGGGCAGGTGTGTTTAAACACACATTTGGTGTGAACATGGTCACCCTGAGTCAAAAACAGCAATGCCCATGGAGAATAGCATCATCACTGTTAAGTTTATTGTATTTATGCAGATGTAGTTAAGGGACAAGACAGTTTTTTAAACTGTCTCTAATTGTCTCTTCTTTCTATGCATTCAAGGTAAATAATATTTTCTGTTCATCTAATGCTACATTAATTCATGTTTTCACAAATATATATAGCAATACAGTTTGCTCAATATAGTGATGTTTCAGGGTCTTTCTGCAGAATTCTTTTCCCCCTGTTTTAATCCACTTATCCAACTCATTGATTTGTCATTATTGGTTTTCACTCAAATTGCAGCATCAGTAGTGGGGGGTGGAGTTCCTGCTTCTCTGTCCAAAACCCTGCATGTAGTGAGAGCACAGGTCATCCCTTGGTAGAGATTGTGCAGAGACTTACTGAGTTGGAAGGAGGGGTTGAGCTAGAATTGTAAGACTAATTTTATTTGTCTTGCAATTCTAGCTCAACCTAGAGCTAGGTCCTACTAATATTCCCTGAATCTGTTGGAGCAGTATTAATATCTTCCTGCCTTGTCCCCTTTCTCCTCAGGATTTTCTCTTCCTGTGGTACCACATACCTTCAAGTGTTGTTTGGGGTGTTTCTGGCTGCTCTGGTTTCATTGATACCATATTCCTATTTCTTTCTTCCCCTAATCAAGCAACAAAACCACTGAAGCAGCCCTTGCTCCTACCTAAAAAACATATGCAGGCCCCTGCACCCAGCATGCATCTAGTTAGCAATATGTGTCTTCTTCATCCTCCAAGAACTGCATAATCCACCACCAGGCTTGGCAAATCCAAGCCCTTTTCCCTCCAATGTTTCACATCTTCACACCAATCACTTTCCTTGCCTGGCTCACTTGGCCATGTAGGCTGCTGGTCTCTTGGGAAGGGGAGATGGATGCTGGGCATCTGCTCACTCTGTTGTGATGGGGAGGGTGAGGGAGAAAACAGCAAGGCAGATCAGGGCAGTGAGGAGCAGCTGGGCATAGGTGAAAGAAGGGCCATCAGTGCCTCCAGGTCGTGTTTCCTTCACCTAAAATTACTTTCACCTTCTCACACGGAAGGAGAAACTACAATATGCCTTTTTGTTGCCTCCCTGTGCTTTGAGGTGTTAGAGGCAGGGCCACAGCACAAAACACTTGTGGCCCCTCCTGCTGATCCTGGGGATGGTGATGAAAACAGAGCAGCCCTGGCTCACAGAAGGGTGCTTGGAGCTCCTGCAAGCAGGGAGACAGAATGTGACAGGACAGTTCAAAGTAACAGGTATGTGTGATTTCTCCTGCCAGTGCTGCCTTTCTCTCACACAGCCCAATTAACAGGGGTCACAGAGCACTGATTAGATGCCTTGGCATTTTGTGAACATAAAGCAGTGAAAAACCCAGGGTGAATGGGGGAAAAAGATCAAATAGACACTTATCTCAGCACTCCTGCCTGTCCCTGGCATTTGCCAGCCTAAGGAAAGAGCCTTTCCAGAAGAGACCAATGCAGGACAATGCTGTATCTGTGCTGATATCTCTGCTGCTTTTCTGTCTTTCCTCAGCAAAATAACAAACAAGGCAGCCCCAGCAGCTGTGTCATTTGTAGGGTGGTTGCTAGATAAGAGCCCAATCACTGGAAAGCGTGGGCCACAGGCAGCTGGGAAGATCAGAGCGTGCCCTTTTGCCACACTGGTGTGTGAGATGGCTTCAGCCCCTCCTTGGGAGGAGTGGACTTGCTGCCTCCTGTCCTTTGTGCAAGGAAAAAGGGGTGGGAGGCAACACATACCGGCTCAGGGGAGGTAAAAGGGCATCTCCATCTAGTTTGAGACTTACTGAGTGTGGTCTAGTAATGCTAAGGAGCCCAAGCTGGCAACTTCCATGGTTGCTCAGGCTGTGGCTAGGGTGAGAAATCTGGACAAGAAGACCTGGAATGTTCCTGAAGGGTGGGCAGCTGTGGGGACCTTGTACCTTCCCTTCTCTTCCTTCATACCTCCCTCATTCCTTCCTGTTTTTGGGGGTGGCAAAGCAACGCTCCCTCTTCAGCTGTCACAGCCAGGTTAAGTGGCTGCACTTGCTTCTGTCAAGCCAACACATGCTCCTGTGGTGTGATCCCTTATTAGAGCAGACAGCCCACATCAGCTCTCCATTCTCCCTGCTTCCCCAGAGACACTGCCTCGCTCCAGAGCTGTTCCCATTCTGCTTCTCTGTGGGATGCAGCATGTCTGCCAGCTCCCCTTCCAGCTTCCCCAGGGCTCATTGCATGGAAGGTGGAGGAACAAGGAGCAGGAGGGTTGTTATAGCTACTGACAGCCAGGGGTTTTCATAGATTTTTTCCCCTCTCCTGAAGATGAATATTTTCAGAGTTCAGGTGGGAAGTCCACCATGTAAATCCAGCCATGTGAATTAGATCCAACCATGTAAATTGGATTTCTTTAACAGGACTGGGCTGCCCTTCTGCTGCTGAACCTCCTGTCCTAGCTTAGTGTTACTGTGTTGCAGGAAAGGTCCAGAACCTTGATGTCTTCTCTAAGCATCACTTCAGCATATTCTCGAGGTGGTCTCTGGTTTCTGCTACATTTGAATTCATACATTTGAAAGTGAGTTATGGGATGGACAAATGAGGAGCAGGGAACAGCAATTTCTAGGGTGCTGAAATTACTCTGCTGTCCCTTACTTTTGTGGAAGACATGGATCTTTCATGGATGTGGAAGCCTCCAGTTGGTCACATTTCAGACTGCCAAATCCTGGAATTAGGCCAGTTTGTTTTAGGGAAGAGCTGCTGCTACTTAACATTTGCTAACTAGGTAATCTTTTGTCCTTCTGTTTTGAAACAAAACAATGGTTCTGATGTAGAATGATTGTATTCCCATGTTCAGCAATGATGAAGACAAATGTCCTTGTGTGGAGAGCCCAGTGCCATCCACCTGCTTAAATCTTCAGATGTCTTTCTCTTCCCTTACCTGATGGCCACACAGGTAAGCCACAGAATTACTGAGGTTTGGGCAATGTCTGCATTCAAAAAACTAGTTCTGGCTTGCCATGGAGGACAGAAGGCAGACCTGTACATGCCTTGTGATGGTCTTGTGCTCCAGCAATCTCTGCTGTCTTTACAACTCTGGGAGGAGAAACTTCACTCTGGAGGTCTGATCAATGTAAATTTGAATTTTTTTCCTCCCTACTTTGTGATCTCTTTCAGGGTCCATTGATGTCAGCTGTACTCTTGTTCACAGCCACTACAGCAGGTTTTCCCCAGGCATGATTCAAAACTGGCACTGAAAAGCAGGATGTGTCTGAGTATTTGCTTCCTTCATCACAAGAGCTCTGCCTTGCTGGACCTTGCCAAGGTCTCTCACAAGAACAGTGTGGAGTTACTGCTCCCTCCAGCCTGTCCTTGGCTGGAATTTTTGAGGTCTGTCCCCATCAGTGCTGCAGCTAGTGGCACTGCTAAATGTGGGTGTTAAAGCCCAAGGTCACAACTCCTGGATCTCCAGCTTCTTGGTCATTTTGCTGTGCTGCAGGGGATGTTCTGTGGAGAAGCAGAACACTCCCTTGGGCCTCAGGCAGTTTGATCACCCTGGTGACAGGTTGGCCCTTGGTCTGAGCAATGTGTGCTCCCTGTTGGCTTGCACACCTCCTGAGCCAGCTGCACACACAGGCCTTGGAAGGATTCCTCTCCAACCCTCTTCTCCCCCTGGAGGATGGGGTGGTATCCCTTTGCCCCTGCATCATACTTGACTTGGTTTCTCAGTAGGGTAAATTGAAGGTGAAGTACAAGCTGGTCCATGAAGCTTCCTCCCCCACCTCAGATAAGAGAGCTCATTAATACAGTAAAAAAAGGTCTCCATTGTTACATGAGAGCTCAAGGTCAGGTTGGTAGTAGTAACTCATATTGCTTCTAAGGTCAGCCTAAGCTTTCTCTTTCTGACAAGCCACGATAGATTGATCATGGGGGCCCTTACATTATTTTTTTTTTTCTTCTGAAATAGGCTTTGCTTCTCCTGACCCTGTTAATGATGTTTGACTGAGGTCATCCCAGCAAACCCTGAATCCTTCCCATTCCCTTCCAGAGGGCTTGCCTTTGTGCCAAAGCATTGTATGCTTGTTAAGAATTAAGCTTTCCTGATCTCTGCTGCAGCAAAGGAGCTGTCTTCATTGGAGAGGCGAGAAATATCTTGAATGCCATCTGTCAGTTAATGCTCTCATTAACACCTGAGTGACTCCCAACACCAAGCTGGTGCCTTTTTGCCAATTCAGAACTTAAAAGGTGCCAGCCCATAAGGTGAAATATCTTCAGTCCATAAAATTAATTCCATTATAAAACGTCTGTTCTGGTAAGACCTAGATTTTTGTTGGGCTGCTTTTTTTTAACTAGACTGATCACAGAGGCAAAGCCAGTTCTCTTGTGTGCTGTGAATTAGATGTCCAAGAAGTCTTTTTTCATTTAGTACTGAGAACCTCCTAAAATCCACACTTGTGCTGGGTGACTGAATGCATTCAAGTCTTTTTCAGCTTTTAAAGCCTTTACTGGACAGAAGTATCACCTCTATTATTTCCCTTAGTGGCTAACTCGGTAATAGGAACTTCAAGAGTAATTACATTTATCTTTAAATGGTCTTTGGTAGAAAGGCTGAGCTCTCCCAGTCTTGTTTTCCATGTTCCTCCCACATACAGCTTTTGGACAGGAGTTGGAAGAGGTCTGTTGTTGTCCCTGCTCTCTGTCATCCTCTGGTTTTGTCAGGGTTCTTGGTGTTAATCTCAAGAACAATATACTGTCTGGGATTAGATGCAGATCAGCCTTGCCTTTTCCCCAGCAGTTTTAGCTCAAGAGCATGCCAGTATTTACTCTTCCATTGCATTTTGTAAATTAAATGAAACAAGAGACTTAAAACACTGTCAACATGATAGATATTCTAGCTAGAGGGTCCAGGCAATTATTTGGCATCTACACTTTCAGAAGGTTTATTTGTGTGTGCCAGCAGTGTCCAAACATCATTGGTAAATTTTTGTCTCTGATATTTCAACTCCTTACCCTAATGTTTCCTTTAATCCAATATTTGCTCCCATAGGAGCAGAGATTTTGTGAGGGGTGGGTTTTAGGTGTTGTTTTTAGAGATGTATGTGGGGGGAGGGCTTGTAAAAAAATTGGCAGCAGTAGACCAGATAGGGCAATGTGCTGTGACAGTAATTCCACACTTGGGCCATGGCATGCTGCCTGCAGGAAGCACAGATTGACACGGGGACTCTCTTACTGAATCAGTGTTTGGTTTAGCTTTTGTTTGTTTGGCTTGATTTTGTTTACAGTTTTCCAGCCAAGATTTGATTTACTTTGGAGTCTTTAAAACTAAAAGCACAAGTGACTCCGCTTCCTTTGGGCATGAGGATAAAAAAAATAAGCATTGTGTGTCTGTACATATAATTCTAGAAGGAATTATGCTCAGAAGGAATTTCACATTGAGTTTGCTCCTACAGTGTCCCTGTGGGACGGGGGTCTCTAGGTGCAGCTGTTCCCTGCCAAACGTGCACGCCAGAAGCTCCAAGCAAATTTTTCCATGTATCCCATCAGCTCTGTGAAATTCTCACCCCCTGTTCCTGAGCCTCCAAAGGAGCCCCTGTAGGAAGGACGGGAGCAGTGGCCAAGCTTCTCTTTTCTGACAGCAGAGCATGACCCCACGCGTTCAAAGCCGGGGAGATGGGAAGGGTGCCTCTGCTTTGAGCAGGGGAAAACACTGGGATTGCCAGGCAGGGGGAGGAGTGCTCAGCTCCCCTCTCTGGAGCACAGAGAAGCCTCCCTCTTTGGGAGGCAGCCGGGCAGCAGATGGCCGGGCTGCGGCGCTGAGCTGTCAGGGCTGGATCATTTCTCTGGCTGCTCTGGGCGCTGATACCCATGGTGGGGAGAGGAGCCCCTCCCTCAACTTGCTCCATCTTCTTTATGCCCTGATTTTTCTGCAGCTGCTGCCTAAGATCACAGGCAACTTGAGCTGCAGCCTCGGTGGTACTCTTGTGGATTGTCTGACGCTGTTCCTCCCCTTTGACACAGATGTGCTAGGTCGTGTCCTTCCCTGTGCCCCAGATTTCTCTTTGTATATGCAACATAAGATTAAAACTTTCGACCACAGTTGCAGTTTGGCTTCGACCTCCTTTCTAATCTTTGCAGCAAAAGATAGGGACCTCTGACAACAGCCCTGTGGTTTCAGGGTGTAGCCAGGGATAAGACTAATAATTGTGCTGGGCTGTTGAAAAATCATCTGCATCCACATGGGATGTACCACATAGATGTGCATGTACCATTCCACCACTGCCCCACTACAGCTATCCAAATTGCTTTGCACATCGGAGGGCAACTGCACAACAAGGCATGTTTTGACAAGTGAGGGAAAGTTCATCTGTTTTATGAAATATTAATGGTGCTAGTGAAGTTGGCATGGGAGAAGTTTTAGAGCTGCAGAGTTCTTCAAGGTACACTTCTGATCTGTTGTAGCTGGTTTCTGTAGTACTTTTCCTTGGTTACTGAGCTGTGTGGAAGCTGCATGTGCTACACATCAGGAAGTGGTTGAGAGGTGGTGAGAGTCATGGCCCGTGGTCTCACACTTTTCTTGTAAATTGTTTCTAAGACTCCCAATTTACTTTCAGAAGAGGGTTGGTTTTCCTTTGGATAGATGCCCTGAGACAGAATGTGCCCATGTACCAGTTCAGCCTCCTTGGGAATGCTCCAGTTTGTAGAGAAAAGGACACTACTGACCTAACACTGCCTCCACTTGCTGAGTGTTTTTACACATCTCAGTGATGCTGAGAACCTCTGGAGAAGAGATACCTCTGTCTCCTCAGCTCAGCGATTTCCTTCCTGCCCTCTTCCCACTTACAAAAGAGTTTTTGGAGGTTCTCAGCTGCAGCAGAGACTCTGTAGGACTTTCAAGTGTTTTGGTGTCCCTGCTGAGCTTGAAAGAAGGGTATTTAACAGACTGTATCCAGGTAATTCCATTCCTGGATCCAGTCTCTCTGATTCTTGGGTTTTAATTTTATAGGCAATTCTAAACTGTTATTCCTGGGCATTTCTGCTTAGAGCAGGGAAGAACCCCAAGGGCAGGGTTCTCACATATTGCTGTCCTCCCTGCAGATTTTCTTTTCCAAACTAAGAGAGCTGTTTCAGAAACTTTTTCAAAGGGAAATATAAGAGATGGGGTAAGTGAAACTAACTGTAGGTGTGGCAGACAGGGTGAAGACGAGCACTATCCATTTGTCTGGAGAAAAGAGGTCGGTTCCCATTAAGAGGAAAAATATAAATTGGGTAAGATTGAGAGTGATTGGGAATGCCTTGAGACATCTGTTTCCCATCTCTGGTTCTTATTTCTATCCTTATTCAAAGCGACAAATGCACAGTAGCTGTCTTTGAAAATTGATGGGGGTAGGAACTCAAAAGTACTCTTAAGAACAGAGCTTGTAATGCACTGAACACCGGGTGGACGGCGGAAATTTCTAGTGTTAGCCACTTATGTGAAAGTCAAACTAAAACCAAATTGGTTAAATCAACAGAGCCAGTCCCTAGGGGGAAGGAGAGTTACATAGGCAAAGATTTCAAATGATCTTCTGGAATTAAACAGCTTCCTGGATCAGTTTTCTTTGAGAGCAGCCAAAATGATAAAGCAAGATAAGTGAACTCGTGCACGTGGTAAAAGTATCTGTCTGAGCCATGCCTTCCTGCTTTCTTTTAGGTACAAAAAAAGTAGGCGTAGATAAAGCCCTTTTACTTTTGTTGTTTCTTTCTGGCAATCCTTTTCATCCTGTAGTTATTCAGGATCATAGGGAAACTGCTTTTTCAGTCCATTTTATTGGGAATAGCCAGAACCTCTGTGTCAGATTTGATGAAATAATCTTCTGCCTTGAACTCTGTCAGAGTTGAAGAACTGAACTTTTGGGGCTGAAACTCAAATGCTGTCTGAGAGCTTACAGTCATTTGCCTTATGGTTCTGGACTAAGCATCCAAATACAACTCTTTCTCTCTCTTTCTCTCTCTCTTTCTCTCTGTCTTTTTCTCTCTCTTTCTCTCTCTTTCTTCTTTCTCTCCTTCTCTCCTCTCTTTCTTTCTGTCTTTCTTTCTTTTATTTGTTTTAATCTAATGGCTTCTGTAAATATCTGACATTTAAGATACATTATCAAATACCAGTCTTAAGAAGTCTGTAAAGGGAATCTATTATTGCCCCCTTTCCCAAATCAAAGTCCTTGCTGGAGGTTAGGTCTTGGGATATTTGAGAAAGACAATGCAGGAATGCACAGCTACTTCAGGTAGGTGTAGTGTGTACTGAATATTTCACTTCAAAAAAGGATACTTGCTGTAGTTTTCACCCTCAAATTTCTACTCGAGGCAGTTCTGAGGCATTTCATAAAATGTCAGTCCTCCCTTTGTGACTGAACTTTGTCAGCATAGGGGGCTGTTCCAAGTTTTATTTGTCTGATTGCTGACAACAGTGAAACAACAATACTTGGGAACACTGATGCTTTGCTTGTGTCACGCAGATGGAGCAAACTGCAGGTTGCAGAGGGCACCAGGTCCAGGTACACCCAAGCATCTGTTGTTAAATAAAACCAGAGGGCTGGTAACAGTGGTATGGTGAGAGCAGATATCTCTGGGAGGTCAGCTTGCATTTGACGTCAGAAAGAAGCAGGCTGGTGAGGAGAGATCTGCAGGGTGATCTGTGCTTCTCTCTACCCAAGGAGGAAGGGAAATGCTGCCAGGTGGACATGGCTTGAGGCATCTGTTCCTTCATTCTCACAGTCACTGGCCAGTCGTGGTCCTTGCAGAGAAGTCTGGTCTTTACCCAATGTGTGAAGACCTCTGACTAATAGCTAACTTCTTGTTGACTTTTAATGATCTTTCTTCAGCTGTATCACACTCCTCCACCTCTTTGTTAAAATATAATAGCTTTTGTAGAAGTTAGCAATTTCTCAGGGAAATGCAATTCTGTAGTGCTGGCGCCGTTCCATTAATCATATAGAGTAATCTGCTTTTGCCAAAAACCTATCAAGTGGAGCTGCCTTTTTGAGAGCTGGTGGGAATGTGTACCCAGTGGTGTTCTTGCTGGCATATGGACTTCCCGTGTGTGCAAGAATGGCTGGGGCATGGGGGGGTCCCCTTTTACACAACTCCAGCAGGCTGAGCGAGCCTGGCAACTCTCAGGACTCAAAGTCATATGGACAGATCTTCAGAAAGTTTTATATTTAGGGACATGGCCCCTTTTTCTGAAATTCCTTCTCCTGACATTTTGGGCATTCAGAGTAAAGGCTAAAGTCTCATTGAAATATTGACAGGAGTTCTTTCAGCCTTAAGCTCCATCAGTGGTCTTAAACGTGTCAGATGGGGACACTCACTCTCAGTGCTAGATGAGGGTGAGAAATATCTGCTTCCTTGGGTTTTATGATGAAGTGCTGGCAGTGAAAGTAGGACTTAATGTGACCCAGCTAGAAAATCAGAAAGATCATTTTAATAGTAATGTTTATGAAGAGCTCAAGTGTTCAGCTTGATGATCTGGGAGAGTACAGATGGGGAAGTCCTCTGTACTGACTCCTTTTTGGGAGATGCACTCCTGTTGGGGATGAGCCTTGTTGTGTGGTGGTGTCCAAGCCACATGTGTGAGGTGGGCTGTGTAGATGTCCTGCCAGAGCCACCAGTGGAGGAACAGGCAGAAAGTGGCAGCATCTTTGGGGATGGAGAGAGAGGCCAGGGACCACATACAGCAGCAAAGTGAGGAGGAATCAGTAAGCTATGCAAAGTCTCAAGCCACTGAACCAGGGCATGAACATTTCTTTAGAAGTTGAGAGGAGCAGGGCTTGGCAATGACAGATGTGAAGGGCAAAGGGAAATCTGAAGAAAAATTGTGCCCCCATCAAATAAGAAGAGTTGGAAGGGGAGCAGACTCAAATTTTGTTGCACCCCATTTTAGTTAAGAGTGGCTGATGCTAGCACAAGGCATTGCCCATTGGGGTAGAAAGGAGATGAGTTGCTACCATGTTTGGCTCATTCTGCTTAGAAAGAAATATCAGTCTGTGTATAAAAAACTGACTGTGTCATGACATCCTGTGCTGTTGCAATGAGATTGCTGTGTTTTAGGAATGTGAATGATGGAGCTGCACCCACCATAGCTGACAGTTTTCCTTCAGGTGCTCTCTGTCCCTGCATTGTGTTGGTTGCAGTTGCTTGGTGCACCAGGTGGTCATGGCAGGTGCACCAATGAAGGAGAATGAAGGTGGTCATGGCAGGAAGTGTGTGAGATTCTTTTCTTCCTTGGTTAGATCCCAGACATTTCACAGCTACCTGGAGGACATCATCAACTACCGCTGGGAGCTGGAGGAAGGGAAGCCCAACCCTCTGAGGGAGTGCACTTTCCAGGAGCTGCCCCTGCGCACACGGGTGGAGATCCTGCACCGCCTCTGCGACTACCGCCTCGACGCCGATGATGTCTTCGACCTCCTCAAGGTGCTTTGGGCAGCAGGGAGGAGGGAAACTGTGTGGCCACAGGAGCTGGGCCAGATCAGAATCTTCTTGGGAAGAGAAGGGGTCACAGTGGGTCAGCAGTTCGCTTTGCCCTCCTCTGCCTTGCTCAGAACTTGGGCCCTTATCATGTGTGGATGTATTCATAACATGGGAGTCACTAAGGAAGTTGGCTGCATTGGCTACTCTTTCTGCAAAGAGTGAATTTGGAGGTGCTTTAATGGTAATGGCAGGGCTGTGAGAGCAGAGACTGCTGCCTTGCTGAGGGATGCTGTGAGATGAAAGGATGGGGATGAAGTATACTGGGGGAGCTGGGGGAGGGTAGAGCAGGGATGGGGGGGAGGGAGCTTCTCAGGGCTGTGCATGACTGTCGCCAGCACTAATTAGACCTTCCCTGTCAGGAGCACCAGAGATGAAATGTTAAAACGAGAGAGGCCATTCAAATTAGAGATGCCAATCTAAATCCCTCCCTGGACAGAGAGAGAACGTCATCTTCCCCCTGGAGTAACATTTTCCCAGCTCGGCCGGGAGGAGCAGCTGTACTGCTGCTGTGGCATGGTGGGAGGGAAGGAAGGAGGGAGGGAGGTGTTTACCGAGGGGTGTCATCATGTTTTGTGTGACAATGTGGCCGCTTTTCAACTTGTCACCGTCTGTCGGGGGGCTCCCGGTGGGCACAGGGCTTGGACGCCGACAGCCTCCGCGTGGAGCCGCTGGGCGAGGACAGCAGCGGCGCCCTGTACTGGTACTTCTACGGCACCAGGATGTACAAGGAGGACCCGGTGCAGGGCAAGCCCAACGGGGAGCTGGCTGCAGACAGGTAACAGCCCCTCACACAGTCCCTCCCTGTCTGGGTGCAGGGGCGAGGGGGGCACGGCGCGGGCTGGAGGGGGCTCCTCCGCCTGACTGCTGTTGTGCCGGGGGGAGCGGGGCCTGGGGAGGGGCAGCGCGGGCGGGACCCGAGTTGCCAAGCAGGCTGGGGGCTGCCATGCAGCCATGCATTGTGTCCAGGCAGCCTGCAGCCTTTGTGGCACCGGCAGAGCCTGCTGTGGGAGCGATGCTGCCTGCCCCACCGCATTCCTGCCTGGCTGCCCCGCACCGGCGGCTCCCAGAGCAGGCTCCCAGCCAGTGGGAATCCCTCCTCTCCCCTCCCCGTCCTGTTGCTGCTCTGATTTAATCCCTCCTTTGCTTGGGATCCTAGCAGCTGTTCTGATTTCCGTGCCCTTCTCCCATCCTGCCACCCTCGGTTGCCTTGCTGGCAGATATTTCATGGTGGTTTTGCCATTTTTCAGGGGATGTGGGGGGCAGACAAACACCCCAAACGTTCCTGGGAAAACGGGCAAGAGACGAGGGCGACCTCCAAAGCGGAAAAAACTACTGGAGGAAAATTTGCTGAGGTATGGAAGAGTTCTTCCTGCAACAGATATGAAATAACATACATTCCCAGAGGGAATATAATGTATTTCTGGGGTTCCCCCAATAACTATGTGTATACCATGCAGCCATAATTTCAAACCAACTCAGAAGTGAAGCAAGCTCAGACTTGGTGGATGCTTTGATTACTCTCCAAAGCGGATTCTGACTGAGCTGGAACTTTGGTGAAACAGTGGGCATCACTCTTCCAACCACCTCACTTCAAATGCAGTTCCACCATGCAGTGCTAGGGAATTTGCTCCTGATAAATACTTTCATTGTGTGACTTGAAGCTAGAAATCCTGGCCACTTGAGTCCATATAGATTTTGGAATGCTTCCCTTAAGAACTGAGATACTGTACTTGACAAACTTCATCCTGCACCATTCACTTACAAAATCTTTACGAAGCTATGATAAATATATATTTGTGTAATATGTATCAAATGTGTATTCTGCAGTGTTCTTTTTGTGGTTTTGATCTGCACTGAATAATTGTGGTGTTCCCTGTTCTTCTCCTCAGAAACAGCTGTGTTTTGGTGATGTGATGTACTTATTGTATCAATCCTTCTCTTTATTTTTGGTAGGGAGAAGGCAGAAGAAAGCTTGCTTATCCACGAGACTCAGATAAGAAATGGTAAAGATACTTTGCAGTATTGGGGTTGATACCACCTGCTAATAAGGCTCTTAAATTATCGAAACCCAGAGAGATGCCTGAGAGACAATCCAACCTTTCTCAGGAAAGTCCTTCTGCTGATGGTTGGGGCCAAGTTTGGAAGGAGGGGTTTGTGTTACAGACTGCCTGGCATTGGGAGCCTGGGCACCTGGAGGCTTCTTATTTTGTCATGGCTGAGTTTGGGGTGAAGAAACCTAACCTTCTAGGATACACTGGAATTCAAGGGCTCACCTAAAAAAGCAGGCTGTGAATGGTCCTCAGTCTCCCAGGGGTAAGGTAAAAACACACCACTCTTGTTAGCAGGAATGGGAAGAGAGTGAAGTCAGTGATGCTAAGATAGGGAAGGAAGAACCTTTTTGATCCTCTCACTTTTCCTTCCTCAGGGCCATTGGGTGGCTGAGAGTGGTAAACAATGTCTTGAAGGTACCCAGCTAAGGGTTAACGAGGCAAAAAGCGAGTTAGCAACATGATGTGAAAGTGAGTTCAAGGGAGCTGGGACTCATTTGTCATACATGTGTATCCACTGGCTTCCACAAAACCCAGGGACTCGGCCTGCCTGTTGCCTCACAATAAAAGGCAAGGGTGGCATTGTCTTTCCCGTGCCTCCTTCCATTTGCTCTTTGTCTTCAGATTTCCTGGCGGCCACTCCGGCTTCTCCGGAGCCGGGCGGCAGAGCCGGAGCGATGCGCGTGAGGAGCTGGGGGTTTTATCAGATCATTGTCTCCAGCAAATTGTGTCACTTCAGCTGCAGAGTAATCTTCTGCTGGCACAAAGCAGTGCTCAGTCCTGTTTGCTATTGAAATGAGTTGTCTGTGGGCAGCTGGCAAGGGAATGAGAAACAAGGATGCAGGCTCTGGGGGCAGGATGCAGGTAAGCTCCCTGCTGCACGTGGGCAAGGGATAGATGGCTTTGTGTAGCCAGAGCAGCAGAGCCAGCACAGGGCTGGACCTTTGCTGTCTCAGTTACAGTCCCCAGCACATTCACAGAGCTGAAACTCTGTGCCACTGCACTGCACCCCAGGCACCTGACAGAGGGCAGGTGCTGGAGGGAGCCTGCAGCTTTCCAGCCTTCCTGGGACAACCTGACAGCTTGCATGTCACAGGCACTCACACTTCACATCCACAAAGGGCCCAGAGTCAGATTCAGCTTTTTTACTTCTTTTTGTTTTTCATTGTTAGTTTGCTTGAAAATGTGTTCAGAAGGTGCATGACATCTGCCAGTGGTGCTGATGACCATTGCTTTCTTTCTGGGAGCCAGTGGTTAGCCCTAGTAGAGTCTGGAGGGAGCTGAGAACCCCTCAGCCTGAAGGTGTTTGATCCTAAACTTTCCCCACTCCAAAAAGATAAAAAGGGCAACAACCTTTTTCTGCTCAGAGAGCATCCTGGGGCAAAAGCATACAAGTTGCAACCCATGAGGCTTCCCTGCTCTGTGTAAACATTTGTGGAGCAGGAACCACATTCCCTAGCTCCAGGTGGGTGTTCCAACCACAATGCAAGAGAGCCCTTCCTTCACAATTAATATTCAAATGTTTCACACAAGGTGGAACAGCTCTCAAAGTGTCTTGGTGGTTGGGACATGCTTCAGAGCAGTGGGTGATCTGCTTCAATCCCACTCTGGATCGAGCAGGGATGGGATGTGAACTTTTGGAACTTCCCCCTCATCTGGCAGCCTGATGAACCCTGTCCTTCGCTTCCTCTTCTGCTCTTTCAAGTGCCTGCAAACAAAATATTTCATTTGCAGGGAGCAGGAGGATTTGTTACCCTGCAGAAATGGTCTGCAATGCTTTTAAAAAGAAAGTATTTCAAATTACATTATTTTTTGATGACTTTATTCTGCTGCCAGACTAAATTAGACATTTGCAGTTCCCTATGTCCTGCTCTGGCTGACAGCCCCCATTACAGAAAACAAATTAAATTCTTTTCTCCAGTCTACAATAGCTGGAATGTGGGCTTGCTACAGGGATGTCACACTACCTGTGTGTTGCCATGTGGCACCATTATTTCTTCCCCTGAGTACTTCCTCTCTATCTTGGCATCACTCTCAGAGGTAGCAGTGCTTCTGGTGCATGAGGAGAGCTTTGGATCTGCAGCAAATGGAATGTTTTCTGTAACAGTGGCCTTTGCCAGTGTCTTTTGCTCTTCCTGAGCCCTGAGGAGAGAAGAGAAAGGATTGAGAGGAGCTGTTAGTCATAGCTGCTGTGGAGATAACATCCTTTCATGTTTTTGAAGGGTCCCAGGGGCCTGGCCGTGGGACATGGTGGTTGCTGTGCCAGACGGAAGAGGAGTGGAGGCAGGTCACAGAGAGCTTCAGAGAGAGGACTTCCCTTAGAGAGAGGCAGCTCTACAAACTCTTGAGTGAAGACTT
Organism: Ammodramus savannarum pratensis; assembly: GCA_020466415.1. Lineage (NCBI taxonomy): Eukaryota > Metazoa > Chordata > Aves > Passeriformes > Passerellidae > Ammodramus > Ammodramus savannarum. The sequence continues at coordinate 9,742,790 of JAHXMQ010000028.1, read as the reverse complement.
CCTGCCGGAGATCTGCAACATGATTGCACAGAAGGTGAGGAGACATGACATCCTGTTTACCTCTCTTTGACCACTTCCAAGAGCAGGGATGCTTGCTGAGTGAAGGAGAGCTAAATCCAAGCAGCCTGCCAGCCCGTTCTGCTCCCTGCACCTACAGCCTGCAAGTGCCATTGATGTTGGGGCTGTTGAGGATGTGTGGATGGGGGGAAGATTGTCCCCCATACAGTGCTGGAGTCTGTGCTCGAGGACCTGGTTGGTGATTGCACAGCAGTGCAGGCAGGGTGGCTGAAGGGGTTACTGTCTTCAGCCGTGTCCTGTGGCCCTTTCCTGCTAGCAGGGGATCTCTGTGCTTTTGAACTGCTGCGATTTACAGCCTGGCTTTTCTATGCAAACTGCCTGTGATTCCACTTTTACTGCCCTTTCTCTGCTGGTTCTGCTGAAGGGGCACTGGCTGCTTAGCTGCCCTAGCTAAGCCCCAAAACTCTGAGGGGTGTTGTCCGTCATCTGAGTGTTTCCAGGTGGGACAGATCTGGAAAGGGATCCTTTGGCTGGATGGCTTTGTAAAACAGGCTCTGCAGTCAGCATGCTTTTCCTGGATTGAGTTCAGTTTGCCTGTTTGCTACCCTTGTAAAGCTAATAGGGATTTCATGGTCACTTCTAGCCCTCAGAGTTTCTCCTGCCAGTGTCACCGATGTGCCCTAATTTCCTCCACTCTCTTTTTCCTTCCCTCAATTCTCAACCCTGTTTCAGGAGAAGCGTCTGCAGCGGACAGAGTTTTCTCCCAGGTGGATGTCTGACCATCAGCCCATCAAACCAATCAAGCAGGAGGTGAGGGGGGGTGTGAGGGGGAGGACGACGGAGGGAGGCAGAGCAGATGCCTCCTGGGGGAAGAAATAAACCGCAGCATCGCCATTCAGTGGGAAGGAGCCGCTTGAAAGTGCCTGTGCTGAAAGAGAGATGGGTGGTAATGCCCGTCAAAGGCAGGCTGACACCCGGGGTTTCTATGGCGAGCAGGGAGGTGCTGCCCTCTGGATCGCACAGGGAACGGCCCCGCCGCAGACCCCGCTGCAGCTGCATATGGAAATCTGTGCTCAGTCTGGGGAATTCCACTTCAATGAAAGTGCTGGCACATTCGAGGCAGTTCAAAGAAAAGTTGAAGAAGGATGAGAGGGCTAGAAGAACCGGCTTACAAAGGGAAATGACAGAAATTCAGCCAAGGGGAAAACGTGAGGCTGCAAACACATGAGGGTGTAGATAGCGCCGAGGGAGAGAATGACTGATGCAGTATGGAGCTGAGCTAGGAGGGGGTCAGCTGGAAATGGAAGTCACAGTTTAGGCTACTTAAAGAAATGCTTATCAAACTGCAGCCTTGTGGGCTCAAACGGTGCTTTCCGTGCCTCCTCATCCTCATCTCATCTCTACCCCATCAGTGCAACAGCGCTGCTGCTGCTTGAGGGTCTGTGCAGTGAACCAGACCCAGGAAAATGACTGGAGTTAAATATAACCTTTTTCTTTGGTCGGGGTTATTTTTAACATAGATCAGTTTTCCGATCCAGTTCACCACACAGCCCCTAACAGGCACACCACCACAGGCAGGGACACGGGGCTGTGGAGATGGGGGGTCTTTGAACTGGTGACTGCTACCCAAAGCAATCGGTCAGACAACACCAGATTAGCCTCAGAGGAAAAAATTGTCTCAATTCTATCAGGCTGGGGCATAATCTCTCACTGTAGATGTAATGGAAACGTAGTTACCTGGTGTTTTGTCAAACCCTGGGAAATTAGGCTGCAGGGAATATGCCATGTGAGCTAGAGTCAGGGGTTCCCCCAAAACAAAGGAGAAAGTACAGGTCCCTGTGCAATAAATGTAATTACTTAGAAACAGATGAATAAAAGGAAGGAAGAACCTCTCATCATGCTGCAGATAAAAGCCTGCCGAGAGGAAAATGAGACTCCAGCGATGGTCAGTTTGGGGCCAGAATTGCTCTCTGCAAAGCCCACCATGCAGGAAGCACAGGGACACGTGTTTGTTCACAGGCAGCAGAAATCCCAGAGGAGGAGGGGAGTGGGAAACACATGGAGCCTGAATGATGCTAATCAGTACCGCAGGTGCTCCAGGTCTGCAGCAGCAGAGGGCTGTTAATTGCTGCCTGTGGGCCAGTGAAACCTTTGCAGCGAGCAGGGGCCCTCCTGGCACCCGCTGTGCCGGGACAGGGAGCCAGCCAGCACACAGTGGTGATGGTCACTCTGCTCCCCAGCAGGATGTGAGGCCATCCCTGCCATAGGGCACCAGGCAAGTGCCAGCGTGTCTGATGGCTTGTTCCTTAAACCAGGATGGGCAGCTGCTGAGCCTGGGGGAGAAAGCCTCAGCCCAGTACAGGTGACCTCTTTCTCCTGGCTGCTGTTGGAGCTGGAGATGTAACTGCTCCATGGGCTCCTGATCCTTCGGGGGATTTCTCAACAGGTGGTTCAGATTAGCTCCTCATTAAGGGCCGCCTGAGCAGCACCCTCATTAGGAGAGGGCTGCGGAAACCTGAGCAGGGAAGGTTTGGCGGATGAGGGGCCAGGGCACTCAGGGCACCCGCGCCTTCTGGCCTTCTGCCCCTGAAGCCTGATACCCAGTGTCTGGAGAGCAGAGCTGGAGGCAGGAGTTTGGCTCCTTCAGAGTGCCAGGGCAGGGGACAGCAGCGATGTTGTGTCCTGGAGTGCTCTCTGCCGGAGGGAAGGAGGCGGTGATGCCTTGGTCGCTGTGGTGATTATCCTCCGAGTGGGGAGGAAGCTGGAGAAGAGTCCTGTCCTTTTGCCACCCCCTTTTGCCTCCTCTGTGGTCAGGAAAGGAAGTTTAACTTGTGCTTGGCTCTTGCTTTTGTCATTCCAATAAGCTAGGAGTTTACCTGGTTCGTGTTTGTGTATTTTTTTTTAACCCTGAGTTGAGCACACTTGTTCCCAATGGACTTAGGTGGGGCAGCAGGCAGAGGTGACTCTGAGAATCAGGTTGTTTCTGTGTCTGAAGTGTCTCAAAGAGCCCATGCAGCACTGTTGCTGCCCTGCAAGTGCTGCAGGGAGTAAGTGCAATTGTGGGTGTCTACTGCAGTCCTTGGGGCTCACTAGGCTGTGTTTGAGGTTTCTGCTTTTCCCTTTGCTTTCTAGATCTGGTAGGATGACACCCTCTCCTTTGTTTAAAAGTACTTTGTTGATGCCATATTTGTGTTGGCTTGCTCTGAAGCATGCTGTGGATCCTGTGTCATGCCATTAAAGCTCAGGGTGCTGAATGTGCCCTGCAGGCTTGGAGAGGTCCTGGTGTGAGCACTGCAGCTTGGATGTTGTGTTCCTGTTTCCTTAGGGCATGAGTGATGGAAGTTGTATTAATCTAGGGAAAGGAAAGGTCTCACCTGTGTACCAGCAATCAAAGAAATCCTAACATGCCAGGCTGGCTTACATGGACTGGTTTGAGAATGTAAAGGCTGATGGTCACATCCTCACTAAAATATCTTGGCATACCAAGTTTGGTGGCGGGTTCCTGCTCACCTCTTTCTCTTTAACTGACTCTTTTGGTTCCTATTACAATTTAAAATTCATCAAGAAAGTCAGAGGAAAACTGTTTGACAGTGGTCAGGATCAGGTCTGAAAGGAAGCTGTTTGCAGCTCACGAGTAGCAAATCAGATGGCAGAGGTTTTGAGAAAGGGATATAAAAAGAATCAAAAGTGGAAATGTAGAACCCAATTCTCTAGATTCTTGACCTGTTGTCCTTGTCATAGCACAATCCTGGGCATCTTGCTGTTTGGATATTGTTTAGAGAGGAAAGGTTTGAGAGACAACTGGAATAATCATGCCAAGGAACTGAAAGGATTGCTTTATAAGAAAACGTTTAATCTAACTGTAGAAATGTGGGAGTTGTGTGTCTGAGGAGTCCATAAGGTAAAGGCTGGAATGTGACTGAAGAAAAGGAGAATTTATGTTCAGCCAGAAGAGCATAACTAGGAATTATTGGATGGAATGAGGGGTTGAGAAACAAACTTCAAACTGATTGTGAGGAGAGGCTGGCTAATCTCAAGGCACCTGAACTCACAGAATGATTTCCCCAGGAAAGAGATAGACAAATAAAGTGATAACATTTTGACAAAGATATAAAATGGAAAATAAGAGAATGGTTCCCCCATGGTGAGATGAAGCTCTGGGTTTCACCAGAGGATCAGTACATAATAGGTGGGATTTATTGCCCATATCCTAAATGCAGGATATGGTCCTAATTTTGTCAAGAGTCCCATGACCCTCTTGTGGACACTTCTCTGTGACTGTTGGTGGTTGAAGCATAATTCTCTTAATGTATTATTTCTGCTGGTGATGATGCATGGTGCTCATCTACAGAACACTGGAGTGGGAGTTTGTAGGGCAGCACAGGGCTGTGTAGGGGAAGGGGAGGCAGAGGGGGAATGAATGTGCAGTGAAACCAGACATTTCTAGGCATTCATCAAAACACCCCCAGGTTCCATTCCTGGGCAATGAAACAAGGACAAAATAGTAATCGTGGTGCCAGAATTTTTTATTTTTTTTCCCTGGGGATTAATAATGGGCCTGGAGAAGTTGATGGTCTGAGCAGCAGCCAACGGACCCCGGCTGATTGCTAATCCTCAGGAAATGCCTTCTGCCTAAGTGGTGGTTGCTGGTTATTCCCTGAAAGTGAAGGTGGAGCAAACTGTATGTACATTGTTTTTTCTGGTTGATATTCCCTGCTGATAAGGTACACATATCTTGGTCACAGATAGGATAGGTAGGAGTGGCTGGTAGATGACTGATACATTTGTCTTAGAACTAAATTAAGGTAACAAAGATAATTCCACACTTCCATATATATACCTTATACTTTACTGGAGAAATAGGAGCAGGCAGCCCCTGGTCTGGGAAGCCTGAAGTCTTAAGTAGGATCAAACACAGCCTTGCAGCCTGCTGGCAGTGGGGAGGTGAGAAAGTGGGGCAATAAAGAGCCAGGTGTCCTTGAATGAGAGAGCTGGTTTTGGGACCCAGCAGGAAAACTGTCCAAACAAACAAATGAGAGCCAGTTCAGGGTGGATTAGCACACAGAAATTTTGAACAGGAAAGGAAAACATTCCTAATGATACCTTGACGCAGGGCTGTACCAGACGCTTTTCCTATTGAAGAATTCTGTGTTTTGCAGCAGAGACAGGTTTGGCAAAGTAGTCCTTCTCACACTTACAGTCAGAGCTCTGCTAGCTGGAAGAGGTAGAGGTGTTGTGTGAGGGTGTCAACAGCCTGAATCCTTTGCCCAGAAGGGAAGAGAAATGCGCGTGGTGCATCCCTGACAGAATGGCAGCTTGTCTAACCCATCGCTTCTCCTTCCATTGTCCTTGTGTCAGTAGGATTTCATTGCTTGGCAAATAACCTCCCTTTCCATGTTGCTTTTCATCTAGGAAATCGTACATTCAAATCCTTTTTCCCCTTTTTTTTCCTCCCAGTCATCCATTGTAGGTGTGCTTTAATACCTCCTCCAAGTAAACCTGCCTCTGCTCAGCTCTCAGTGAGCCACTGAGTTACAGTTTTTGGTGCATCATTCTGTTACAGGTAAACCCAAATGTGCTGAGCTCAATGGAGAAGCAGAGGCGCAGAGAGGAAGAGGAGGAGCGCCAGATCCTCATAGCAGTGCAGAAGAGGGAGCAGGAACAGCTGCTAAAGGAGGAGAGGAAGAGGGAGATGGAGGAGAAGGTCAAAGCAGTGGAAGGTAACGTGGAACAGGAGTGGAAGCTTTCAAACTCAAGACTGAGATCTTGAATTAAAGTCTGCCATTTGCATTCCTCCCCTGCCAGACTTGGTAATGAGAATATTTTCTTGTGCTTACCTCTGATAAGTTGGTCTGACTGTAGTTTCTTTTCCTTTGTCTGTCCTCTCAGTGTTGGTGGCTGTTCTCTAGGGCACCTTTAGACTGTGTTGTCTTCTTCAAATTGTGCTGATTTTCTTCCTTGCCCCAGCTGTCAATTTTTTTCTCCTGCTATTCATGTTGTTTCTCAGTTCTGTCTCCCCACTTGCCTCCTCATGATTTCCCTGTGTGCAGGATTAGCTTGCTCTGCTCTCACTGGGATAGCATTTGGTTCTTTTGGCCCAATGCATGATGGAAGAAGAATTCCCTTTGAAGAGAAAGGGAATGGAATAACATGGGAGTAGCAAGAGGAGTATTTTTATATTGCTGCTGGCCTTACCAATTGGAGAACTAAAGGTGAAGGGACCAGGCTGCATAGAGCACCAGAGGTGGCAATTTCAGGTGTTGGTCTAAAACTTTTGTGGTTAATGAATTAAATGTTGATTTAAGCTCTTCTGGAGCAAACAACCATGTTGTGTTGAGTACCTCAGATCAAGGCACAGAGAGCAGGCAGTACATGTAGGTGTGGGTGTCAGAGCAAGCTCATTTCTTCATTTCTTTTTGTTGGCCTCCCTTATGGGGGATTCCTTTAGCTGCTGCTTTATCCACAGTGACTGGCTGGGCTGTTGTAATTCCATGGAAAGGCTGATCATCCTCAGAAAGCTGTGGCAGTGTGGGGCAGTATCAGTATCATGAGTCCCAAAGTGGATAAAGAATCAGAAAAAAAAAAAATTAAGTTCATGCTACCCTTGTAAACTTTCCAAAATGAAACAGTTTGCTACCAGATGTTTGGTAGGAGGCCAGATGTTATCTAAGAATAGCTTCTTTTACCTGCTTACCTTTCTAACCATTAGAAAAACCAATTACTTCCTTGGCTTTTGTGTATTCCTGGTTGCTAGTCCTAGCTAATCAGGTGTTTTAAATCTAGACTCATCCAGCTTCCATATCTGCCACAGATATCTGTTTCCCTTGGCAAATTGCATATTCTTTGTGGTTTAATGCTTCATCTTTATAGACAAAATTAGTCTTGAAGTTCCACAAGAGCTGCAAAGATAAATGTTCCTGTAAAATGGTTTTGGTTTGGTATAAGCCACTTCCTTTTCTGAGTAAATTCAATCATTACATCACTGGATTCAAAGGAATCAGAGCCATGCAAAGGAACTGGTGTGAGGTTGAGCAGTAGCCTCTTTTAAGCCAAGTTAGCATACATTCTTGCTTCTGTTTGCACAGCTGCTTTAATTTTGTTTTGTGCAGTTTCTTTCACTTCGTTTAAACTCTTTTCTAGTCCATTTAGGCTTAATCAGGAGAAGTCTTCTTTTAAGCTGGTGCAAAAGCTGTTTGCAAAAGTTATATTGACTTGTTCAGTTCAATCACTACAGTATTTTTTATCCCCAGAACCAGCAGCTCTCCAGGTAAAACTGGCTTCTTAATGATCATTTCTTAGTGTCAAGCACACCCACCACTAGCATTTGCTGTCATTACAGTTCTAATGATGGAGAGGAAATGATTTGAATATTATGTCATTTGTTTTACTTGGTTCAGACTTGTTAAAACTGGACATCCAACAACAGAAATTTTAGGGTAACAAAGATTTTCTTCTAATTTTTAGTCTGTTTGGAATATAATATTAGTTTTGCATGGCCTTCTGTAGAGGGGAGATGTGAAATATCTTCTCTATGATGAATTTCACCTTCTCAGTTTTGGATGGTATTCCTGTTTTAACATCCCATTCCTGTTTCCAGCCCAAGATTACACTTCCCCCAACTCCAACACACCCCCCAGGTAGCAGGTTTCCTGCTGGGCCCATCTGTACTCTCCTGACTTTGTAAGTTAGGGAAGCTTTCTAGATTTCTACCACAACAGCAGGTTGAGTTTCCCAGCTCTCTTTCCAGGTGCTGCTTCAACATAATGTATCACATATATGAGTTTCTAGCTTGTTGAGGCACTTTTTAGGGCATTATTTAGATTTTGAAAGCTGCTGGGTAGGACTTGACCCAGGCCAACAGTATGAGTTCTGTCAGTGATCTTGAACACACTGTGTTAATCACTAGCTGTGTTAGAGACTCTGCTATTAATCCTAGCTGAGATCTGGTACCAGAGTAGCACTGCTTGGTTCCTGTCAGTTTACCAGGTCAGATCCTTGGCAGATGTTGGTGGATTTCTAAAATCTACAACATTTTTACCTCTTGGCTGCTGTTGTCAGCAGAGATTTTCCATTTGCTGCCCAAATAATCACTTCATGTTCTTCTCCTCAGCTTTCTCACTTAGGTATCCATTGCAATGCCATCTAAGGATTGCAAATTTTATGAAAGCAGCATGAATTCTGGAAAGTGCTTGGACAGACTCAGATATTCTCTGTTACATGAAATGGGGTGTTGGACTTCTGGTCATGCAATTCTTTTCGATTCTGTGGGACACCTCAGATGCAAGTCCTATAATCCCAGCTTCAGTGCTACCCTGAGTCTTCTAACAAGAAATCTGGGCTTTCTTTTACCAGTCTTTGACATGTCTGCCAATGAATGTCCCTACAAACACTCACCTTGTAGCTATTCCTACTTTTCTTGTGCTCTCAACCTCCATCTCAAATTTATTTTTGACTGACAGAGTAGGACTTCAATAAATATTTTTCCACCAGAGCTGCTATCTCTTGAGTAGTTGGCATTTTCCAAAGGCAGAGCCTCTGCTACAGGATGTTGGCCACGTCTCCCTCATCTTTCTTTCACTCTGGGTGTTCCCTGACATGGCCTGTTCCTATGACATCCCTCCCTGAGCATTACTTCCACTGAATTCTGCTCCTGCAGAAGGTTGCTCCAACTGCAGGTGTTTCACAAGTCAAATGAATTCAGATTTCCTATAAGAAAAAGGAAATGAGGTTCATAAGAGCCCATAAACTTTCTATTATGAAGCAATCTGTTGGCCAGCTGTCTGGTTGCAAACCACAGGTTATATTACCAGCATTGCTTCTTCCTGTGTCTCACTTCTTTAAATGAAAGCTGTCCCAGTGGCCCTCGTGTGTGGCAGGTTGCTCACTCTGGCTGCTGGCCATGAAGACCTACCTGAGCAATCTTCCCAAAGCCAGCCAAGGAGGATAAAAGTGACCCCAGTTACTCATTGCCACTCAGCTGGTAGAACTCCCCTCCCTCAGCACTGCTCTTCATCCCATTCTGTGCAAAGGCAGCTGCCTCAAGTTCACCTGCCTGAGGTGAAGCCCCTAAAGGAAGATAAAAACAAGCCAGCTCTTTCCATAGTGCTGAGCTGTGCCTAGGGCTGGGTGCTGAGCTTCCCTCTTTGTACCACACCACTTCTGGAAGTTGCCTAAGGCAGCATCTGTGTCACAGTGGTGCTTCAAAATTGGTGATTGTAACCAAGGGAGGATGATGGTGCACTGTATTCTCACCTCACCTGCTCCTGTGCTGGTGCTGCTTTTGCTGAAAGAACAAGAGCATCTCACTGGAGCTATTGAGAGCTGCAGGAGCACCTTCTATTTCCCTGCAAAATGGGCAAAGAGTGCTGAATGGTTTTTCATCCCTTCCCATTGCAGAGCGGGCCAGGAGGAGGAAGCTCCGTGAAGAGCGGGCGTGGCTGCTGGCGCAGGGGAAGGAGCTGCCCCCTGAGCTTTCCCACCTGGATCCCAGCTCCCCTGGCAGGGAAGAGAGAAGGACCAAGGACATGTGAGTACACAATGGGCCATTGCAGCACACAAGTGTGTTGAAGCAGAGTAAGTATGGCAAGGAGAGGAGTGTGATCATTCACAGGAATGCAGAGGGAGAAGTGAGGATGGAGAACAGTGAGAGGAGTAAGCTGAGAAACATCTGGGTTTGGTCCATATGAGAGGAGTGTTTGTGAGGAGGCCTGCTGGCCAGCATGATGGCACTGCATGGGTGGAGGAGAAAATGAAGTACAAAGCATGTCTTATCTATCCTTATCTAGTGAATTTTGCATATTCACTGTGGTGCTTCCCATTACAGCTATGAACTGGACGATGAGTTCACAGCCATGTACAAAGGTTAGTGCCACCCCAGCTTTCTCAAAGTGAAATACTTCTGTGTGTGTGAGTGTAACCATTCACCTTTCTCCTGCTACTGCCAGTTCTAGATGTGGTGAAGGCTCACAAGGACTCTTGGCCCTTCTTGGAGCCCGTTGATGAATCGTATGCTCCCAACTACTACCAGATCATTAAGGTATGGAAAGTGGCACAGCCATCTTGACTGATGCCCTTTGTTCACTGGGATGAAGTTCTTGGGAAGTGTTTTGAAGTTTGATGGGCTGTATTACTCTCACAGTCCATCTCTATGATTCTGGCAGTCCCTTCTAACTTTACAAGTCAAGGAAACCAAAAATGGATGGCTGCCTCTCTGGAGAGCATCCTCTGCTGCCCATGCCCTCTCTGAGCTCTAACTTTGTACGCCCCCCTGTGATTTCTGTAACTGAAGGGAAGTTTGGTTGTATTCCAGGCCCCCATGGATATCTCCAGCATGGAGAAGAAGCTGAATGGAGGTCAGTACTGCACCAAGGATGAATTTGTGGGTGATATGAAGACCATGTTCAGGAACTGTCTGAAGTACAACGGCGAAGGCAGTGGTAAGAGCAGTAAGATGCTAAATTTGTCTATTTGCAGTGCTCAGCCAAAGCAAGCAGTGCCCTCTTCCTCCTCACCAGTTGATTTGTGATTCTTCTCTTTCAGAATATTTTTGGGAGACCAGATGAAAGGGTAATAGTTACTGAGACCTGCACTGGGTTTTAGTGAAGCTTTTAGCACAGTTTGGTCATGCTGAATTGGGGCATGGCATACCAAGGACTGCCATGATGGTAGATGGTGAAGGCAGAGCACACAGAGAGGAGAGTCTTTTTCTTTCTGAGCTCATTCCTTCATGTGTTTATGTGTGCCCCTTTTCCTCATAGTAACTATACAGACTTTGAAAAGCATTGCAGTCTGGTTAACTGCCAGTGTTTGTTGAGTACCACAGGAAAGTGAGGAGTGAACCATGCCTGTCCTTTGGATGGAAAATGTAGTTTTTAGCTTCCTTGGCTATTGAAGGAACAATGTGAGTGTGCAAATGGGAAATCCTGGGTTTAATTGCCATGCCAATTAAAATTCTATGTGTTGCATAGATAAGAAATCAGTTCCCATATGGTGGGTCATCACTGCAGACTGTCTCACCAGCAACACCTGGTGAGAAAGGGAGAGCAACATTAAGAACAAATCAGCTTGTTGCTGTTGGCTGCAAGTAAAAGCATACCTGCACTGCCACTGGGAGAGCTCTGTTCCTCAAGGAACTTCAGGGTTAGTTTAGTGGAAACCACTGGAAAGTCACTTGCTTCAAGGCCTTATTACCAGCACCTCTCACATGTCTTTTCCTTCCTATCCACTCAACAAAAAGTAAAAGCACATCTCAGCAGAACTGTCCAGTAAAAATGATGCAGTGGGGACACTGTTGTTGGCAATAGCTTTCATGTCAGGGTCAACAAGTGCTTTGGAAACTACACAGATAAATGTGTTTGCTGATTTTCCTCTGTCTTGTGGCCCACAGCAGAGACCTGAACGAGTCCAAGAAAAGCCTCTGAAAGTAATCAAATAGCATTGCTGGAAGTTCACATTTCTTCTCTCAGCACTCCTGCTGGCTAACTGTGCAGGTCACACATCTCTGTGAGCAGAGGTGGTGCTCCCCTAATGTAATTCTTGGCACTAGGCTGGAACACTGAGTTAATGCTGACTCTGCAGGCCCTGCTGCCAGTGGTACTTTGTCATGCCTGTGTGCCTGTCCTCTGCTGGGGTTACTGAACAGAACTGATGCTGTGCTGCTTATGGAGTTTAGGAACCAAAGCCAACTAGTTAGAAACAAAAGTCTTCCTTGGAGAAACTTGGCAGAGGGGAGATGATTTATCTGATGTTGCATAATTGCTTAATTGCTTCTCTCTACAAGGCTCTGACGTTCTTGGGGGTTTTTGACTGCAGAATATACAAAGATGGCTTACAACTTGGAGAGGTGTTTCCACCGAGCAATGATGAAGCACTTCCCTGGGGAAGATGGAGACACAGATGAGGAGTTTTGGATCAGAGAGGACGGGAGAAGAGAGAAGAGGAGCCGGCGGTCCGGGCGCTCCGGCACAGGCAGCGTCTGGACTCGATCACGAGACCCTGACGGGCCCGGCAAGAGACAGCAACGTCTGGAAAATGGAGGAAAACCTCCTCCATACCGAGCTGCTTCCAGGGCTCCCGCTTCTTCCTCCTCTTCCTCCTCCTTCTCCTCATCCTCTGTGGATGACCCAAGTGGCAACCCCATGCAGGCTGCTCGAGAGGTGGGCCCTTCCAACGGGCGAGGCTTCCCGCGCTCCCTGCAGTACGGTGGCATGCCCAGCCCCGTGCCACATCCTGGACAGATGGTAAGGAGCAGCTCCTGCTGTGCTCTGCCCATCAGGACAAGGCAGGGAGGGAGCTAAAGGGGAATGAAACTTCCTACCATGAAATCCTTAGTGCCTGTCAGGAACCTTTTCCCAGAGATAAAGAGTGAGAGCTGTGGTTCCTCCAAGTGAAACCTTTTCAGCCCTTAGATTTAAACTGGTGAAATTTAAGTCTTTGCCACATTAGGTGGGGGTAATCTCCTAATGGTTGTCATGACTGGCATGTCCCAGTGTAGGTTGCACAAACTGATTGCCCCCTTTTCTTCTCTCCTTGGAGAGAAGCCCCAGTGTGTATGGAAAGCTGTAGCATTTCTTCCCTTACCCCCCAGTTTATGAAGCTGAACAATCTGGTCTTTTGTCTCAATTGTTTACAGATGCCTGGTAACTTCGTGCCATCTGTGTACTACTGCATTTTGTGCTTTGAGTATTTATAAAAGCAGTAAACTGAATCAAACAAAGGCCACCCTGGACTGCAGCAGTGACCTATCTTTAGCCCAGCATTTCTTCTCTGAATGCCACCTCTGTTCTGCCTCCCTTCTGGGCTGTTCCTCACCCGTCCTTCACTGCCTTTTCCATTTTAACCAGTGATTGCTTGTGGTGTGTTGTATCCGCTGTTCTCCTGATATTTAGGCTATCCCTTTGCCCTTTTAGCTAGAGATCAAACAAAATTTTTAGAGTGATTCTTGTGCTGCAGATAGTGGAAGGTGGTAGGAGAGCTGGAGGCATTGAGTATTTTGAAGGAAATCCAGCACACTCCCTGTTGTTTTCCTGCTTCCATACTCTTGTGGTCCATTTCTCTTCTTGAAGCAAACCACTGCCCCCTCCAGCCTTCTTTCTTGCCCCCCAGTATTTGGGTGGCAAGTGAGTGTATTGCAGCCTTAAGTTCAGGGGTGACTTGGGGTGGTGTTTGCAGGGGTCCCAGGATGAGGGAAGAGATGAGAATCTTGACTCCATGTTTTAGAAGGCTGATTTATTATTTTATGATACATATTATATTAAAAGAAAATGATATATTAAAACTATGCTAAAAGAATAGAAGGAAGGATTTCATCAGAAGGCTAGCAAAGAAAAGAAAGGAGTGAAAATAAAATCTTGTGACTGACCAGAGAGTCTGAGACAGCTGGACCATTGGCCAGTGGTTGGCCATTAATTAAAAACAACCACATAAGACTAATCAAAGATGCACCTGTTGCATTCCACAGCAGCAGATAATTATTGTTTACATTTTGTTTCTGAGGCCTCTCAGCTTCTCAGGAGAAAAAATCCTGGCAAAGGGATTTTTCAGAAAGTATCATAGCAACAGTGAGTGGCTGAGGTGTGACAGAGTGGCTTTGATAAGGCTGTGTCACCTTATAGAAGAGAGCATGCAGCTTTTCCACAGTACCTCCAAAACAGTCCAGCTGCTTATTTATGCGGTTACTCCAGCCTTTGCTTCCCCTCACCTGCAGCAGTATTTCTGCTGCTTTTATGCACTTCACAAATTGTTTTATTTCTCCCCATCCTTTAGAGACCAGCGGTGCCAGGAGCCTTCGGCCCTTTGCGTGGATCCGATCCCACCAAACTGTACGGCTCTCCGCGAGTGCCCGAGCCCCATCCCGGAGAGCCGGTGCAGCAGCACCAGCACTTTGCCATGCAGGTGAGCCCCTCCCGCGTGGGGTGACGCACCCCAGGCCCCACAGGTGCCACGGCTGTCACTGAGACCCCCTCCCCTCTCTCTCCGCAGCCGGCCGTGGGACTGAGCGAGCACCGCGGGCACCGCCTGGGCACTCCGGAGAAGCAGGCGTGCGCGGCGCCGGCACACGTGGCCGGGCTGGGCCCCCGCCTGGGCTCCCTGCAGCTGGGCCGCCCGCCCGATGGCGTCTATCCCCCGGCCCAGTTCCAGCAGGGCTTCCTCCCGCCGCGGCACAGTGGGCCCCCGGGGAAGGCGCCGGAGGGCTCGGAGGTGCCCCCGGGACACATGTACCGGCCCTACAAGTACCTGAACCGCGCGCACCCGGCCCTGTGGAACGGCAGCCACGCCGGCCAGGGGCCCGTGGGGCCCGAGGAGAAGGCGCCTGTGGGGCCGGGGCCCTCGCTGCAGCCGCCCCGGGTCCTGGGTCACATGATGGACCCCCGGGCCATGAGGCCGCCGCTGCCTCCCAGCCAGTGGAGCGAGCAATCCAATTTCCTACCTCACGGGGTGCCTCCCTCAGGGTACATCCGACCGCCCGGCAAGGGCGCCGGCCAGAGGATGCCGCAGCCGCCGGCTGCCCTCTTTGGGGGACCAGCCCAGGTTCAGAGAGGGTGCCAGGGCGGGGACTCCATGCTGGACAGCCCCGAGATGATCGCCATGCAGCAGCTGTCGTCCCGCGTGTGCCCGCCGGGTGTGCCTTACCACCCCCGGCAGCCGCCGCCACCGCACCTGCCCGGGCCCTTCCCGCAGCTGGCCCACGCTGCCTCTGCCAGCAGCCAGCCCCCCAAAGCCATGGGCAACGGGGGCTCACAGGATCCAACCGGCCACACCATGGACATGGACAGCAACCAAGGTAACGCCCTCAGTGCCCCCTGGTAGCACTTCCCGGCCTGCATGTGTCGCCTCCACTGCTCAGAAAATAATTCAAATCTTCATTAAATATTTGGGGGGAACAGAGTTTTTATGCATAGTTTTTTGGGGTTTTTTAAATCTAAGTTGGAATACATTTTCTACTCAGGGCATTGCTTAGATTTTTCTGGGACTGTTTTGTTTCACTGTGACCTGCCAGAGGTCCCCTCTGTCCCAGCTTTACCTGCAAGTTATCAGTGTGCCATGAGGTGCAAATGCAAAGCATAGTCTGTAATGCTTCTAGAGTTCACCTGGAGTTAATGTAAAAATTGGATCTGCAGAGAGTTAGGTAAGGAGAGGAGATGTTATGTGAATAAATGCCTTAAATGTACTCCTTTGAGTGTGTGTAAGTATAGCTTCCCCTCTGAAATGCACATCTGCCTTATGAGCTCTCAACATCTTAAAATCTTCACATGCCAGGGCTGCCCAAAAGCCCCTGAGCAGCTGTATCAGTTCAGGTGGGATGGCAACATGTCATGCATGCCCTTACCAGTTTCTTGCTGGTTGAATTTCATTTGTTCTATCCTGTAAACTACAGATAATAAAAAGGAAAGAACCTTAAAAATAAAACCTAATGTAGAGATCAAAAAAATTCAGAGATCAAAAAAAAATTTTTTCATTAATTCTGGCTGGTAAACTAGAGATCAAAACCCTTGTATCTTTTATCAATCCCTTGTGTGCCTTGCACTAAGAGGAAACTCTTTCCTTGTGTGGCATTGCTTAAAAGTTATCATCGTAATTTAGCTTGCTGGATATAGAACAGAGACAGGAGAGAACGTTGAGTGATTGCAGGACAGAGCAGTCTCATCTCCCAACCACAGTTGGTTAAAATATGGCTGTGATCATCTCTGCAGTATCTCAGGGCGTGGTGGTGCTTCTGCCCAACTGGATGCAAACAGGGTTTGTGGAGGGTGGGCTTAAATTTGATGTTAAGAAGAAATTCTGTTCTGTGAAGGTGGTGAGGCACTGACACAGATTGCCCAGAGGAACTGTGGATGCTCCATCCCTGGAAGTGTTCAAGACCAGGATGGAGGGGACTTTGAACAATCTGGTCTAGTGGAAGGTGTCTCTCTCCATGGCAGGGGGGGTTGGAACTACATGATCTTTAAGGTCCCTTCCAACCCAAACTATTTTTTAATTCTGTGACTGGAAAGGATAAGGCAGCCTGAAATCAAGCTGCCAGTACACCAACACTTTATGTTGCTGTCATGTGGACCCTAACACTGCCTCTCCCTTAGGCAGCCTCTGCACACCTCTGTGTCAGAGCAAACACGTTTACCACGTTGTTCCAGAGGGGCTATGACTTAGCGTGGCTCGCAAACTGCAGTGCCTACCTGTGCCATCTTTCAGAGAGACATGCAACCTCATGAGCAGTTTTTAAAAGAGCACTTTTAAAAGAAGCAGCTCTTAAAGATCACCCAAATTTGCCAAAGATTAGACATGTGTTTGACTTCCTTCTCTCTCTTTCAGTGGATGCGCTGGCAGGCATGGACGAGAAGGCTCAGTGCATCATTCCTGACGGGGCCTACAGCAAACTCCTACCTCACCCCAAGCCCCCGCTGCCCATGGAGTGCACCAGGCGCGCCGTGCCCCCGGATGGGGAGGGGGATGGCCCCGCTGGGAAGGGCGACCTGAAGGCAGGGCAGGGCAAAGGCACATGGTCAGCAGAGAGCGGCTACGCCAGTGACCCGGGCTGCGTGAGGGACCTGGGGCCCACCTCCGAAAGAGGGGGTGCCCTGCCTCAGAACGGGGCGGCGGGCGAGGGGCCGACGGCCGGCCCTGAGGGGAAAGGGCTGGCTGCCAACGTGCTGGAGAAGCCCCTGTGCGGTGGGGGAAAGGCTCTGCCCGAAGCAGCCGTGCCCTGCATGGGACAGGGCAGTGGCCTCCCTGGCATGGACGCCACCTCCATGGGGGCCACCCCCAACCAGTTTCATCCTCTCTACATGTCCGGTCTGGAATACCCGAATTCAGCCGGGCGGTACCACATCAACCCAGGCCTGCAGGGGTTCAGCCCCGTCATGGGGGGGAAGCCACCTCCTCCTCCTGCCTCCCACCCCCAGCATTTCCCCCCGCGGGGTTTCCAGCCCAGCAGTGCCCACCCCGGCGTCTTCCCGCGGTACCGGCCGCCCCAGGGAATGCCGTATCCCTACCAGCCGCAGCCCCAGCCCTCCTACCACCACTACCAGCGACCGCCCTACTACGGCTGCCCGCAGGGCTACTCGGACTGGCAGAGACCTCTCCACGCCCAGGCCAGCCCCAGCGGGCACCCCGGTGCCCACCCATCCCTGGGCAGGGCCCCCTTCCCGGAGCGGGGCCTGCAGGGCTGCGAGGCGCTGAGCGCCGCCATGGCCTCTCCCAACCGCATGGACGCAGCCGGTGCCAAAGAGGTTTCTCCGAGTGACGGGCAGGAGCTGGGGCCTGAAGATGAGAAGTCTGAGGAGTCCCAGGAAAGAGCGGAGAGTCCCAAAGAGTTTCTCGATTTGGACAACCACAACGCAGCCACTAAGAGGCAGAGCTCGGTGGCAGCAGGGGAGTTCCTGTACGGAGCCCCCCCGCCACACCTGGGTGCGGGGATGGGATTCGGCCCATCAGCTTTCCCTCCCCATGGGGTGATGCTACAGACTGGCTCTCCTTATGGATCCCGGCATCCTGCCAGCCACTTCCAGCCCAGGACCTATGGATCACCCATGAATGCTCACCTGTCTCACCATGCAGCCTCTGGCCAGGCCAATGGCCTCTCTCAGGAGGGCTCCCTGTACCGCTGCCGAGAGGAGAACGTGGGTCACTTTCAGGCCTTGCTGATGGATCAGAGAGGCAGTGGAGGTGGCATGGGGGGGCCACCCCAGGACTTGTATAGACCCTCGGGGTAAGATTGTGTTTTCTGCAAGATGGCAAAGGTGGAGAGGGAGGGGGTGATGCCTGGGTGACCAGGAGGGATATAGCTTCAAGTCACAGGAGATGGCAAGTAATGTTGAAAGGCTAAGAGGTGGCTCTTGCACTCTTGGAGTAAGAGTGCTAAGATGGAGAGAGAGTCTCATTGCACCTCCTTAAAGCAAGAAGCTGCCATGGAGAACCTGTCAGCCTGCTTCATCCATCCCCACACCAGTGCTGAGTTTCCCCTGACAGTTTTGCTAATGTGTCATCAAGGGTTGAGTATCTCTTAATCACAGGGGCTCTTGCCATTTTCTTTGCAAATGTTTTATTTAATCTGGCTTGTAGTGACGCAGAGTCACTGACTAAAGTGGAAGTTTGTCTCTTGTTATGAACATCCTTATGTTGCCCTCTTTTTGTCCTCTTGCTTTGCCCCTTCTCTCTGTGTCAAATTTCCATCACAGAAAGTTACTTCTCACTGAGACTGTATATCACATTTTTATTCCCAAGTGGAAAATACTGCTACTCCAACAATTCCCTGTTCAGTTTTTATGAATGTGCCTCAGCTGTTACTGTTTTGTCATCATCACAGCATCAAGTCCTTCCTTCTTCTAGTGTTCAGGAAACCTGGCTTAAAGCTAAGCCACTGGGGGAATGGCATGGGCTGAGGGCTGTGTTTTGGGGGGAAGCCAGACAGAATATACAAGACAAATGCTTGTATGCTAATGTTGTATGTGTGCCTTCAGTGAAGTAGTTTTAACCAAGAGTGGGGATTTGCTCCTGACATTCATGTGCTAAAACTCTCTCCATTCAACCTGACTGCAGAATGCAAATGCATCAGGCTCAAGTTCCTTTCCCGAAGATGCCTACAGCAACCATGGCCCGGGAAGATTTGACATCTCAAAAACCATCAGCGTTGCCTCTGGATCAAGTAAGGGCTCCTAGAGAGAGCAGAGCTGAAATGCAAATCCTTGTCCTCCCAATGGTTGAAGGATTGAGGTGTTTGGTGAGGGTGGGAGGAACTGGAGGGAGCTGTGAACTTGGGCAGATCACTGGTGTTAGCTTTGAACTGGTTGCATGCAAAGGAGATAATTCCTTTCTAAAGCTGCTCCAACTCTTGTTCTTCCTCTTGCAGAGCTAGTCCAAGAAAGGATCCGACTTCATGAAGATGAAAGCCACACATGAATTGGACAAGGGAGAGGAGGGACAGGCCCTGCTCCCACCCTCCCCTCACCCAGCAGCATGGAGCTCCCCGGGTTCGTGGAGACGGCGCCGTGCCGGATTTTGTGCTGGAAACCCACAGAGGTGCTGGGCGCAGCCAGCCAAGCAGCTGGATCACCACACAGGGCACCCCAAACTAGTGGCTTTCTGTGACAGGAGACTGCGTCTCATTCAGGGTTTGAGGGGTTTTTGGGTGGGGAGGGCGGGGTGGGGGTGGAAACTTTCATTGACTGCTAAACTCAGGTATATTTTTCAGGGCGGAAGAGGAAGATGATGGAATTTTACTTGTAGTATTAACGTGTGTGTTTTGGAGCTGGATCCAGTTTACAGAATTTAACCTGTTGCCTTTCTAAATAAATTTCTGTTGTTGGTGAATGTATTGTACATAATGGGGGAGGGGGTGGGCCCAGCTTGTAGTGGGCTTAGCACTGGAGGAATCGTAAACTGTTTACAATCATATCACACTGAAATCTTTCAGGATAGTGTGAGGGTTTGGAGGGAGTGGGGAGAGGTGAGGAAATGTGTGATGGATGACTTGCTGTCCTCCTTCCTGTCCTCTGCAACCAAGACACGACCCCATGGCTGGTTGGCTTAATAGCAGGAATTGCTCAGGAGCATAACATGTCCTCCTCTTTCTCTTGTCTTCTTCCTCCTTCCTCTCTCACCCCCACCTCCACTCCTCTGGATCCAGGGCCTGAGTGCACTTCCAGCTCCTGTCATCATGGGGGAACAAGGAAACCAGGACCAGGAATTGAGACCAGGGCAGGACACCCGTGGCATTGTCCCTTCTGCTAGTATAGTACCCTTTTCCCTGCCTTTCTGATAGAAGAAATGTGTGCTCTAGAAAACAGAAAAAGGCATAACTGGTTAAAACTTCAAACTGATTTTGGTGAAACCAGCGTAGTTGCAGGTGGAGCAGCACCTATCCAGTAGGACAATTTTGTGCTAATCTATATTGCCCTGCTGCCCAAGAAGAGTCCTCACCTCTTTCTGTGACCCTGGGCTAAATTCACTTCTTAGCAGCAGTGAAGCAGAAAGTGCCACAGGCTTCCTGAGCACTTCTGCTGAGGAGGAAGAGCAAGAGGCTGCCTTGGGGGAATGGCAGGATTACTGCAGTGTGAGCTGTTTGTTGGATTTGGCATTTGCAGGTTGCAGGTGAATTGGGAAGCACTCAAGCACTCATTCAGAGTTAGATGTGGAGGTTGATTGGCTCAGAAGCTGAGGGACAAAAGGGCTGCATGCTCCAGTTGAGTTGGTTTTATTTTGTTGTCAAGCAGCAGGTCCTACAGGGCCAGTGGAGTGCTGCACTGGGAAAAACTCTGTGCCAGTGCTTGGAGAGCCACTGCTTGTTCAGGTGAGTTCTGTAGGAATTTCATCTGCATTTATTCAATCTTACAGCTAACAAGCAGTTGATTATTCTTGGAGAAGCTGCAGTAAATAGGGGAGTTGTTGAGTTATGGGGCTGGGCTGTGAGCTGTGTAGGGCCAAGGCATTTTCCAAGCCTAAGAGGAGTTAAAATTCCTTGTGTGATTGCACAAATTTGCTTCCAGATGCAGTTCTTACCCAGTGCTGCAGCCAGCCTGGGAGCTGGAGCTCTGGCTGCTTAGGCCAGGCAGTTGCCTGGGACATCTGTCAATGACTGGGAATGGCTTCCAACATCTATCTACAGATGCCATCACATTAGGAAAGGGAAGGTGGGTTTTTGGTGTGGGTTTTTTTTTCATTTGTATTCATCTGTCAGGGAGCAATTGTGACTGGTGGATTGATCTAAACTGGAAGAGATGGTCCTGAAGGTTGACCTTTGACTGAGAAATGGGTAACTGCTTTCCCCAGCCAAGAACATTATGATATATCTCTTGCACATTTGTCCCAAATCTGGCAGTGTTTTTCAGAGGTGCCCCATCTGCTCCAAAAGGCAAGCCTAGATCCTTCACTGAACAAAGCCACAGAAGGAGTAGTAGATATTAATAAAAAATTGTGCAAGTATAACTCCTCTTTAGGACAACAAACCTGAGACAAACACGGTTGCTTCTCCTTGTAAAGCAGTCTTCACTGTAGATATAAAAATAATTTTAAATAACAGATTTAAAAACAGAGGAACTGGAAAATATAGCAAAGCATTTTGTAGCAAAGCATTGAAAACTCTGGAAACGTGAATGTAGATTCTGCAAAGAAGCCCTGCCATACTTCAGCCTGTATTCTGTATCACAGCCAGCTGAATATTTGAATGGGCCTCTCATTCAGCCCATTGTGAGGTTTTTAGATGCTATAAAAACTCTCCAAGCAGGCTGAAGCACACTTCAGCTGGAGCTGGCACTGAAGGCATGGTTCTGGTGGGCATGGCCTCTGGATGAGGACCAAGCCTCATACAAAACAGGAGACAGCCAAGGAGGGCAAGAACAGCTCGTGGTCTGCCTGGAGAGGGTGGTGCAGTGTTGGACAGTGACACCCTCACCTGACATGAGGCAAACCTGGGAGAAGGGTTTGACTTGCAGGTGTGGAAAACAAAACCAAGAGGTGAAGCTGACTCCTCTGGAGGGTTTCTCGGTAAATGGCTTCTGATGCAGTCAGTAATTTTCATTGAGGTGGCTAACAAGCTGCTGTTTGAGGACAGATGGTTTCTGTTAGAAAAGTACTTGTAAAGAATACAAGGAGCTATGGCTGGGCTTTCCTGAGGACAGGACATTTTGAGTGGAGAAATGCTGCTGGAGTCTTAGATTGGAGTTTTCAGATTTTCAAATGCTTTGTTCATAAATGAGGGTTGGGGATTTTTCTTTCCCTCTTACAATACCTAGGGATCCCCTGAAAATCAGAGCCTAATCTTGCTAGGTACAATCTGAGCAAATCACTGAAAACTGACTCCCCTCAGAGGGAATAGCCCTGGGAGAGGATTGCTGGGCTGGAATACCTGAGAAAATGTAAGGAGGAACAGATAATATGAATTTTATGATTTCCAAACCATGCTGCTTTTGTAGATATTATGGAAGATAGGTTTGATGGATTTAGAAGAGTAGCATTCAGCTGTTTATGTACAGAGTGGTGTTTTGTGCCACAGGTTGGATTGCAGTGCAGGAGAAGTGTAGCTGCACTTTAAAATAACCTGGCTTTTGAGTGCCATACTTGTGCCACTATCCTAAATTCTGAACACAACACAGAGAAACTGCAGTGCATTCTCCAGCATTGTTGTAGTACAGTATATTACCAGGTGGTCCTTTTTCAGGAAGCATCCTGAACTAGTGACTTGGCAAAATTACAAAAAAAGTAATAGCCATTACTTTTCCCATCTGGAGGATGTGTTTTGCTGTAATTACAGATTTCATGCTAAATGAGATTATATAATACGTAGAACAATTATGAAGTTGACCATGCTCAAGCACAACAAAAATTTCCAATGTTCTCAGATGATCTTTGTGTGCTACTCTGCCTTTTTAGCCTCTTGCTCTGCCCCCACCACTCCCTCCTTTTTAAATGGTGTGTGATGTTCCCAAGCTCCCTGGATGTCAAGTTGCCTTTGCAAAGGCTGTTGTATAAAATCCCCCTGAGACTCTGAATCTTTGGGCATCTTAGGTGATACAGGCCCTGACAATTCAACTGGAAAGGGCAGTCACTGAGGCTTCACTGTGAATTTTAGCAAACTTAGAAGTTTTCGGTCTATAAATTCCATGGTGTGACCCACCAAACCACTCAGGCAGCAGCCTGCAATGAGGAGGACAAAAGAGAAAAGCAAATTTGAAGCTTCAAGGGCCAACTAGTTTGATTTGTGACTTTGAGGAGACACTTTTCTTGGAAGCTTCTGATTCTTTCTTGTCTGCCAAATGCCTTTCCCATGCAGACTTTCCGAAGCAAGTCGCCTGTGTATATTTTTGTAAGTGTGGTTTCTCAGGGTCTTGGAGAGCTATCAGCTTGATGATGTCTTATCTGAAAGCAAGTCACAGAGACTGTCTTTCATTCTGCTGACTGAGGCAGCTCCCCTGCAGGTTCTCACCCCAACACTTCTCCATTTAAAATGAAAGTATAATTAGAAAACAACCTTTCTTTATTTTCTCCACTGATCCCTGTCAGGTTTTCGTTCATCTCTCTGTTCAACCAAGGTGGTTTCTTTGTTCTTGATGGCTTCATTCTGCTTTCCTTTTCTGCAAAGACTGTGTCGCTGTATGCTCTGTGGAATTTCAGAGAAGGTGCTGAAATGAGTGACAGGGAAGTGTCATCCCAAAGGATGGCTTGGAGAGGACCAGCAGTGCAATCTGTGATGGTGTAGTCGGTCCTGGTTCCCCTTGCTGCAGAGCAGCCATGCAACTGGGTCTGTACTTAATCAGAGCAACCCCTTAAAAAGTTTTTATTGTGGTGCATCAGAGGAGGAACAGAGGAGTTTGCTCTTGCAGAATTCCTGTTTTGCTTTAAGGCGGGTGCTGCTGGTTGCAGAGCAGTTGTTTGAGTGCTGGGTGTTTCCTGCAAGGCCAGGACTGAGGCTGTGCAAGGAGAGCTGCAGCCCCTGTGAGCTTTAGGAGCCTGTGCTTATTGTGAGGGAGAGAACATCTCAGAGGTTGCCATTGCAGCCTCTGCCCATCTGAACCTGTTTAATGTGGTGGGGTGAGCACGCTGCCAAGGAGAACCCTTCTGACCAGCACATACTGAACTGCTCCTGCTGGTATCCACTGCCCACCTGCCACCCTGACAGAGCTGGGGAGGGACCCATTTCCAGCTGTCTCCCAACAGGAGCTTCTGAGGACAACCAGGGCAAGGCTCAGTCCATCCCTAGGCAGGGAAATTCAGGACAGGTTTTAATGGATTTGAAACTAGATGGTAACATCCAAGTGTACCTTTGAAGTGAGTTGTTCTGTGCCCTTCCCTTTTTCATCACTGTCTCACCTTGGCTGACATGCAGGATTTGAGAGACCATGGAGCATTTTGTAGGTTTAACACTGCTGGTCTTGCCTTGACTGAGGGCTTTTTTCCTTCATTTGCAGCCATGGCCTAGATTTCTTTTGGCAAAGGTTTTCCTCTTTTTGAAACATGGATATCAAAGTCAACAGCGCATCCAGGAGAGAGCTACGTCCATCAGGGAAAGAGGGGACAAAGGATTAATTAGGACTGAGGCTTAATTGGGATTTTCACCAACTCCAGCAAGTCCCTCTGTCCTTTGCCCCTTTTATTTGGAAACACTTGGCTCACTTAGCATAAGGGCAGTAAGTGGAATATCTTCTAACTAAAAGCAGCACTGACTCTGTGAGAGCACAATTCCCTTGTTGTGAACAAAGTCAGACCAGAGAGCCACTGGGGACCCCTTTGGGCATCAAATGAGTAGGAGACCTGCAGGCACCTGGTGCACTCAAACCGTGGAACACACCAGGGGAGCAATCTCCTTTCCCAAAGCCAGCCAGGCAGCTCCAGGAGCCCAGGCCTCAACTCTTAGTCTGGAAATCCTGATTCCCTTCTGTATCATATGCCAACCCTTCCCCTCTCCTTGTTTCCCAGCTTCCAAGCCTCTTTCCCTCTGCTGGCTGCCCTGCAGTCGGTGCCTGTCAAGGGCAGAGATGAAAGCTCCCTGCCCACACCAGCACAAGGGCACAGGGCTGGCCCTGCCAGCTGCCTCCTGCACACACACAGGCAGCAGCTGGGGAGGGCACATTGACTCTCCTCATGAAATCAGGGTGTCCTCAGTGGCCCATGAGTGTTCTCTCTGTGCCCCTGGGGTTTGCCACCCAGGCACAGCAGTGTCTGTCCATCTGCCAGTACAGGGTTTGCTCCTGGTCCCAGTGCAGGGCTCCCACACGTGATCCTGCCATGTCTACCTCCAGGAGGGTTTAGGTTAAAAATGCCTGGGCAAATACTGGTACAGCTGTGGAAACTCCTGTCTCTTCTCCTTGATGGATCAGTGAATGCTGCTGCCTGATCTTTTTCTGAGCAATAATAACATGCAGCAGTGCAGCTTTGACCTTCCTGTTCTGTTTTAGGGCTAAGATGGCTATGGAACACACTGGGGTTTTCACAGTCTCAGTGGGAAGCAAGATGCTCCCTGTGGCCCTACATCTTACCATGCCATGTTCCTGCTTTCCCAGACACTGGTGGGTTGATTCAGGTAGCCATGAGAGAGCTGGGTGCTGCTTCTGTGTTTGGGAAGGCAGAGAGGGAAGGGAGCACCTGGGTAAAGTGGAGCCTCATCCATCCATAGAGCAGAGCACATGGAAAAGGGGTGGGTGGACCACTGATGTAACACCTCTGGGGAGGAGAGTGAGCCACTGCTGCTTCCCTTGGCATTGCTGGGGAGGGACTGGGGGAGCCTGTGCCACTACATCCATTCATTTCTCTGAAGTTGGGTAACATTGGGGTTGTTTTTGTATTATTGTAAGTTTGTAAAGAATGTAATCTGTCTGTCGGGGGCACAAGGAGAAAACGGGGGCCTTTCTCTTTTTGGGGAGGCTGTTCTTATGTTGCTGTGCTTTTTGTTGTTGGGCAGGGAGGGGTCTGGTGGCCATGGGGGCAAAGCCTGGCCCTTGTCAAGGGCTTGCAGCTGGCCCAGGGTGACAGGAGGGTGAGCTGAGGCTGCTGCAGAGGCCTCCCACACCAAGCTGTGAAAATGCTCTGCCTGTGTCCCTCAGTGGGGGAAACCTGACCTCTGCAGTGGGGCTCTGCACTGGCACGTTTTGCTGGCTGTGCTGGGATGCAACACTCCGGGACTGGGCTTGCTTGTCCTCAGCTCAGTTGGAAAATGGGCTGAACTGGGCTGTTCAGGAAAGGCTGGACTGGATGGGCTCAGTTGATCAGCTCAAGAAGGAGTTCATGCTGGAGCTGCTCATCCCAACCCTTCTGTCCCCAGCAGGGCCTCAGGGGCTGCACCTCTCCATCCCCTGTTGCCCAGAGCTCTGTCCTTCCTTCCCATCCTGTAGAGCACAGTGTCAGGGATCCTCTTCTCTCTCCTGCTGCTGCAAAGTTGTGTGAACTTTCCTGGTCAATACTGGAAAGGGGAATGCTATTTATTTTTATATTGTGTATATTTTGTCTTGGTCTGCTGATTACCTTTGTTCCCCAAGAGCGACAGTTACCTCAATAGTTAGTTTAATACTGTGTGTTGGGTAATTTTTTTAAAGAACTTTTTTAAAATCTTGATCCTTGGAGGTCTGTAGATTTTATTTCCATATGAATTGGTTATTTTGTATAAAGTACATTCTTAAAATAGCAATCACCATTGCTGTATGTGTGTTTTCTTGTCTCCTGGATGGTCTCCCTCTTCCTCTGCAAGGGGAAGCGGATGGGGGTGGGAGGATAACACAGAGGGCTTTTTTTCAGAGAGACAAAGCCCTGGGCTGCAGTCAGACACCGTTGTACACCTGTAATCCATTTACAGGAGAGCACCTGGAAAGCCAATCGGGATCATTTCCCGTTCAGGAGCACAGCTGTCTGCCCATGAACAGCCCAGCTGTGCAAATGAGATGCTGTCACTGCTATCCCCACACAGTCCCTGGTGGGCTGAGGGTTTTCCTGCAGCCCAGGTGTGCAGGGAAGCCTTCCTCTCACCCCAAAACACACCATGCTTTTGGGGCACAGGTGGTCTGTGCCCCCACACCCTCGTGAAACCTCTGCTTTAAAAGTGGTGACTGCCCTGAATGGAGCCCATGGGGCGATGCTGCTGAGGAGGAGCTGATGTAACCTCTGTGACTCCTCTTTGTGCTGGTCAATGATGCCCTCAGGGGCTGTTGCAGGAATGGAAAGCCTTTGGAGCCCTGTGTGGTGGTCCAAATGAATACTGGGCCCCAAAGGGCACTTGCTGTTTGCTGTTTATTCACTCTCCCATGTGGGATGGGGCAGGGGCTGCAGCAGGGAGTGTTCAAAGGCAGCTTAGCTCTTTCTCTCCAGGTATCAGCATCACAGCCAGGCTCTGGCCATGCTGGTTCATGCAGGGAGGTGCCTGCTGTAGGTGCACTTAGCCATTGCACAGCTGCTCCCTGAATTAATAACTGCTCAGTTCTGCTGATTCTGCAGCTTTACAACACGACAAAATTAAGGTGATTTTCCTTAAAAGCTGGTGCCAGCAAACAGAGGCATGTGGGGATGAACAGCAGAAGGATGGGGGCACAGAGGCTCCCAGGTGCAAGTTGCAAGCCTTTTCCTTCTCCTCCTCAGCTCCATCCAGTGAAAGCTCCCTCTGTTTCCTCCAGGGCTGCCAACAGACGCTCACATCTCCTGCCAGAACAGCCCTGCAGCGTAGCCTGCTGCTCTGTGGGCTCCATCTGCCCTCCCGTGGGATCCTCATGGGGCTGGGGCTGCTCCCAAGCTGAGCTCTCCTGGCGCCAGCACCAGAGCTGCCAATGCAAAGAGATGCCCAGGAAACATTTTTCCATGGGGCAGGATTCCAAACTCGCTGGCCAAGCCAGGGGCCAGCATCTTTTCTGGCCAAGGAAGCTCAGAGGAGCACACGAAGGCAACTTCCCATGCTGGGCCTGGACCCCAAACCCACCAGCCAGGTGCCAGAGCTGCCCCTGCTCTCCAGGGCAGGCAGATGAATTCCAACATCCTAGCCAGGCTTTTCCCAGCCCAGCTGCAGCTCCAGGCCCTGCAAAGGCTTCTGAGGAGCCTGGCTCCTTGCTCCTGGGGAGGATGAAGAGCTGCTCTGTCACATATCCCCCCTTCCCCTCCACAGGGGCCAGAGTTTGGGGAGGCAAGAGCAAGCTGTCCAATTTAGGAAGGGGAGGAATTCTGCCCCCCTATCAGTCCCAGGAAGTGTTTGGGTCAGAGGGGATTGGCACAGGGAGATTTTTAATCCTGTGGCTAAGCCGGCACAGAGTGGGGTCGGCACTAATTGGAACCAGTCCTGGGGAAGGGGCGGATGGAGCTGCTCCTTTCAGAGCTGCCTTGCAGCCCAGGCAAAGACAAAGCTTATCTGTGCTGTAGGAAATGCCTTGTCCTGGTCTTGACAAAGTGTCAAACCAAGCCACGTGTCCCTTCATTTTCTTCTACCTTTCTTTCTACTACTAGCCACAGTTTTTGATTCTTCCCTTTATTCCATGGGCTGGCAAAGCTACTCCCACCCCCTTGTACAAAGGGAGCTTTCCTGAGCTCTTAGGCTGAGGCTTTAAACTCTCTATCTCTAGCCTCCTTCTCCCTGAGAACAGCTCCCAAACGCAGCATTTTTCCCCCAAAAAAGCCATTTCAAAACAACTTGTTCATGTAGGCTTGGATTTTGGGATGGATTTGATGAATCAGTTTCAACAGGGACCAGTTCAATGCCCAGTTTGGGTGTGGAAATAAATGGCAGCCACTCACTCCCATGATGGGGCAGCCCTGGGAAAGCTCTGACTCCAGGCAGGCTTTGCCACAGCTGGAGGATGATGCAGCTGCAATGGAGCTAAATGCAGCATTTTGGAAATGCCTGATGGTGAAGGAAGAACCAGAATGTCTTTGGCATGATCAGTGGTTTTTTGGGGTTTTCTGGCTTTGGGTTTTGGTGGGTTTTTCTGGGGGGGGGAAGGCATTAGTTGGTTTTGTGTATTCTCTAAAAACCAAAGAATCTTGCAGGTAAAGTTCCCATCTTGAATTTTCTTGCTAGTCATCACACTTTAGTGTGGGAGAGACTGCCTCACAGTAAGGCAAGATTGGCACTTTTGGGATAGCTCAAGAAGACTCAGTTTTAGGCTAAAACAAATTATTTCTAATTGCAGAAATGTTCACTTATAGGTATTAGGAAAAATAAATGCACTTATAAGTTAAAAATTTTGATTTTTTTTTCCTCCCACATTGAGATGTAAAATTCAACTCCTCCAAGCATATGGGGATCTCTCAAAGGGTGGGACCCTGCTGTATCTCCTCCAGCACACAAAGCTGCACCTTTTGCTTGGTGGGGAAGTCAGAGGCACAGGATAGCAAAGCAAAGCCACTGGCCTGGTGGGATGAGAATGTACCTGAACCCATTGTTCCCAGCCATGAGCTTGGTCTGGGGTGCAGTGTTGATGCCTGCATGTTTATACACTCACAAAACGAATATTGGGGTCTCCCAAGTGCTAAAATAAAAGTAAACTTGTTCTGGACCATAACAAGACCCCCCAAATGACAATTCCCAAGGGCCAGCAGCAGAGACAGAGAGGTTTTACTGGAGGAGGTGGGAAGGGGCAGGGGCTGGGGTTTGCCATGGGCTGGGGCAGCGTTTCAGGGCTGCCCCCTCCTCTTCTGTCAGCTCCCGGAAGCCTCATGGCCACTTTTTAAAATTCCTTTCCCAAAGAGGCTGCCAGGGTGGAGGGATCATAAAAAGTTCAGCCCCTTGTCACGAACGCTGCCGCTCTTCCGGGGCCGGTGGGCAAAAGTTGTTAGCAATTTCCTGGGGCCATGACCTTTGTTTTGACCATGGCAGAGGAGGATTGCAATCCATCAAAGCCTGCCTGGCCTGGGGAGAGGGCTGAGCAGAGAAGGGGGAGCCTTTATGAGGGGCAGGGGGCACCAGGATACGGCTTTGCCCCTCAGGTTTGGTGAGGAGCAGAGGGGGATGCTCAGCTGCAAACTCAAACTTCCCAATGTGGGATCCTGTGAGGGGAACTTCACTGTGTGGGCCTCAAGAGAAATTTGAGAGTTTGCTTCCATTTTCTTTCCCGAGAGGGATACTGGGTTGTAATTTACTGCATCAGCAAAGCAGGGAAAGATGTCCTGTGCCCAGAGCCAGCCCTGCAGACCAGGCAGCTGCATCAGCACCTAATTCCAGCAGGAGCTTGGGCAAAATGGGAGAGGCCAGCAGATTTACAACCTCCCAAGCCCCAGCCCCTATTGATCCCTGGCTTTTCCAGGCTGCATGGGTTTTTGGAAGGTCCCATAGGACTGTGTTTTGTTAGGAAAATTAGCAGCAAACTCGCACTCCCCCCTGGGAAATGGCTGGCTCCCACAGACACCTGCCTCTCCACTCAAGTTCCCAGGGGGGCAGTTCATCCCTGGAGCATCCCTGGTGCTCCCTGCACCCTGGTGTCCCCTTTGAAGACATACCTGCATATGAAACAAATCTCCCCTGAGGAAATGCAGCCTGTGCATACCAGTCTGCTCTGCTTTCCTTGGCTGCCTGCCCCTGCCTCCCTCCCTCTGATCTCTGCTTCCCTAGGGAAATGCACAGATTCCCTTGGGAAGTTCCTCTGTCAGTTATGGAGAGCACTTAGGTTTTGGGGTCAGCAGGGAGGGTTGCAATGTTTCACCTGTCCCCTTTGTGACACCAAGCATGGCTTTGTAACCCCCAGACCTTCCTGTCCAGCCCCATCACCTGCCTGACAACCAGGGCAGTTTTTTCCCTAGGAAGCAGCTGTGTGCTCACTTCCAGGCAGAACAGAGCATGATATGGAGAAGTGTCCTGCTTATTTCCTTGTTTGACAAGGATCTGTTGAGCTTGGGGAGAAGAAGGGAAGGGAAAGAACTTTTCACATCTCAAACTGAGAACCTTAGGCTGTGTGAAGTAGCTCCTTGGACTGGGAGGCACAAGAGTCCCCCAGAAAGTCTGGAGAAGGCAAACCAGAGCTCTCTGTAGGAATGATCCAATTGATAGCCTGTGTGCCTGAGTGCCCACATCACTTCCCTCTGCATCTGTGTTTTGTCTGCCTCACACCAAACCCCTCTGTCTGTGTGCAGTGCAGTCACACTCACACCATGATCAGCTGTACACTTTGTACACTGGGTGTTGACCCCATCCCTGTTGGCATTTTGGCCCTGCCACCACCAAAACACTAAACACAGCCCTGCTTGCCATCCTGTGTCCATGCCCATCTCAGAGGCCGTGCCATGTGGTCTGGGCTCACCCATTCTCAGGCCTCACTGAAATCAAAGCCCCCGGAGCTGCTCTCCTCTGTCTGGGCCCTGCTCTGCTGCTCTCCCTGCAGCCCAGACCCCCCTCCATGCCATGGCCACAGCTCCACGTGGCCCAGAGAGCTTTGAGGGGCACCAAAGGGCTTCCCCAGGCATGGGAACAGCGAGGAGCCAGGGCTGGAGCCACAAGCAGCTGCTTTTCCAGCAGGGCTGATGCTGCCTGGGTGCTCTGCAGGAGAGGGGCCATGGAGCATGGGAAAGAGCAGCAGCTTTGGGAGAGCAGCCCCCTGTCCCAGGCACGCCTGGCTCTGGGCCTGCCCCACAGGTGGGTGGGTGCCCACGGAGGGAGCAGATGTTCTGGAGATCAAAGGGGCTGCTCTGCTCCTGCATCCTCCCTTCACGTGTGTGCACACACCCCCTGTGCCTCCCAAGAGACTCCTCATGCTCTCTATCTTCTCTCCAAGATATTTCCCTTCCCTTCCTTTGTTTGCTTTCCAAACCCCCATTTCTCCTTTGGCACTCCCAGCAGGGGAAGGCACCCTTTGCTCCCACTAACCACATCCAGGTTTTCTGCCCTGCTGCCCTGCCTCTGGCACTTGGTGCTGCTTGGGTGGGAGGCACAGGGACCTCCTGCCACCCAGGGGGGCTTTGCAGCACCCCTGAACCCCCAACCCACCATGGCTGGGAGGAGCTGAGGGCTGTCAGCTTCCCACAATGACCAGGAAACCCTCTGGAGATGTCTGCCTTTGCTCTCTGCAAATTCCTGCAGCTCTCTTATCTCCTCATAGTCCTGGGGGAGTTCCTCAGCCTCTGCTGAAGCCCTGAGACCCCTGTGGATGCACCAGGTGTGATACAACACCTCCAGCACAGGGTGAAAATGCTTTTCATGCTTTTCACCAGCATGGAAAGCCTTTTTGGTACATTACAGGTCTCCAAAGTGAGCTGCATGCAGAGGAAAACACTGTTGGGGTGCAAGAGGAGAATATAGTTTACACTATTAATAAATAAAACATAATAATTTCATATTTATATAATCCCTTTTAAATTTAAAAATTTTATGCTTTATAATATAATTAGTACAGCAGTACCTGCATATAACTTATATAAATTATATATATAATTCTATCTATCTATCTATCTATCTATCTAGATATAGATATAGATATATAGATATGTGTATATGTATATATGTATATATATATGTATATATGTATATATATGTATGTATATATATATGTATATATATATATATATATATATATATATATATACAATTATAAATTATAATTATAAATAATGTATATAATAAATTATATATGTAATTTATTTGGGGCAGATGCCCCTAGGATATGTTTTTTACTTTTACCAATATGGGTGCACAGCCAAAAAGGCTGGCTTAAATTACCAGCTAAAGGGTTGAAATCAAAGCAAAAGGTGAAGCCTGAATGCCAGAAACCCACTCAGCAGCATGGACACCTCTTTATGGAGATAAAGCAGCCACGCTTTGGTGAGCTCCAAGGTTTTGCTCCAAGAGTTTGCCTCTCTCCTTTTTTTCCCCCAGCACAACACAGCCAGAGACCTTCCAGTCACTACATGCAGTTGTGCTCCATGAAAAAGGGAAACACAGGATGAAAAATGAATGGTTAGCACAGAGCAATAAAACCATTCAGATGCAGGGAGATATGGCAGCAATGTATTAAATGGGGAACAGAAAAAAAGCCAGATGGTTGATCCAATTTACTTTACAACTCCAGATGACTTCACAAAGAGGTCACTTGGTGAAACTGAAAGGCAAATGCTTCAGCATGGATGAAAGCAAACAGCTCATGCCTGCCAACATAACATGGAGGAGCTCAGGAATGTCCTGCAGCAGAACAGCACTGACAGAGCTGGAGAAGGAACATTTTCAGAGGTTTTTAATAGGTTATCACCTTTAGCCTGCATTGCAGCTGCAGCCACTGTTATGCTGGGATTAACACTTCAAATGCCAGGATTTTACATGAGTGATGAACTGCTCATGCTCCTCATCAAGAGCACACAGAACAGCAGCACTTCCTGCCACACAGAGGTGGGATGTGGATGTCTTCAGTGCTAAAATCCTCATAAGCCCATTCCTAAAGTCCAGCAACTCAGCATTCCCATCCCACAGAGCCAGCAGTGGTGGCAAGGACACCTGGCAGGTCACCCAGGCAGCAGGTGAAGGGAGCCTCCCAATTCCTGGTGTCCCAGCCCTGGCTAGTGATGATAGCTAACACTTCAAAGTGTTCCCAGCTGAGAGCAGAAGCATGGGACAACTGTCTGTGCTTGAACTGTGCTTTATTTCTTGTGCATGAAGGGAAAACAAAAATAATTTAATTTTTTAGACATTATTAATTTTCTTGTGCTGCCAACCAAACACTGTTTTGGGATGAACTTCTGGCATATTGCTGCTGGAAGGGGAGGCCCTTCTCTCCTTTTGCAGCACTCAGAGAAGAAGCACCAGCCTTTCTCCAGAAGATGTTCCAAAAAGGTTTTGTCTGTAGCCAGCTGAGTAAAAGTGGCCTTTGCTGGGAAAAGGAGTTACAGTGGCACTGCAGGCAATGGATGAAAGAAGTTTTGCAAAAGGTAACTGCCCCTCTCACTACCAGGAATACTTCAAGGTGTCCCTTTCTCCCTTATTGTGCTCAGTTCTCCAGCTAGGACAGCTGTTCCCTTCTCCTGCCCTTCCAGCCCTGTATTTGGGATCTGCAGGCACAGAACAGCCCCAAGGTTTGCGCTGGGGTGGGGTTTGTGAATTACTTGGTGTTCAAGCAGTGCACACGTGGGCCAGGGAATGACTGGGGAAAGGAGCTGAGATCCTGCAAACCCTCTTGGACACAGGAAGGACAAACAGCCCCTAGAAATGCTGGGGGGACCACCCTTGATATTTTCTTTGCAGTCTCTCCCAACAGATCAGCCTTGAACTACCTAAAAAAACGTGGTAGCCTTGATTTCCACAGCTTTTGATTCCCAGCATGTACCAAGGGCTGGGAAATGACATTTTTTGGCACATTGTCAGTGTGATTTTAACCCCAGAATGCTCCTGTACAGATGTTTTTCTTGCTTTCTCTAAAGCAAAGCCAAAGAAACAGTATGGGATGCTCTGAATGAGATGCCTAGGAAGACAGATTTGGGGTTTCCCAGCCAGCTCTACTTTGGCTGAGAGCAGCAGGAACATCCCAGCCCTGGAAGGGCCTTCTTGTCACGGCCTGTTCCCTGCAAACATGTTTGAGAGGCAGGATGGGGCCCCCACCTGCCTCTCTGAGCTGCCTCTATCAAACAGCACAGCCAGCCAAACCACACTCAGGTCTGTCTGGGCTCTAGCTTAGGGCTAAACACCTTTTGCCAAGCTGCTTTCCTGCACTATCAAGCCTTTGCTCTCCAGAGTAACAGCTCAGAGTTCACTTAACTAAAGAAATTTTTTTTCTTTGAATTTCCCCTGGGGTGGTTCACTTTTATTTCTCAATTTTTCTGTTCCTCCTTCATGCACTTTCTCTGGAAGTGAATAAATGGGTAATTTTCTTTTAACCTCCCCAGCTGTTTCAGGCACAGGCTGAAATGTGTGTCCATGGAGGTGGCCCCAGCCTGTGTGTGCTATTTGGCTGTGGAAGGGATGAGTTTACACTTTCCTCTTTTCCAGGAGATGCATATTCTGCTTGCTGACACCAACAGGTCAGTACAGGGGCATGCAACAAGCAAGGTACCACCCTTCTGCCAGCTTTTGGGTGTTTTCTTCCAGGCTTTCCTCTTCTGGACACTTGCATGCACTTCCAGGCATCATTCATACAGCCTGATTAATGTTAATTTGCCTAGGTGTGAAAACTACCTTCTAAAACTGGGTTTTGAGTCAGATGTACAGGAACATTTCAAGTCCTCTGGTAACTATTTAAGTGTCAAGCCTGCTCTTAAATTTTCCACTGCCAGCTCTGCAGAACAAGTGCAATATTATCCATTTCCTTAAGTCCTCTTCCATTAGGCTGAACCATCTTACTATTAATCTGCAGTGCTTGCCTCTCCCATCACAACTTCACAGAGAATTTTTTCCTGATTTAATGCCTCCTTTGCTCCCTGTATTTCTCCAGTTTCTTAAGGTGCTGATGTGGCTTAGGGCTTGTTTACTGTGCCCAACTGGAGTATTATGCATGCTTATACAAAGATGAATAAAGATCAATATTCTCATGGATTTGCCCTGGGTCATCAGGTACTTCCAGCAGTACAGCTCACCTTACAAAACTGTGCTGCAACAATGCTGCAGGAGCTCTGAAATTGTCCTCAAGTGCTGCTTTTGCTTCACATTTGACTTGTAAAAATGTGTACAAACACTGAAGGGAGCTTGGATGAAGACATAACAGGGTTGCTAACTGCACTAGGTACACCTGGATGGGATATCCCATTTTCCTCTGCAACTCTAAAAACCTTGGTGACAGTTCCTCTTACCTGGAATAAAGGACCAGGATGTTCCAGATAATGCCTCAGTCAGCTTGGGGGGAGTACAAACCCCCCAGTCGTGGACTTCAGCTGTGAGGTACATAAATCTGAGACCCTTCCTTAATGACCTGCTTTGAATCACTGCTGACACTGACTAACACTGAACACATTCCTGAGAACACCAATTTTTGAATCCAAGTGCAACAAGTTTCTTCCTCTTTCCTGAGAAGGAAGATACAAAACTAACAGAGAAAAGTAAAAAGTAAATAACTCTAGCACCTTCCAGTGTAAGAATCACAGTCAAACTCTTATCTAGTTAGTATTTTGCTTTTCAAAAGTGGGCAAAACCTGGATTTGTGAAGGCTTTGCTACCTTTATGAAAAAAACAGACAGAAGAAATAAATACCATAACCATCTATGGAAAACAAGAGCTGGCACCTAAATGCAGTAGCAAAGATCAGTAAAACCAAAAAACCCAACCTTGCAAAGTAATCTTATTTCCTAAGAGCAAATTTGAAGCATTTCTTCCAGAAACAGATTAAATTAGCTTGGAATCAGGATTTCCTTAGCAGTCAATCTCCATTTGAGAGGAATGAGACAATAAAAGGCTTATCTAGCATTTAGAGTCTACTTTACATGAGGGCACACACATTAGAGCCTCAGGTTAAAAACACTGCATAAAAACAGTGCTGCTGCAGTTTGGAAATGCCCTTCATGGCACAATGTAAAATTCCTACTGCTCCTGGTTCACTGCAATCCTTAGAGAAGATGATTTCAAAACATATTTAAGTTGTAATACATCAGCTTCTATTTTCCATGGAAGAAATCTCAGAATTGAGCATTAGGAAGAGTCAGGGTGCAGTTTGGATCTCCTGCACAGAAGCAACAACCTTGTGATGGCAAATGGATTGTGTTTGTTTTATCTAAGCAGCAGTTGTGTTACTGTAGCTCTCTCCTGTGACAGAAGATAGAGGGAGCAGAACTACTGACCCATTTTTCTGTGAGAATGATGCTCCAGAATCCTGGTGTCCTACTCAAAAGCCTTGCCTGCAATCCAGCATTATTCCTGCAAATAGCTTGACCCTACTCCTTGCTCTTGATTCCAGCTTCACAGAAGAGCTCATACACAGAGCTCAGGTAGGAAGTCCTTGCACAAACAATCCCATTTTTCAAAGGCTGCCAATGCCCCAGAGAGAAGTGACAAGGAACTCCATACACACACGCATTTTTATTTTAATAAATAGAGTTTTACAGGCTCAGGCTTTTTTTTTTTTTATCACATATACAGAACAGGAAATGCCTGACCAAGTAACATGAATTGAACTACCAACCTTGGGAAGGAATACATGCCCTGTAGAACACTGAAGACCATAACTGAAAGGGGATTTGACATCAGCAGCTTAGTAATTTACTTCACAGATCAGAGAACTTGAGAGAGACCAGGCCAAAGCAAAGAGAGTGACCCTAAATGCACCACTTGTCTTTAGAGAGTCACAACAGTGCAAGGAAAGCCAAGAGCCCAAGTGCCTCCATTTCCTAGTGCCACTTCTGGATGAATATGTATGTCTTCACATCCTTAGAGCAATGCATTCTAACCACAAGTAGAGAGGCTAAGCACAGCAGGTATGCAAAATTATTCGATTGAAGAACAGATACTGGATGACACAGTAATGTTAAATTTCAAGATTTTAAATCAGCAGATGCTTTTGCATCCCCTTCAGTATGGCAGTGGAACAGATCCCACCTTCTCTCATAGAGCTTTAGTCCAAAAACTTCCTGTTGGCATTAGCACCAAAGAGAGCCACTCTGATTTCTGGCATCATCTGAAGAGAAAGAACACATCAGTTATGTGAAATGGGCAATAAAACTGCTGCAGGTTCTTCCTGTAGGCACTCTGGGATAGTTAGGCTGGCTTCAAAATTAACAAGTCAGTTCAGCTGAGCTTGCTGAAGTCTTTCCCTGATCACACATTGCCTGCTACTCTGTAGACTGAAAGCACTGCCTGTACTGCAGCACATGAAAGAGATGCCAGAGTTAGGGTTTTCTGCACTTGGGTGTAATAGGTCTCAGCCAAAGTTTGTACTCAAGCTAGCTTCAGTAATTCAAGTTAGCCTCAGCATTTCAGCATCTTGATTGCAGTGCAGTCATAACCAAGGCTTTCAGTATCATAATTTATAGAGTTTTATGCTTAAACTTAATTCAAAAGGAATCATGTTCTTTTGCTGCACAAACAACAGGTAATTTGCTTCTTTCCATTCAAAAATAACTTCCTACTGGTCATTCCCAATGAAATCTGATGCCATGCACTATTGTGACACTTTGGAAACACAAGGATTTCATTACAAGAACAAACTAGTTAATTGTATTTTGTTTACCCAGGCTGTTGGAGACACTCACCTGCTGGGCTACAAGGTCCAGCCGACTTTCCAGGGTATTGGAAACTTTAATTTTGCCATCACTGTTGTAGATTTCAACACCACCAGCACTAAAGATGGACAACAAAAAAAAAAAAAAATCAGTGAAATCCACAGGTCAGGGTCAGAATGTGGCAAACACATCCCAAATCAGCATTTATAGACAAGTCAGATATATGGCTAACGTTTATTTTTTTAAAAAAACAAACTTTTTGATCATGTTTTAACAGGAATCAGCACAAAGAGATCCAAAGAAGCAGCACAAAGCACCTTTGGAGTTATCAGGGACCACATCTATGTGCAAGGACCCTCATTAGCATGTTTTAAATGGAAGTGGAGCTTTGCAATTTGTCCCTTCAAAACAGCTTCTGACTCTGTGTTATTAAGAGAGCTGTCACATTTTGGGAAGTGAGGAAAGGAGCTAGAAGTGCTGTTTGGTGGCCCATAGATGAAGATGGCAGAATGTACAGCTTTGTCTATGGTACCTCCATGATACCATATGGAAACAGAGCCCTGCAGACAGAACAGACAGAACCCCATCCAGTGATTATCCTGCAGCACTTTAGGACTCAGTTTGCTTCTTCTTGAGACAGAAAGCATGGCTACATCCACATTGTCTCTCCTTAAAGACCAGTGGTTCAGTTCCTATGCACAGTGATTCCCTGCTCCAGTACTGTGAATCAGGCTGGAGTTTGCACAAAACTTTTCCTCACATTTTTGGTGGAGGCAGTGCTTGTCTGGAGAAAACTGCAGAGTGTGTGTCTGAGGACATTCCACACTTAATTTTCTGACACTAATGTGAGCTGTGGTTTGAAAAGTTGCATTAAGTTAGTGCCCTGTACAAAACAATCCCATTTTCCTTACATATCTTCTGGCAGGAAGCAGTCTTGGTCAATATGAACATCTACATCCCTTTTTATGGCATTTTTGTAGATGGGAATGCTCTTCTGTACAGCAGTCTAGGACACAAGATAAACTTCCAGTTAGCACTGACAAATGCTACTGCAGCACCTGGGTTTGATCATTCAATCACTTGTACTAATAAAATGAAGGAATTGAGGCTTTTTTTTTTTTAATTAAACAAATGCATTTCAGTTTGGCTCTTCAGCCAAACCCAGTTATTATTCTTAATACTGTAGCCATGTCTAAAGCTTCCAAGGTAATATCCAAGCAGGGAAATGACCCCCAACTTTGGAAACATATTGTAGCTGCAACAGAAGTGCAACAAGCAAAGCCTGTTTCCACATCACACAGAGAGGGGGATCTGAGCAGCAAATCCAGCAGGGCACTGCAAAATATTCCAGGTGTCTCACCTTAACCATGGGGAGATCCTGCTTCCTGCACCGAACAACTAATCTGGGCTCAAGCAGCTGGTAGAAGCCCTGCAAGGAATAACCATTACAAACATTTCAGTTTCAGGAAATCAGTGTTTTCTTTGTCACAATTATTTACCCCCAAGAAAGGAAAGAAGCTGATCAATTTGAAACCCAAGCCCCAGCAATATCAGCCTCATTTCTTTAGATTTTTGCCCACGAGTTCACCTCACACAGCCATTCTGACAGGACATCACCAATATTTGGGGAAGAGCCCAAATATGGATGATGGTTTTGGAACTCAAGTGCAACTAAACATAGGGAATCTCAGGACTGTGGTGCCCAGTTCCTGTCTGAAGGGACCTACAATGATCATCTAGCCCAGCTGTGAGCACAGATCCCTCACTGGATCTAACATAACAAGCCAAGAGAAGTGTGGCCAATTTGCAAGAACAAGAAAGGTTTTTTTTGATGTACAGCAACACCAGACCTGAGTGTGAGAAAGAAACAACACCCAGTTGGAGGCACAAGCTGGCAGGAGACACTACTGAGAAAACTCTGCCATCAAGTGTGACAGG
Source organism: Ammodramus savannarum pratensis (assembly GCA_020466415.1). Taxonomy (NCBI): domain Eukaryota; kingdom Metazoa; phylum Chordata; class Aves; order Passeriformes; family Passerellidae; genus Ammodramus; species Ammodramus savannarum. The sequence continues at coordinate 9,703,325 of JAHXMQ010000028.1, read as the reverse complement.
AGAGCTCCCAGCAACAGGACCAGTCTGTGCCAGAAGGAGGCACCAGAGCCCACAGCACTGACCTGGCCAAGGCTTTCTGCACTTTCATGTGCTCATTTCTGGGGCTTGAGGGTGTTCTAGGCAAGCAAAGCTCTGGGTGCTGCTTTCTGTGCCTGCTTCTGTCACAGGCTCATTCCATACTACTACACTAAATTTGTCAAGGCTCATTAATTAAAGTCTCAGATGCTGAAAAGGTTTTGAAGCAGATGGATATTGACTGACTTGTGGGCTTGGAGGAACAGCCTCTGACAAAGGAGCATTTGATTCAGCTTATCACTACAGAGCTTCATGTGTGCACCCTAAAATGAGTGTGTGCACACCTGCAATTGTTCTTACAATGGACCTGCTGCTGCTGTCCCAGGTTCTACACCTCAAAGCAAGCCACAGCCTTGTCTGCTCAGAACCCAAGACTCAAAGATACTGAAGTGATGTTTAAAACTCAAGGATCACCCAGATCAGCATTTGATCCAGACTCTAATACAACTGTAACTTTCAGAGGGCTATTTCTGACAAAAGAAACCTAAGGGGCTAGGGCAGCAATGATCCATTTTTCACAATTTGAATATTTACCTGTAGAACTAGTCCATCCAGCAGTGTCTGGTACCTGGCAGAATCCTTCACCACCTTGGCAAGTCTCTGCTTGGCCTCATTCAGCAAATCCTACATTCAGAAGAAATCAGATCAGCAGAGCCCATCTGTTTGGCATTTGGTTTCATGCCTACCAACTTTCTGTACTTCTATTATAGCTCTCACACCCTGCCAACACGTAAATGTACACTCCAGCTGGTGTTCATCCAAGCTAGACCTCCATCTCTGTGCATGGCACACCATCCCTGCCCAACACTTCCCTTCCTCCTGCCCTGGGCTGACCTCATTACAACCTGACAATAATTCCTGCTGTGTGAAAAAGGGAGAGCTCAGGAGTAAAAGAATGGTACTTAAAATGCTAACTTAGATAAATTAAATATGTAGTAAATAATTGCTTCATGTAAAATAATATAGTTGTCCAAATAATTTTTTTTCAGCTTTATGGTCAAGCAAAGAATTCCAATCTATTTTTCTATCAAATAATATTCAGGTTAGGTATTCTTTAATTGTAAGTAAATGCAAATAAAATTTTTTAAAGAGAAAGCTTATTTTTAATTTGAAGTAGCTCTCTTGATTACCTTTACTCAGCCAATCAGTATTGGATGGGATTGAATTTTTACGAAATTTTTAGAGTCAACTCAAAGCTCCTAAAACTGAACCATCAGAAATGCTGCAGATAAAGAAACTCTCTCCTGTCCTACCTCATGGTGTTTAGAAAAACAGTGCACAGAAACACAATCAGTATGAAGATATAAAACTATCACACTTTACTGCCATGGTCAAACCCAGTTACTCTGTCCTCCCTAGGGAAACACTGCATTTCTGCAACTGCTTATCTCTCAAGAAAGAACCCAAAGATCTGATAAGGAAAGAAAGAGTGAGCAGCATGTGACTTTAAATGTCTTAAAATGAGGAAGACTGTTTAGAATTACTCAGAAGCATGAGGTTGAATCAGCAGATAAATGAGGAAGAGATTACCCAGCAGAGACTAACACAACAGAGTTAGCCCTTGAGCAATACACCTCCCTCCTCTCTGGGAATACAATCTAAAGTTTGAAACTCATTTTAAAGAATCAATAAACTGGTGATTTTCTTCTGCTAACTCTTCTTTTTCATGGTAGCATCAACCTGAACATTTATCCCATCTCAAGCTTTTCCAACAGCTCAACAGCCCCATCTAGCAGAACATGGAACACCCAAACTGTCCCTGAGGTGGGAGAGCACAGCAAAGCTGCTCAGGGAGCAGGATGGGGACACACTGCCCATGGTGAGAGATAAACACAGGAAACACAAACCAGCCTGAATGCTGCCTGCTCTGAATGATTCCTCACCCTTTGTGTCAACACACACAATGGTCACCAGAACAAGAAGCAAAACTTTTCATGGCCTATGGGCCATTGAAGGACACAAAAAATCCCAGTGAGTGGTGTTTTCTGCCTCCTTGCTTATGCCATGCTGGGTTTTTTATATAAACATTGCTTCAGGCAAACAGAACTTCAAAGTTCTACCAACTGTGCAAGCAAGAGTTGCTGCTCTTTAAAGAAACAAGCCACTGTGCAAATGACAGATATAACACTGGTAGACCAATGCAGTTCCCTAAAACAGCAGGTAATGGAAACTGTGAAAATAAGGGGGTAGCAAAGCTGGACTAAATCCTCAAGGCCCTTTCAGAGCAGCTTGGAAAGCCATTTTGGTATGTTGAAGCAAACATCACTCAATCAAAAAATCCTATTTTCTGTAGAGAACAGTTCCATTTCCTAACTTATGGCAGAAATAGAGACTGTGTGTCTGCTTCAGAGATACTCACTGCAATAAGGTCATCCCTTGCCTTGAGGACCTTCAGCCTTGCTTGATTCATCAGGTTGGACATCTGGCTGCAAGTTGCATGATAAAGTTGGATCAATCCATCAGCCTTTGACAGAAGAACTGTAACATTTAACTGCACACTTTGCATTTAAAGGTAACAATTCTGTTCACCTGTCTGACTCTGTTTCTGGGCTTGCACAAAAGATTAAACTGCAGGAGCCCTTTCTTGGTGAAGACCCAGCCAAACTAAACCCAACATGATCATTTGTCCAGGGTAAAAGACCAGGGTTCAAAGTTCTACATGTTAACTACATAAAGAAATGTGAAGGATTCTTTCATCACACTGTTATGCCACTGCAGCTCAGCTTTGATCATTTCTCCCCAGAAAAAAAACAGGAACTCATAATTAGAACTAAATATGTTGTCTACAATTTGTGTGCTTGCAGGGCCAGAAGAATTTTGTATAAAATTAACAACAAAATGCAAACTCAGGCTCTGAGGTCAGCTGTCTAGCCCAAGCAACTTACATTTTCTTTTGTTGTTCAATTTGCTTCTCCTTCTTTTCATAGTACTCCATGATTTTCAGCCTCTGTGTCTGAACAAGGCGACCCTTCTCAATGTTGAATTCTTCTTCTGCCTACAGTAAAAATTAAATAACTGAAGTGGAAATTGATTCCTTGGGCTGAAAAAAACAGAACCAAAATGTAACAGAGCACATTCACAGACAGGATAGGATGATACAATCTATGGTTCCATACAAAAACCCTTCATCTCTTTAAGTAATTCTTACACAAGGAGGGTGACAGCACAGCTTTTAATTGTTTTTTTGTAAAGCCTCACTAGACAAAATGTAAAAACATGTGGATAATTGTCCTACTTATATCTGAGAATCCAATCTCAACTTCTGAATTCTGTTTGCAGATGTTCAGGAATACATGCTTTAGTACTGATTAAATATTTGTGTAAACCTAAATGTTTAAGGGAGATTAAATATTATCACCAACATGTATGCTGAGTCCAATAGCAACAAGGCATTTCCCTGGTGGTGTAATGCAGATTGCTGGGGCTGAAAGGCACCATTAATCCTTCTCCAGTAAACATCTATACTCTAACACCAGGTTAATATTCAACCCAGTCTCTTGTGGCTTAAGCTAAGTGAAGCATTCAGCAAGTAATTCAACTCCTGCCTTAAATACTAATTTAGAGGGGGAAGGTGTTCTACTCAATCCAATTGAGTCACGTTACCTCTCAGCTCTCCTGATTGCCCAAAAAAAGGGCTGAACTTTGTTATGAATATATTTATATTCAAGAACCACCAAAACACTGACCAAAACCAGCTCTGAGTCATTTTCATCTGTCAAAAACTAAAAAATGCTACCTTTGTTTGGTACATTTTTGCTATGTAGTAACTAAACAGAAACCAGCTGTAGCTTACAAAGGTTTCTAGTTCTCTCTGAAACTTTCAGAGCAGGATGTGGAGGCAGTTTTCCTTTGGCACTTACTGACAGTGAACTCCCATTTTTACCTTGGCATCTATTTCTTCAGCCTTTTCATTGGCTTCCTGCTCGATGAAAGCCATCATGTGCTTGATCTGTAACAAGAGAGAGGAAAGAAAATGTTTTCTGTAGGAAAGGACACTGACCAGAGAAGTAGGTGATGTATCTACTCATCTGTACAGCCTCCATATCCATTCACTCTTTCATACAATATTGTTTTGCAAGGAAATGTCATTGAGCATACACAAGAGTCAGTTCATCTTGACATATATTACAAGAAAACTATTTCCCCCATAATTCTATATAATGCTGTTTTACTAGCTGCCATTAGAAGAATGCACTTCAGGTGTGCAACCATAAAAAACCCCAAAACAAACCAACCAATCCCAAAGAAAATTTGTATAAATGCAAGGCTGGATATTTTTGTTCTTTATTAAATGAGCCTAATTTTTCACCCCTGGGAATATTAAATAAACCTCCCTCAAAGATCCTCACATAGCAAAATGACTCTGTTGTGACATTTCCATGAAAAGGAAAGATTACACAGATGGCACCTGAATGATCCTGGGCCTTGCAGAGGTGCACAGTGAAGCCAAGCCAAGTGCCACTGACCATTCTGGTGAGATCTGTACAGCCACAAGTTCCTTTGAACAGCAGAGACCCTTCCCTTGGGAAACTGCAATAAATTCTGTAAAAACCTACACTGTCACTTGGGAGGGGCTGGGGAAGGAGACAGAAGCAGCAATGCTCTGTGACCCAGACCACATCAAGAATGTCACATGCTGCTTCAGAGCCCCACAGGAACCAACAAGTTCTACTTGAAAAGCATTTCTGCAGCCACCTCACAGCACTACAAAGCCCAGGTCCAGCAGCTGAGAGAGCAGGAAAGCAACCAGACCCATTCTGTTCAGCCATCACATGAGAGCAGACCTCAGTTCAGGCTCCCATTTGGGACAGACTGGAAGGACTCATTCCCAACCAAACTGAACTGGGATGAGGTACAGACACTTCCATGGCCACATGGAGCAGACCCTAAAACCCTAAACTCTAAGACTGTCTGCTTGCACTTAGTGATGAGACACATTTTTCAGAAAATCCAGTCAGAACAAACTATACAAAAGACTCTATTTACAGAATCTTGTGTTAAAATTAAATGTTTTAAAGAGATTAGAAAGGTGCCAAGGTCTGAGCCAATGTGCAGCACTGAGCCCATAGGAATGAAAAAACAGAAGTGAAGAGACAAGTGGAAGATTTTAAACACGTGCTAGCACAGTGGAAGAAGTGAACGGTAACATCTACATCCTCAATAGCAAATCAGCAGGTTTTCTTTTAATTTGTGCCTGCAAAGACTCTCAAGTGCTTGTCTACCTACTCTGCCTTTCAGAAAGGACAAGAGAGGCATTTAAAATAAGAATATTACTTCGCTGAATAGCCTATTGTTGAAGAGGACTGGGAACTTAGCAGCAGCAGCCTTTATGTGACTGAGTCACTTCCTCCAGTGTAGTCTGGTTTCTGAATTTTGGAAAAGCACTTTTAACAGTTCTGGGTGTTCAGGAAACATCCTCTGTGTAAAGAACAGGAATGAGATGGAAGAAAGATAATATGGAATGCACTTCTCCTAGACTGGTAAGACTGAACAGTGTTATTTCCTTCAAAAGCTGCTGTACTGAAATCCCCTTTTGCTTTTTCTAGAAATGAAGAGAGATCCAAAGCGAGATTTTCACATCTATAAATAGGATCAGTTTTAATAACAGTGACAGAAATGCATTTTGAAATGAGAGACTGATTTTAAGGCAGTATTTCCTGTAGAAAGGAGGAAGGGGTTTTCCTGTCAGGAGCAGTGTGATTATCCTTTCCAAGATGTTAGATGGGTTTCAGAGGTGACCAGATGGAACAATGTGTGAAATACCTTTGACAGAACAACAAAGCAAGTCTGACAGTGGGAAAAAGTCTCAATCAGAGATGATTTTCAGAGTGACAATCACTGGAAGTGTGGTGGCAAGGAGAACCTGCTGGGAAGTGATGCCAGACTGATCCATGTGCAGGACGGAGGATCAGCAGCACTGTGCAGTTAACAGGATCATGCTGGGCACAGGAGTGCAAAGCACTGACAGGAATGTGCACATGTGGAATGCCATCAGTAATACATGTCTGACACATCACCAGAGCCTGAACTGACCTTGGAAGTTCAGGTCTGGCTGAGCAAGACCACCCTAATGTCAGCTTTATTTTCATTATCTTCATAAAAGAGGCAGGGAAAAAAAAAAAAAGAAAACACACGAGCTTTGTAGATAAGAGGAATACAATGTAATGTTACAACTCTACTTCTGGAGAAAGGCAACCTAGCAATTTTACTTTCATTGTGATGCTGCCTTGCCAAGAGACTATGTTTACTGAATGAGAAAGTGAGACACAAGTACTTGTGATGCAGAGGACAAAGGGAACTCGCCTGATCTGCTCATCACCTGCAGGAACTCCCCACACCAGCACTGACTGGATGCCCACGCCCTTGGACACCCCACACCTCTCCAAGCCAGCTGGAAGCAGTTTTTTAGCTGAGGGCAGTGTTTACTGTCAACAGGGACAGGGTGTCCTGCCTCTGGAGGAGTGTGCACAGCCAGACTCCAGTGCTGGAAGTTTCCATTGCAAGCCAGCCCCCACTCTGGTTAGGATGTAGAGCTGAGAAGGGCATTCAGGAACGTTGAGCAGCCCACCCACATGCTCAGGTACAGCTAACTGCAGGTAACACAAGCCAAAAAGAGATGGGAAATCCTTAGGGAACCATGGACTCATTAAGGTTGGAAGAGACCTTCGGGATCACCCAGTCCAACCATCAACCATAACCTTTAATCCACTGAACCACTTCAGATCCAGACACCTCCAGGGATGCTGATCCACCACCTCCCTGGGCCACCCATTCCAATGCCCAACCACCCTGACAGTGAAGTATTTTTTCAATATCTGATGTAAATCTCCCCTGTCTCAGCTTAAGGCCGCTTCCCCTGGTTCTCCCTTCTGCAGGAAGAAGAGACTGGCTCTCGCCTCTCAGCATCCACCCCAGCAGCCTGTAAAGCACAGTGCTCATCTGAGGCTCTGCATTTACCCGCTCTGGGTGCAATTAACCCCTGCAGACAGCACACAGCGTGCTCGGGAACCCTCCCGTCACAACCGGGCCTAGCACGGCCCCAAAACGCCTCAAGGAAGTTCCCTGTGGGGCCCATCCACAGGGAGGGGAAAAATCGCCTTGTCGGGAGACTCCTCTACCCAAGCCAGGATCCTTCCCCTCCACCGATCTTCCGTTCCCAGAGCAGCAGGCCCGGTAGGGCAGCAGGCCCGGGCCCAGCGCTGAGGGCCCGGCGCCGCCAGCCCCGCTCCCCGCGGCCCCTCAGGGGCTGCGCTCGGGCCGGGCCGCGCGGCCCTACCTGCTTCTGCACGTCCGCATCGCTGAGCGCCATGGCGGCAGTGGCAGGGACGGTGACAGTGGCGGTGACGGTGGCGGTGACAGTGACAGTGGCGGTGTCTGCGGCAGCCACAGGCCCTGGAGACGCCGCCGGTGCCGTCGGTGGCCGCGAGCGGAATCAGATCCGGTTCGGGTCACGGCCGGGGCGGGGGCACCACACGCCCCGCCCACCGCGCATCCGGACCAATAGGAACCCGCCGAACGAATGATGTCACACCGCCATATATGGTGGTAGCGTCACTGTCACTGTCGCTGTCACTGTGTCATTTACAGGGAGTCACAGCTGCAGCGGACAGCGCTGAAACGCGGGACGAGCTCCCCTGCCAGCCCCCAAAGCCGCTTTGTGTTGGCAGCAGGGAGAAGCAGAAGGATGCAGGAAACAGCCGGACAAGGGGAGGGCACGGAGGGCCTGGCAGCAGTGCTGTCACTGCGGCCGTTCTTTTCTTTATGGCAAAATTCAAACAAACTTCATAATTCATGAATTATGGCAAAACTCAAAGAAACTTCAAATTCAAACAGACTTCATAATCTATAATGGTTTGTTCTAATCGGCAAGAGGCTTCCACTTCTACTCTGCAGAAACATTTGGTGGAAAAGACAATCATTCCCTTATATATCACTGTCAAATGTGGTATGTGTCACATCCATGCTTCTTCCTGATTTATTTCCATTTCCTTAATTTTTCCTGTGCTTTTTTTAAATTTTTTTCCCTGTGTGGAAAAGCTTCTTATAAAACTGTCTGTAACTTTGCTGTCCTTTAATATTGCCTTTATAATGTTGAAAATCAGCTTGTACTTCGGGTCTGGAGAACGCTTCACTATTACTTCAGGCACCATCTAAATAATATCGAAACTAGGTTTTAATAAAGAAAAAATTAATATATAACAGCAAATGATAATGATGGCTATTATTATAAAATAAATATTGCTAAATAAAAAAACTAATACAGTCGGAATTATATCCAGGCTTTGTTTCTTTTCTGTGTGCCCCTTGCCTTGCCGAGGGGGGTTCGGCTTAGGACTCCGACCCACCGAACCCACACCTGCAGCCACGTGACCTGGAGGTCAGGGCGGCAGGAACTGCCCTGCCAAGGGCTCCTGTTCCCCCGAATCCACGAGGAAACGGGACAGGTTGGCACAAACCCCCCCGCTCCCCACGTTTATTCCCGGTGCCGGAGGCTCCGTGACCGCCGCCAGCCGCTCCCGCCCGGCCCCGCCCCGTCACGTGCGGCGGGCGGAGCCCCCGCCTGGCCCCGCCCCCTCCCCGGCGCGAGCCGTGACGCGCGGCACGCGCCGCGCCGCGCCCCGCGCGCTCCTGCCCCCGCCCCCTCCATCATGGCGGCGGCGGCGGCAAATTAGGGCAGAGCCCGCGCACCGGGCGCGCTCCCGCCTCCCCCCCTCCCCTCCTCACCGCCCCCGGCGGGAGCGACCCGGCAGCTGCGGCCGCTCCTCCACCTCCAGTTCCTCCCCGCGGCGCCCGCAGGTGAGGAAACGGGCGTGGGAGCGGGCGGGCTGGCTGTTGCTTTATTTTTGTTTGTTTTGTTTATTTCTTTCTTTCCCTGTCTGTCTGCGTTTACTCATTGATTCAAGGCTGGTAGGGGAGCGGGGACAGGCGGCTGGGCGCGCACCCCCGTCCGTGAGTTGGGGGGGGCGCGGCGAGCCGGGAGCGCGCGTCTCGCGGGGGCGCGGCGGGGGCAGACGCGCCCCCTGGCGGCCCGTGCGGCGGCCGAGGGACGCGCGGACCCCCGGGGCACCCCCGGAGCACCCCCGGAGCCGCGGGCGGCCGTGGCCAAGGGGCCGTGCCAGGCTCCCGTCGGCGGCTCCCCCGCTGCAGGGGCCGCGGCAGCGCGCAGGCTGCGAGTCCCGCACGGCGCCGCCGGTGACTCATCCCGCCGCCGTGCCCGCCCGCCCGGGTATAAATAAATATCTCATTCATCGCCGTAGTAACTGAGGGGCTCACGCTGCGCTCCCGCCGGCGGCTCCGGCGCCGCTGAAACTTGGAAGGGCTTTTTTCGGCTCCTCAAACCCAAACAGGCACGTTAAGGCAGAAAGTGAATGGGAGCTCGTTAATGAAAGCTGTGCTTGTCATAATTTAATGCTGTGGTGAGATGGTTTGAAGCTGCAAAGGATTGAGGACCTTTGTAGTGGATAACGGGTGCAGCTTTTGTTTTTCTTCCTAGAAGAGAAATCACGCCGTTTGCCTAGAGTGCTCACCTAATTGCATTTCTGTCAGAGGTCAGCTGCAGCCACTGTCCAGACAAAGAACAATTATGTTTTCCAGTATTTCTATCCATTAACTGCCACCAGAGGATCAGTAGTGGCTGCAGTATTGATTCATTTCCAGTAGGAACTGACATGTTTGAACTGAGTAGTTCTCTGTTTATTATAAACAATCTCTTAGTCATACCCTCATACCCAGTTGGAAAAGTACTCTGGAGAATTTATCTCCCAAGCTGATCACAACTGGATGCTTTGGATAGCCCTGCCTGTTATGGGAAGTGTTTTCAGAGACAAACTGCTGCAAGGTTTAACTAGCCCACACATGCAAGTCTCACCCAAAATCCCCACATCTGTTAAGGCTGCAGAGTGCCTGAATATTTTCCATCTTGTTGGTACGGGGTGTGGCTCTGTAGACCTGCAACTCCTTGAAATTGGGCACGTTTGTAAAGGACGCCGAGGCTGTAGGTGCAGCTGAGCTGAGCGTGGCTGCCTGTTGCACAGATTGATGGCAGGAAGACGACCCAAACCATGAGCAGATCGAGGTCAGGAGGCCCTAAAAATTATTTGAGGTGCAGTGCTGCCATCCTGCTGCTTGGCTGAGCGCTTGCTGGCCAGGGCTGTGGGTGCATGGCAATAATTCAGCAGCAGCAGGAGTTCTGCCACAGCAGCTCGCAGGTGACTGGGTTTGTGGCTGGTGAGTGAAGCTCTGGGTGGGGAATGCAGCTCTGGAGTGATTCCACTTTGGAGTGGGAGCTGAGGGCCGTGGTGCTGCTGTTTGGAAAGGGCTCTGGCAGCGCTGCTGTTTCTGAAATCCGTAGGTGACATTGTTTGTAAGAACCAGCTGAACTGCTCTGGGCAGTCGAGCAGTGATGTTGCATTTTGGGGTTTGGATGATGCAAGCAATCCCATCTTGATGCACAGTGGGGTTTTACAGACAGGGACTGAAACACAGCCCGGCCTCGTGGCTGGGGATTATATTCCCTGTATTCATTGGCAGGCTGGTGCTGCCCATTATCCAATTTATAACTCTGCTGTGGATTAGGACGTGACAGATGGGGAAATGTCAGTCCTGCTGCAACTCCTGCTCTCAGGTCGCTTGAGCAGCTCAGCCCACATGAAACAAGTGACAGCAGGGCCGGAGGAGTGGCTGGCTAAGTCAGCTTCAACAGGTGTGGCCTTCTGTCCCCCAAGGGTGCAGGAACTGGGAAAGGTGTGGGTTTTGTTTTTTTTTTTTTTTTTTGTAGGGAGTAATTGGTAATAATGTTGATCTCTGTAGTTTTTTAAGGACAGTATTCCTGCAGAGGTCTTGTTAAACCTGAAGCAGCCCTCGTGCCCTGGCTCTGAGACTTGGGGAGTCTGTGTAACTCCTCAATTCCTCTGCTCCATTGCATCTCCTGTACAAGCTTGTCATTTTAAACACTTTCTGGACTCTCTTCCATGTTGCTCCTTTAGTGGAGAGCTCTCTTTCCTCTGATCTGGTCTCTCAAGCTGTGTGTCCTTTTTCAATCCCCCTCATTCCTGAAAAATGGCCTTTTCTGAGATATTTACAGGATCTGAGTCAATATTTCTGTGTTTGTCTTTGTAAACAAAACCAGTCATTCTCAATCCTAAAGGAGTCATTCAGTTACTGTGCTGTGGGCTTCTCTCAAAGGAAAATCAGTGATTCTGAAGTGCACTTCCACTCATGACATTCTTTTATGTGAATTTGAAGATTTCTTCCATTCAAGTTCTTAAGTCTCCTTTCTCATTTCATTATAAAACTGCCTCTCAAAAAGTATCCACTGAGGTAATTTTTTTTAATCATTCTTTCCCCAGGGAAACATTAGCCACTATTTAAATAAGCAGTAGTCTCATTCTCCCTCTCTCTCTCTGTTTTTTTTTTCCCCTCCTCCCCTGAGAAGTGCTGAGCTGTGATTTTCATGAATTAGGCCTCCCTGTTGCACTGCACTGTGCTGTTTTGGATATCATGCTTGTTTTCATCAGCTTTTTTTAAATTTCATTTTCTGCACTGATTTGGAATTATATTTTGAAGAACAATCTCTATTATATATTCAGACTTGTTCTTTGGTCCCCAGCACAGTTTCTGGATGTCTCTGGACCATCTGTCAGGCTGATTTTTTTCAGGAGAGATCAGTTCAGGTTGTCTGGAAGGGCTCCCATTCACTGTGTAGGCATTGTGAGAAGCATTTTGATTTCAGGGCTGTGGATCTCTACTGAACAAACCAGAACTGAAACAGGCTGGGGAGCTTTTGCTTTTTGGGGAATGGCACCTTTCCCACCTGGTGATGTCAACATGTGATGTGTGGTGACTGCACGTGGTCTGAAGAGCAGATCTATTGTTAAAGGATCCTGAAGTCTTCAGAGCAGTTTTGGGATTTTTTCAGTTCTTCTTGGTCTATAAAAATCTCAGTTTTGGAAGAGGCTCAAAGCTGTGGTTCTTCTTAGGTTTTTGAAGCAGGATGTGCTGCCTGTGGAGCATTTTGGGATGGAAGAGGCAGCATGGATGAAGTGTTGGCTCCAAGTTCATTGTTTCCTTTGTATATAATTTGCTGCTTTGGTTCAAACTGCAGCAAAGACACAACTCAACCTTTCTGGTAAAGGCTTTCAGGCATTTTTAAATACATGGAGCAAGAGGCAGGGCTGCCATAGTATGGTCTTCAACAGAGAGCCCATTTCTGTTTTCAGTACTGAATGAGTTTCAGAAGCTAGAGTTTCTAAAGAGAATAGCCAGCCAATTTTACAGCACTTCTTTTCCTTTTACAGCTTTTAGTTTGGTGGTAAATTTTTCTTTGCCAAGCTACCTACTCCCACAGCAACCATGCCACAGCACAGTTCTAGTTCTGCTTATCCTCAGTAACCAGTGTGCAACTGCTGTTAATCTGAATTCCTTCTCAGGGAGGAGGGATTAGAAGTTAGCCCAGGCATCTTGAGCAGCTAGACAGGCAAGTGCTTTTCTTTTGCTTTCTTGGTTTATTGTTATTATTATTATTATTATTATTGCTTCATTTGCAGATTGTTCTTTGGTTTTGGAACCTGATTCTTTCTTTTAGTCCCAAGGCATTTCCAGTGCAATCCATAATTCTCTTGAGAGGGTCCAATTTCTCTTCCTTGTATTTAGCATTTTGCTCATTCTAACTGCTTTAAACTTTAAACTTGATAAAAAAATCTTCTAAATATAACTGTGTCTCACATTACTAAATTATCTGGCTCTTTCAGTGCCTGTTCAGTAGCTGTTCTGTAGCACAAACTTCCTTGTGTGCTTTTCATTTACACATCGATTCTGGTGGCCAAGAATGGGCCACTGCTTGTTTGGGAATGACTCTTGGAAGTCCTGGAGAACTCAACTTGAAGAGTTTGTCAGAAACCCCTACATAGCATTATTTGATCCATTAAGTTGACATCATGTTGGATGTAGTTATCCAGACTTCACCAAACAAAACCAGCTAAAACATGTTGACTAATCTCAAACATCCTTTTCATCTCTTGCATGGCTTTTTCACCTCTTCCATGTTGTTGTTTGAGATTTTACTTTTTACTGTGTTGTTTTTAATTTCTCTCTACCTTAGGTTTTCCTGCAGGTCTTATTTGGAGATTTGAAAAAAGCAACAAAACAATTAGAGTGAAACAGGGAGGAGTTCTTTGGCCAGATGTTGCTGTTAGGTGTGGATTCTGGTTTATACTTAATAATGTCTGGATGAGAAATCCAGGACAAACAACCATCTGTACTTCCCATCCCTACAATGAATGTGGAATTCTCTCTGTTGACCATGTTTTCCACTGCTGTTGGAACACTAAAATTAATTTGAGGCAATTTTGGTCACTTTTTCTGTTATAATTTTTGGGCATCACAGTAGCCAATCTGATAAAGCAGAGAAAATGTTGATGGGAGGCTTTGGGAAAGGGAGACTCCTCAGAACTTGCCTTTTCACCACGTGTTGTGGTTAAGGAAATGTTCAGAATCTGTCAAAACATGAGACTAATGGTCCCTTTCTAACTTCCATAGAAATCCATAGGCTCTGAGCCCTGACTTGCACTTCCAGGCATGGGATTTATTTTCTGTGGGGTGTACTCCAGCTGTTTTGTTCTTGTAACAGCAAGGAACTAAGAAAGGCTGTGGAAAGCTGACCTGTGCCAGTTGACAATTTCCCTCCATCCTACTGAGGCTTTCTTCATCCTGGTTTTGGGCTACACTTTCAGCTCCAGGTGTAAACTCAAAATCTAATATAGAACTTCATCAAAATGAATTAAATGCCACAAATATTGGGAAAATTAACTGTGAAACCTACTGTTACTGAAAAAGCATCGGTACATCTCTGACCAATGTGTTTAAATGGAACCATCAAGCAATGGGTGAGCATTTTAGTCAAGGAAATGAAGAGTTAGACTCTTCAGAGACTAGAAGATGGCCACTCTTAAGTTTAGCAGTCATGCAAGTATAACCAATTAAAACACAATTTCAGCTAACAGAAAGACACTTGCCTGGTCTCTGACAACTTCTGTCCTTTTCAAGTTTGTGACTTGGACTACTTAGAGGCTTGTAGAATTGAAGGTCAACCTTCTATACACATCTGTGGGGGCAAAAAGAGCAGTTTTTTATTAGTCCACGACCCAAGGAAATTATAGACTCATGATAATTCTAATTCTAAATGCAACTTTTTCATGTAAATGATATAATAGACTCAATAGTCCAGATTATTTAAAAGAAAAAAAATCAGAAAATAGAAGCACCTTTAGTATCATAATGGAAAAAAAAAAGCGGTTAAATAAATAAAAAAATAATTCTGTTTTGGGGCAATGGATAGCCCAAAAAATAAATCCCTGCAGCCACACCAACTTGACAAAAACCTTGTGCTGAGGGACTGCTCGTTTTGCTTGCATGGGAGTGTGACCGTGGCAGGTCAACAATTTTTGATAATTCTGTTTTGGGGCAGTGGATAGCTCAAAAAATAAATTTCTGCAGCCACACCAACTTCACAAAAACCTTGTGCTGATGGACTGCTCGTTTTGCTTGCATGGTTGTGTGACCATGGCAGGCAGGAGTGGGAAATGCCACTGCTGGCAGCAGGCAGGAGCTGCACTGAGGCGCAGCTGGGCTTACTCCGCATGGTTCTTATTAAAATAAGAATGCAAAAACCTGGATATTGCTTCAGGATTGTTACATAATTCCTTGTTACATGTGGGTTCATGACCTGTTGCAGCCTTATAACCCAACCAAACCCCTTTTGTGTTCCCTGACAGCCCTCCTGGCTCCCCCGAGCGCAGCGCAGCCACCCCGATGGCGTCCGCTACTGCCGTGCCTGTAGGATTTCACTATGAAACCAAATACGTAGTGCTCAGCTACCTGGGCCTTCTAGCACAGGAGAAGCCACAGGAGCATCCTCCTCCTCCAACTCAAGGTAATGTTTGCATGTTCACCTCTAGCCATTTCCATGTGCAGCTGGGTTTGCAATGAGCTCTTGGGGTGTTTCTGCAGGTGTGCAGAGCATGAGCCTGATGTTCGGTGTAGGGGATCTCTTGGTTTGTTCAGTGAAAAATGAATAAATTGCAATTGAAAGATGAGAGATGCTGATGGGAACAAAGCTGTTTGTGTGTAGATTAATGTTTTAATCTGAACTATGCCAGGGCTGGTTGGTGTTCAGGAAGCAAATAAGTGGTTTTAGTCGTGCCTAGAGGCTAGGATGTATATTACCTTGGGTTGGTGTGTATTACCTTTGTTAGCCAGCATGAGAATTTCAGCCCATGCTTGCTATTTTTTTGGGACACAAGTGGAAGTAAGCAGGGGTGAGGTGATGTTTACTGGCATAAACTGAGTGGTGTCTTGAGCAATCCCCTGTGCTAAATAGTTTTGCCCTATTACACTGAGGCTGCTGTTGTTGTCACTCAGTGCTGGAACAGAGATGTGGCCAATGCTACTGCTGTTTATTTTTTTATTTATTTATGCAAAGTCAAGGACTGCAGATACTTCTTCCAGGACAGGTTTATGGATAAAAGAGGGTAAATAAATAAATAGAAGGCAGAATAAAAGAAGTTTGGTAGATTGTGTTTCACATAAAGCTAGGAGATAAAACTGTTCTTTATTTTGTGGTGGCAAGCACTTAAGCAATTTTGTTTGTCAGGATTGCCTGGGTGACTTGTCACTTTTTAATGATGTTTTAGTCACTATAAGTTCTGTGATTCAGAGCTTATTCTGATGAAAGGAGACTTAAAAAAAAGCCCAAACCAAACAGAGGCAGTCTTCAGAATCTTTGTCTTCTTTGAACAATCATTTAATAATGCATATGCTGTCACTTACTGAACTTACTTGTCATCAAGTGAGAAATTCCTGAAAAGAAAAGATTATGGCAGAACTGCTTTTCTGTTTTGTATTAAATACCAAATCACATAGCACATGCTGGTTATATTATATATAATTCCTTAAATTAATGTTATGTAATTAATAAACTGTAATTCATAAATACCTTTGTGTATTTAAGGCATGTTTGCTACTTCC
Organism: Ammodramus savannarum pratensis; assembly: GCA_020466415.1. Classification (NCBI taxonomy): domain Eukaryota; kingdom Metazoa; phylum Chordata; class Aves; order Passeriformes; family Passerellidae; genus Ammodramus; species Ammodramus savannarum. Next base: position 9,687,227 of record JAHXMQ010000028.1, on the reverse strand, counting down.
ACTTTGTCTTCGTCTGTGGTCCATGAAAGGAGAGGCACCTTAGCTGTTTCATAAAACCCTTTGTTGAAAAATGTGCTTATTTTAGCAATGACATCTCATTCTGAACATCCCACCCATTTATAACTGGGCTGTAACTGGAAATTTATTGAGTACATGTAAAGGTTCAATGTGTAAGTGTCTGCTTTGTTCTAGAAATAGATTCAGAAAGGGAAATGCTAGTCTTAAAGCTTTTTAAAAATGATTTGGCTGTAGTTATCTTTGAAGTATTTGCAAATTGAGGTGAAATGTTTCATTTTCAGAATCAGTTGATTCTCATTACTGGAACCTCTAAGCTTCTAATCTGAATTACAGAAGTATATTTAAACTTTCTGAAGAGGAAGCTACAAATCCTTAAATGAAAATTTTGTAGTGACTTAAGATTTTACTTCTCAGATATTGCTTAGATGTGTTTGCTTGTGTCACAGCAGCCTGTGGTTTGATTTGCTGCTAAAATACTCTAAAGCATTCATACTTTACAACTTCTGAAGAGGAAATCTTCCTGCATTTTCCCCACCTCATTTACCAAACCAGACAGTGACCGCAAGATCTCCTCTCCTGCTTATGTTTCACTTTAATTAGGTCTGTCTTTCAGTGGTTTTGCTGCTTTCTGATCAAAGCCTTTGGATTAAATAATTTTGCCTTACTTTTAATTTGCCAATTTGTTTCTCACTCTGTTTTGTAATCCTTTGAATGGACTTCAGGCTGTATTGAACTAAGCAAATGCTTTATCAGGATTTGTTTCATTCTTTCCTACCTCACTTTTCCTAGTGGTGCTTTTCTGCCTTCCATGCTTCTGAGAGGTTTCTTTTGTCTGCTAGCTACCTTTTAAAAATCCCTTCTCCTACATTTGCTCACCTTGCTTGTAATGAAGCAGTGTTTGAGCTGCACTGCTAGGCTGTGTGGTTATTTCAGAGTGCTGTGTGCATCCCCACTGTCTGTTGAGCAGTTTCCATACCCAGTGTGTATCTCCTGGTTGTTTGGCACCTGGCTGATGCCTGCTGGCTGTAATCTGCAATCCCCAGGAGGGGAGCACAGCCCATAATGGATATTTCCTGCCCTGCCTAATGCACTGCTGGGAGGTGCAGCTGGGTGTTACAGTCCCCAGTGTGGGTTGAGAAACCTGGTGAGAATGGGAGATGGGAAAGCTGGGAAATAGAAATGAACTGGAATCCCATCTTGAGGAGACTTCTGGGTTTGGTGACAGACACAGCAGCTCAGCATTCCTGCTTGTCAGTGTGTTTTCCAAGCACTGTCACCAGTTGTTGATACAGCACTTTGAGTGATCCCAAATTCCTTCCATTGTAGATTTCTGTGGCACTTCAAAATGCTGGTCAGGAGTCTTTGTACTCTATGGCTGAACACCATTGATTTGTGAATTGAGACAATTCCAAAAAAAACCACCTGTCCTTAATCTTATTTTGCTTTGACTTGGATATTGTGCTGACAGACCTTCCATGGGAAGCAATGAAGCAGCAATTTTGTCTATTGCCTGTTTCCTTTCCACTTGCAGAACAAACTGTATTTTGTGTTCCATTCATATGAGGCCTTGCCTATGGTTTGCAGCACTTTCTCTTAATTTGTTTTTCTCAGATCCAAATAAGACTGTACTCCTGGTAAGTTTTCTGAATCATATTCAGTGTAGTGGGAGTATCCATGAAGACAAGTTTCAGCTTGCCCTGGTGGAGTTGAGCTCCTTGTGTGCCTGAGAGGGAGAGTGAGGGACTCCTCTAGAGGGCAGTTCAGCTCAGGATCCCAGTTCCAGCCACCCTTTGTCACCACTGGAGCATCTTCTGCCTTTCCACTGCATGGGTACCAAACATGGGAGATGAGGAAAAAAGGTGCCCTAGGTGGTGGTAGGATTTCTGTCTTTCCCTTGAGTCTCCTACCACAGCGTCCCAAATTTTGGTGAAGTTTTGACACTCCAGTTAAAGTAGAAGGTGTTTCTAGTGGGTCAAAACACCCAGCCAAAAGTGATCCTTCCCAACAGGAGTGGCACTATATTATCTCTGCCAGAACTACCTCTGTTACCATCTTCTGCCTCTGTTTTCCTGCATTTTGTGCTAGTTTTTTTTTCTGGTATACATCTTTCTGTTTCAAAAACTGAGATAAGAATAAAACTTTAAGATAGGTTGATAGATTTCCAGTTAAAACTTCTCATTGTTTTTAGGTCTAATGTGCTTTGCAAGACTGATGATTTTTGGAGGGTTTTTTTTAGTGAATAGAAAATTCAGAGAAATTACATAGAAAATTACATTGCTGTGTTTCCTTTTGGGTCTCTTGGTTGGTTGTGTTCAAGAAGGATGGCTTCAATTACAAGCACTAAAATCACTTCTGGCTCCAAGCAAATAACGTTGATATAAATCAACACCTGATGAGCACTTGGAAATTTTGGTTTTGCTATCTTCTTTTCAGCACAGGGACTAAAGAGAAAGCCATCCACAGTATTCCAGACTCTTGAAGAAAAGACAGTTTTACTGGGCAAGCCAGTCTTTAGACATTATAGCTCTGTAGGGTTCTGTAATGGATTTCAGTGTCTTCAGAGGTAAATCCAGCAAATTTAACTGGCCAGTGCTTTGAGAGATTTTCCCATTAGTTTTTCCAGAATAATGATTCTGCATAGCAGTCACTGCAGTTTATTTAAAGCAAAATCCATTAGCAGTATATTCTGTTATTTTTGGTAGGTGAACAAATCAGATAAATTGATGAAACACTCAGAGTAGCATCACCTGGGTAAGTCAATGTGGTTTGAGGCAATAGTGAGTACCTATATTTAAAATGTGTGGAAGCTCTCAGTACCTATATTTAAAATGTGTGGAAGCTCTCAGTTGTCTGTTCATTAGATTGTGCAGAGATGCTTTGTATTTTTTCAGAACTCTTTTCATACCTATAAGTACTGGTTCAGACACAGAAAATAATTATTAAGTATTGGAAAACATCTCTACACTTTTTCCCCTGAAATCACTCTCATTACAGAAGCTTCCACTCTGCTGCAGTTGTTAGTATTACTGACTTTTCAAGTGAGTCAAAGTACTTTGGTTTTGTGATTCAATGTGTTTATATTACAAATGTTTGTTTATATTTTATCAAGGAGTGACTTTTGATGTATTTCTCTATTTTAGTCTACTTCCCCATTGCTTTATGCTATCCCTTGAGCTTGTGGCTACAACAAACACTGTGAAGAAAATTAGGTTTTCTGTGTTTTTCTTGACAGAGTGAAAAATCTTAAATAATCCCTTAATTTACAGAGCATCTGAAAGATTTATAGTCAGTGCCACTGCTGCATGGTGACATAGGTTAGTCAAGAGGTGAGCAAGGTTTTGGCAGTTTTACAGTTCCCCTGAGGTGCATGCTATCCACAGCACTTTAATCCAGTTATGGTGCCCAATGTCCTCTTGGCCATTTATTGTCTTTTTGGAATTACCATATGAAGTGCTGTATGTGGTTAGTAATGGAGCCATTTTCCTGGTTTCCCACACATGGTACCCACTGTTGGCTTGTAGGAAACTGAGTTTTTTAGGTTGGTTTTGGGCTGTTTGGGCTGTAAAGATTCACACTGTAGGTCAGAGCAGTCCAGTTCATGGTAATGAGGGAGCTATTCCCTCAACTGAGACAAGGAAAAGGAGATTTTTGGGGTGTCAATTCCCACTTGATTAAGCTTCCTCTCTGTCCACAAAAGAAAAATATAGTGTTAATTGGCAATATCTTGTATATTTTGAATATTTTAGACCTTTTCAGTTTCTTTAAAGCTGAGCATTCTTATGGTTTCTTAAGAGCTTCTTTTAAACATTTCTTAAATCAAGGCCTAATCCATGTGTGGCAGTCCAAGGTCTGGAGTTTGCTGGTGTAATGGATGTATTTTCATTAAAGGAAACGAATAAATACATTTGTAAAGAGATTTTGTATATCTTTGTAACTTTTCAGGGCTTACAGTCATTTTAGAGTGTTACTTAATGTTTTAAAAAGTGTGAGATGTTAAAGAAATATTACAGCCATGCTGAAGGTAAATTTTTAAGTCAACTGGGCAGAAGTTAATATAGAGACCTAGGAGAACTCAAAAATGAAGATATTGTTAGACTAAAATTGCAAGCATGAAAGAAAAAAAAAATCAGGAGCAATCTGTGACATCAGTGGCTTTCTTTTCCAATCATCCTTCATTCCCTTGAACTAAAAAGGCAAAACATCTTTTCAGTCTCTCCTTATAGTCCCTGTTGTCCCTTGTTAGCTGAAATTTTGGCTCAAGCACTGTAGAGTGAGATGTGCAGACTCTGTAGCTCTGATGAGTGACTTCCATCCCTCCTCCTCCTGGGATCAACCCTGGCAAACAGGTTACTCTTTATTGTTACTGTACTCCTGGAGTTTTACTGAAGTATCACATTTATTTAGTAGTCAGATGCTCCCTGATGCAGCTTGATGGACTTTCAGAACACATTTTCCTCTGCTTTTTAAGTTACTTCCAGATCCCTGAAACCCAAAATCTCAACAGGAGCATAATTGTGCCAAAGTGAACATTTATTCCATAAATAGAAAGTAGAATGCACTAACTTGGTTGTGTAAGAACTTGTAACAGAGGTTTGTTGTGCCTGTGGCTTGGGAAGAGCCTTGCAGAGTTGATTTGCCAAAAGTCCAGAAGATGCAGACCCATTTCTTGAGCACAGGAAAGCATTCAATGCTCTTACAAACAACATTTCTGGTGTTTGCATCTTTGATAATGAATATATATTCTCACCTAAAATAGCAGGTTTTGGGAAGAGCCTTGCACAGTTGGTTTGCCAAAAGCCCAGAAGATGCAAACCCATTTCTTAAGCACAGGAAAGCATTCAATGCTTATTATGGCTCTTACAGACACCATTTCTGGTGTGACCATTTGCATCTTTGATAATGAAAATATATTCTCACCTAAAATAAGCTGGTTTTACTGTTTTCTTCTGCCTGTTTGTGACTTGGAAGTTGGATAATTGAGAAAAAGTTACTCCTCACTTAGGATGTTTGCTGGGTGCAGTGTTTGCTGTAGCAGTCAATATCCAGGAGATGCAGAAAGCTGGAATCCATTCTTTATCAGGGGAATAAACAGTGCAAAGTCACTGCTGTGGGAGGGGTGGGGTTTTGATGTTTTGGCATGGCTGAATAGTCAGGTGCTCTCAGAATCAGCAGCTGCTGCAAAGTTGTGGGTGTTGGGAGATGGAAACCATTGAGTGCAGTGCTGGTTATCTAAACAGCTCTTTTGTACTCTGGCAGCAGTGGAATTTCTCTTCCTTCCATTTTCTGGGTGACTTCTTATCAGGTATGACAGCTTGTCAGGGGTGATCATTGTCACATTATTCCTGTGAGAATGGCTGCTCCTCTGTCCTTCCAGAGCCAGGGACAGCACAGGTTCACACAAGGGGTGAACTTGCACACACTTGTTGCACTTGGTTCCAGCGCAGGGACTCCTGACAGGTCATTAACCAAAGCAGGAACACTTTGCTCCTCTCTGGAATTTATTACTCAGACTGGCAGAGATGCTACTTGGGAAGGGATTTAAGAAACTAAGTAAAGTTATTCTGAACATGTGTGGTTAAGTCAAGTGGAATTAAAGTGACTGGTCACAGAAATACATGAAAACATTTTATACTGACTTAAGCATACATTGGTTTAGAGGGATCCTTCTGCTGACTTTTTAAGCATTAACACATGTTCAGTGGGTTCATACTGTGGATTTTTAACATCTTTTTCAATTGTAGGAGACCTTGAAAGCTTATTGTCTAGTGGTTTTTTAATTACAGAAAATGCACAGTGTACTTCACTAGTGTGTAGTTAACCACACATCTGTGTGTGTTAAGTGCTTTTACAGTTTTCACACACCCTTTTATGAAATTTAGTGATTATATGTGTCCATTGTGGAAGAAAAGGGAAGGCAAGACAACACTTAAAGTGAGTTCCAGCAGAGAACCAAACCAAAGGAAACAGGCCACAAAGCTGTCATTCACGAGACCACCAAATTATGATTTAGTGCCTTCAAAACAGGAATGAAAAAAGATGTGCCAGAAAGCTCCCCTGGCTGTTACAGGACTTACCTGAAGATCTGGGTGTGAATTGAAAGAGATGAGGAGGAAATTGAGTCAGATGACACCAACATTATAGATACAAATCCTTTCCCTTTTTGTTTTCTTCAGCTGGGGGAAGAATGTCTGTAGAGCAGAACATTGTCTGGATGTCTGGGTAGAACTGTAGCCCTGGGTGCAGGTGCAGAAAGGGTGAGAAATTCAGATGTCCTGAATACCTGGGTTTGTTTGGAAACAGTTTTGTGTCTCTTGGTACAGAATAATGATTAAGGTGACTGAGAATCTATGTAACCCTGACTGATATGGCTGAAACAACTTGTGTTACCAATATCTGGAGTCAGCACATGGAAAATGTGATCCCAAACCATGGCAGTGAGTTCTGGGGATATGTGGCCATTTCAAATTCCTAAATTTTTTGGTTAAGAGAGGAGCATTGACAACTGACTGACAATTGAGGTCCTTTGCCTCTAGTATTGCTTGTGAACGCAGTGTGGGTTCAGTTGTGGCCTGTGGACTCCTCATGGCCAGGGAAATGATGCACAATAGGTTTTAGGATTCTCCATTGATGTCATTGCATAGTTGCTCTGAGAATGCTGTAGATTCTGCAGACATCAAGATAAATCTCTTATTTTGCTATTAAAAATCAAGCTTATGCCAGTCTGCTTCGTTTTGGTATAGTTTGATAATAAATGTATTAGGTGTAATGGCTGATTGTTGATGTGCCTTGGTTTGCTTTTGGTCTTAAATTGAAGATGTTGCTTTTAAAGTTTCTATATATCCTGTTTGTAGCTTTACAGTTCTTATTATTTTTTAAAATTTTTTATTATTTTAATTTTTTTGAAGCACCAGTTCTACCTTGAATAGGCCTGGAAGTTTATCTGTTTCTGGGTTCATGTAATAAAACTTTTGTAGTAAGTCCTCTGGAGGGATCATACTTGTTGCTGTCTGAAATCCAACTTTCACCTCAAATTCCTTTATACTTAGTATTTCAATACCATGTTCCATTATCTACCTTGTTTGAAACATGAAATTAAAACATTTGAATGATTTCTCTGGTTTCTTTCAGGGACTCAACAACAGCTTGTGGCACAACATGCTCTGGAGAAAGAGGCTTTGGAGAAGATTAAAATAGAAATCGAGGAGGAGCTAAAACGTCTTGATGAAGAAATCTTGGAAGGTGCTCTTCAGATTTTCCAGTTTCAATCCATAATCTCTATGCACTGTAATGGTGGTTAATTTGTAACAGGTACTCAGTTAAAGAGATTTTTGAATGCCTTGAATCTCTTTATCCTCCTCCCCCCACAAGATTTGTACACATTGCCACATGGAGTAAAATAGTTAAACATTACTATTTGGAGTGGTGGAGCCTGGCCAAAGCAAACAACTGGATGACATTTAATAGTCTACTATAAATAAAGAAAAGTAAGCAGCCCTTAACTGCTGCACTTGATGGCAGAAGTCCTCAGGAGCTAATATGTCAATGAGTGTACACTTAAACCTTCAGATTTCTCCCTTCCACCAGGTTTATTTTTTGTGGTATGCTTTGACCTGTAGATGTGGCTTTTATAGGAATGATTTCAAACCCGTCTTTGTTTAGCATGTGTGCTGCAAATCACAAATCTGAAATAGAAACACTCTAGAGCTGTTTAAGTTCTTTCATATGGAACTTTCTTAGAAGTTTTGAACTGAGAAGGAAAAGGTTACATGAACAAAATAATATTTAAAAAATGAATGCTCTGGTACTGCTGCAGAGATGTCCATGCATGGGCCAATTTACTATGAGAAGATGCCAGGGTTGGCATCAGCTTAAAATGGGAGAATAGCTGCACATTCAGCAAACTTGCTGGTTAGGATGCAATTGTGAAACAAAAGCTGGTGGGGAAATGTAGCTCAAAGTCATCTCTGCCTTGTAAGTAGCACTTTCAGAATGTATTAGGACAATTTTACTATGATTTGTTCATTTCATGCTTTGACTACAGAGCTGTGATTTTTTTCGTCCCTTATGTAAACTGTGTAAACTGCTGGGATAAGAAATCTGAGACTGTTGATGTTCTTGTGTGAATCTGTTTGATTTTGTGTACCTTCTTCTCTCAGCATTTACCACTACAGGCTTTGACTGCCACACTTCCCCAGTGTTCAGCCCTGCCAACCCAGAGAGCTCCATAGAAGATTGCCTGGCTCATCTGGGGGAGAAAGTGTCCCAGGAATTGAAGGAACATCTGCACAAAGCACTGCAGACCTTGCTTAGCAAGTGAGTTTCCATTTGCTTTTTCAAAGGTGTTTCCTTTTGCACTGTGAATGCTGAAGTTGGGACTGCATCTTGTATTGCATTTCTTTCTTTTTCAATCTTCCATTTTTTTTGGTTTTGTTTTGTTTTGCAATGTAATGTGCAAATACTTCTTTGTGGTATTTGCCTGTAAGTTCTAAAATTTTTCTAAGCTTTTGTTGCTGAATTTTTGAGGCTGCTTCAAGCAGTTTGAGTTGCTGTTGAAAGTGGCAGCTGCCATTGCCAGTTCATCAGTGCTGGGCTGTAGCCACATTAATGTCCTTAGCCTTACAGAGTGGAGCTGAGGGTTTGTTTGTGGTCTGGCCCATGATGAGAGGGAGGGTTTCCTGGAGAGGATGGTAGTTACAGACCTTGTGACCACCCTTCAGGTGCACATCTGAAGCAGATGTGGGCCCCTGGGCTAACCTTGGTGTCTTAACAGCTGTCCTGCCAGCTTAAGCTTATTGTGTAAATAGCACATTGCAGTTTGCATGCTAGTACCTTAATTAATGTCTTTGCAAATTAATACAGTTGTTGTGGTTGCTTGGTTTGCTGTTATAAATGATGAGCCTGAAATTTAATGGCTCTACAGGAACTACTTGAGGCTTTTCTGAGTGACCTCCAAAATGTGTTGGTAGAGAGCTGGAGTTGGAAGGTGCTGCTTTAGGAGGAGTTGCATAAATGCAACCATGCATTCAAGTGGTTTGAGTTTGTTGATATTCTGATGTCCTATGTTTTCTATAGGAAAATATTTGCTTTCTAAATAATTTTTTGTTTATGCATGTACATACATAAAGTCAGAAATGCCTGTGAAACCATATTGCCTTTTTCTAAGGCAAACTAGAGTTACTCTTTAATCTCTTGATAATATCCTTCCTACAGCTGTTCCTGCTCTGCTCATCCCACTGATTGATTTGGATTTGGTTTCAAAGAATTAATGTGCCAAGGAAGTCAAGAGAATGCCCTTAAAATGACAAACCCAAATTATGTTTTCCCCACTGTGCTTTAACTC
>JAHXMQ010000028.1:9579756-9677769 GCA_020466415.1 Ammodramus savannarum pratensis | reverse complement strand
TGCAGTCAGTCTGTGTTAGTCCATAGCCTGTATTGATTACACAATATTTTTCTGCATTGGCCTCTAGCTCAGGTATGGATTTCTTAGTGGAATTTTCTATCTTTAAAATCTTAGATTATAAAAAAAAATATATGCAAGAGCTTAGAAATTTTCTAGTATATCAGAGAACCTACTTATCTAATGTCTTTTAAGTTGTAGAGTATCAAATTATTAGGAAATTCACCAGTTATATCAAAGTGTGTAAGTGGGAGAAAGCTGATGCCTTCCTGACCCTGTCCGGTGCTGGTGTTTTATGTCCTGAACCACAAGACTTGTTAGCTCCTGAAAATGACTTGCTGTAATGCATGTGCAAATATTTTGTCCTCTAGAAACTGAGAACTTTCTTTTATTGATGTTCTTTTGTTTCCTCTTATAACTTTCAGTGTTGGTTTAACTTCTGCAGGCCGGTGACGTATCAGGAGTATCGGGAGCGCACGCACGAGGCAGCTGCTCATGCCAGTGGGTGGAACAAGGTACCAGATCTGTCACGTGCACTTGGATGTGTCCTTGGATACGTCTTGGGTCTCCCTGATGTCCATATTGTTTGTACTAGCTGCAGTTGTGCTTCCCAGGGGGCCAGAAATAGAAAGAACTTGGTTTTAGTATGAAATAAATGGCACTCTCAGAGTGGTAGATGTGCACATAGTGGGTAGTTTTATAGATAATTTAGCTAGAAGTTGTTGAATTGAAGTGTTAGGTCAACCTGCTTTTAGTTTGGTAAAATGGAAAGTAAAGCATGTTGCTTGACTTATTGTTTTTTTTAATTCCCAAGAGAGGTTAATTCATGCAGCAGTTTTGGAATGAAGTCTGAGACGTTTTTTTCATAACACTTCTCTGCTCTTTCTCTGCTCCAATGTCAGGTTTAAAATAAATGTAAAAAAGAGTGCTGAACGTGGTGGAAATAAAAATTGATAGTATCTTCATGATATTTAAATTGTTCAGAAAATGTAGGGATGGTGTTCCTTCCTGGTTTCAAGAGTAGTTATCTCAAGTGATGAGAATCTTCTTTTTTAAACAAAATGCAAATCTGTAAATGAATTATCTTAAATTACTTTTAATGTAGAATGAGTAGATTATTCTTCCCAGATTCATCTTTCATTAATCATTTGAATTCATCACCATAATCATTCCTTGATGGGTTCAGTGGGCATCAAAAAAGAATGAAAGAATGAAATAACTACTTGAAAATGTAGTCACAATTTGAATGGTAAAATGTAGTCTTACATTTAAAATAGAACAAGAAATCTTCTTCCTCCTCTTTACATTTTTTTTCCAGAAAAACTTTTTCCTGACTTAGATTTCCCTGCTTACTTCAGAAACTGTTCATCTAAGCAAGGGTGTGGGCCCTTGTACAGCAGTTTAATAAACATTGCATGACAAGTTACTGCCCATGGCTCCAGCAATTATCATTGCTTTATGTGTGCGCTCTTTCAATTTGTCATCTTGTGATTCACAGCATTTTGGTTTAAACAACCATGAAATCTGATTATCAAGAAGGTGGCTTAAGCTAGCACATTTCACTTTTCAGCTGGTGAAGGCTAAAGCCAAGCATAAAACCAGGCATTGTTGCTCAGCTGGCAAGGGAGGAGGTGCTTGGGGCTTCTCAGGTCAATGTGCTCTGGGTCCCCTCCTCCTGAGGATGGGTGAATCCTCCTGGCTGCATTTGGGGCTTTCTGATCCAGCCTCCATTGCTGCTGCATTCCTGCAGCCCCTGGGGCTCAGGATTTCAGTGGATTTCAGTCCCCATCAGTTGTGGTGGTGATCATCATCCAGAACATCTCTGTCATCAGCTCTGCTTGCCTCTAACATTTGCTGCTGCAAAACACACATATGAAAATGCCATAAAAGCAATCTGGAGGGGAAGTTTTGTACCCCAGCACAGCATCTGTTTGGATTGTTTTTGTTTGTAGTTTGGAGCTCCAGGAATGCCCAGCAGTTCCTTCAATAATCTTTGTTTTGAGGAGATGCAGTACATTTGCGTTGGTTTCATTTCCTTTTAATTTCCTTTATAGTCTTAATCAGAATTGTGTTTTGTAACAGAAGAAATCTGGATACCTTTCCTGCCATCTCAGCTCAGCTTAATTTTTACTCTAAAGAAGCTGTTAGAAAAACATGTTCATGTTGAATTCTGGAAAGGACAAGGGTCTTCATCTTCTATTTGAAATAAGGCTCTCATTAAAAAAAAAAAAAAACAAACAAATTCCAAACCACCCCATACAGGGCAAATTAAATTTCTATAATAAAATGAACATAATAATTTTTTTTAAATACTGCACTGCTGAGTTTTTATGCTTTTTGCTTAAAACTGATTAAATACATATATCCAGAATGTATAATCCCACTGTTGTTCTTCATGAAAGGGTAACAGATACTGGTATTGACAGCCACTTGAACTGGTGAGTAGGGTAGCAGTCATCTCAGTGTCCCATTCTTACTGATTAATGGGGGCAAAGAATAGTGCAACAAAAATATAGGAAATAATCATGTGAAGAATTGGATTGATTTTAAGTTGAAATGGTCAAAAGGTACAGAGAAGTGCAATGATTTTGGATATAGCTTCCTCAAAAAATACAGCTTCCTCTGAACCTTCTTTGTGTCTTTTTTGTGTACATTTAAATTTGTAATATTGTACAATGGGATTGCAATAGTGTAGTTGACACAAGTGTTTCATTTACACAATCAGCTATCTTCTGATAGCAAAGGGTTTTATAATGATTCCCTAGAAGTTTTATCCTGCCAACTTCTTTTCTCTGTGTGTTTCTCTTCAGTCAAAATATAAATAGCCCCTAGCATTCCTTCCCAGGCATCCTGGTGGAGGGAGCTGCAGTTGCTTTGAATTGCAAAGGCTGTATTTTTACTTTGTTCCAGTTAAATCTCAGCACTGTTCACACAGCTGCTCTTCTGTACATGAAGGTGGTATTCACTTCCATGGAAGTACTGTGAGGTGATGTGTTGTGAATTTAGGGCCAGCCTCTCCTGTTCCTGCTGGTCTCAGAATTTCAGCAGGAAGGGAGAGCTGGGTGCTGTTTGTTGGTCAGTGTGGGACTTGATGTTGGAGATTGAGCTTGGTCCCTCACTCTGAGCCATGAAGAGTTTTGCTGAATTTGGGGTGAATGGTTGAGTTTGGCATCAAGCTGGCAAAGGAAGAAGGCAGCAATCATATTCACTATGCCAGCATTTTAGCTCCCTTCATTTCCCAAGCAGCCCTTCCTTGCTTTTGTTTCTTTTGCCTTCAGCCTCATTAAATGTCAAATATTTTGAGATCTCAGTGTTCATGCTGCTGTAGAGTTATGTGGGTGTGCCCAAAGCCTCTGAAAGATCCCTAGCTTTGAACTTGAGCTTTTTTGATTCCTCTTGACACCTCATCTTGACCTGTTCCTTAAATCTGTGCACTGTGATCTTGCACCTCTTCTGCCTCTGAGTCGAGTTTAATTATAAGAACCTCAAAAACCCAACACTTAAAATTCAAACATTTTTAAACTTCGGGCACCATGACCCATCCCTGGTGAAGTGTTAACAGTAATCAGTGTTAACTGTTCAGCACAGATCAACACTACTATGACCTTGTTGTAGGAAGTCAGCTGAGACTCCATGTTCTTCATGCAGGAAAAGCCAATTCTGTATTCACACAACTCATTTTATACAGTTTGTAGAGGCCTTCTGTGCAACTTGCCATTGGTCAGTAAGAGATGTTTTACTTCTCTATCAAATCTCTATTCTTGAATTGTTTACATATTTTCTTCACTGATTCTCATGGGATAGATTTAATGTTTATGCAGGTGCTAGTTGTTTTTCTCCTCAAGAATTAGTTGTTGTGTTAACAAACTACTCAGAGCAAGATTGTTTTTGCATGGGAACTTGCAAAGTACTCGGCTGCATTTAAAAGTGACAGGTCAGCTATTAATTTAGCAGAGCAGGCCTGATCTTATGAGGCCTGCTCTGCTAAATTCTTAATATGTCCTAAATATAATAAATAAATAAATAATTTTATTCTAAATTCTTTTATAAATTTCTTTTATAATTTATCTGTCTGTGACATAACCTGTCTGCTACAGTCTTGGGCTCCTTTGTTAATCAGCTGGAACATCTTAAATTTATCAGATCATGGGCATTTTTAGGCCCTGTCTGGTTTTAGTAGTCAATCTCAGTGTGATGCCACCATGAATTTAGAACAAATCTCAATTTCAGCTTACTTTGCCTATTCATCTTCCTCCAGCTTTGCACACTGAGGTGTGATTTCTGGTAATAGCAGTGCAGGTTATTTACAGAAAAGAGAACCAGGCTGATAAGGGAAGGGACTGGAGAGGGAAGGAGGCATTAGGAGTGAGTATGAGCAGTAGCAGAGCCTTCATCTCCCTTGTGCAGCTGGGAAACAGCACTCCAGTCTGCACAGTGAATAGATGTGCAGTGCAGTTGCCTCAATTAAAATGCAGTAAAACAAATATTTTTCTCTTGTGTCATAATAAAGCTTTTTCAGATGCTAATGACTTCAGTTCATGGCAGCTTCCCGACCCTGGCGAGGTGCTGCATATGAACGAAGCCCAGAGGGCCACTTGCATGCTCTGTGAGAATAAATGTAGAGTTTAAAAGTTCAACTGCATGTTGTTTAGGTAAACAAAAACATAATGGCAGAAGGAAGTGTCTAGAACTGTATAATGTGAAGGAGGTGGATTCACAGTCTTGCATCTTCCAGAGCAGTTTAGGTTAAGGCTGAACATTCAGTTTAAGGGTTTCTAAAGACGAATGGGAGTAGGAAATGAGGGAGGAAGATCTCTCTGTGTTAAATTTGGTATCAGAGGGAGAGTTTGACATGGAAAGGGCTTTGTGCTTGTCATTTTAAACATGTTTGTAATGCTATGCTGCTGGGTGGAGGTGTTTGTTTCTGTCCTGCCTCAAAGCTAAGTGTGAACTTCTAAAGAGACTGTCTAGTGCAGTGTCCCTGTTCAAGAAAGAATGTGTATGAGTTTGCTGTTTGCATGTGGATGCATAACCCTTTAAGCTGTTTATGATGTTGTGTCTTTCCACCTCTGGGGTAGCAAGTTCTGGACCTGTTCTGCTTCTCTACCTGAACCCTGTGCTGGGAAAAAAGTGGGGCTTAAGAAAACACTGCAGTGGTGTTCTGTGAAATTCTCTTAGATTAATTCTAAATGTGAAAATCTCTTAGTCTCAATTAGACTGTGGGTTTTTGCTTAGCAGATTAAGTGCTTCCTTTTTAGTGCATTGTATTGTGTGCCTTGTGTCTTCTCAGAAATGAAGTGTATAGTCCCTGGTACATTTGGACTTGAAGACTCAGACCTTTTCTGTGGACACATGAAGTCTGTTCTAGCTGAAAAGTAGTATTAATAATGCTTTCTGTATTTATTTGTTCACACTATTTTTTTTCTTTTTGTTTTTTTTTGAAGGTCTTGGTGCCCCTGGTTCTGTTACAACAATTTCTGATGGAGCTGACCAGAAGGGGCCAGGAACCACTGAGTGCCCTTGTGAACTTTGGGGTGACATATCTAGAAGATTATTCTGCAGATTATATCATTGAACAAGGAGGATGGGTAAGAAGACCTCATTTCTAAGTGTGATCCTAGTAGGAGTGAAAGCTAAGAGGGGTTGCTAGAAGTAAGCAGATGCAAGGAGGAATGACTCAGAAAAAGAAATTTAAGAAATGATCAGGAGGTCAGGATCAGAAAGGGATCTTGGGCAGTCATCTCTTTCTCTTCTCTGCCCCAAGGCAGAACTGACTTTCAGCCATTCATTTCTGATGTTGATATTAAAGACCTGAGTGATTGGACTCCACAATTTCCCCAGGCAGTCTGTTCCAGTTCTTTGCACAGTTTGTTGGATTGCTGTTGAAATTGAGGAGGTGCTCAGGTGTCAGATAACAATTAATTTTCATACAGTGTGTGTTAAGGTGCTAATTTGTTGCAGTATGGTGAGCTTTGTGCTGCCCTGTTAATATACATGGAGCACTGCATTTGGAAGCAGAAACCTGTAACAAGAGGTTATATGCCCAAAAGGCTCCTCTTTTTAATGGTCTCTTCATCCTCTGGTGACTGCTGGAAAAGGTATTTGGGGTTTTTCCTCCTCTTAAATTTCAGAGAGTTTCTTAGCAGATAGGTAATTGGCAAGCACTTGATACAGAAATGTCAATAGGTACTAATTAATTTTTATAATAAGTGATAAGATAGCTAATGCATATTAGAGTTTATAGCTGTAGAGGAACATGCATAGAATAAGCAATCAGGATTTCTTTGTGCTGCATTTTTCCTTGTAGAAATCATTAATTCATGGTGAGCAGTGTTCCTGAGTCATGGCATGCTGAGCAAGTTTCATTTAGAAATATTTCAGAAAGGCAGCTCACAGCTGATGAGCTGGGTCTTGAAGGCTGAGCCTAAGATTACTGGGTTTGGGAAGAATGCCAGATTTGAGTGGAATTAATCTGGGATTTGTGAAATGGCTTCAGCAAGCTGATTTATTTGACAAAGAAAAGCTGTTCAGGAAAACCCAGTGATAAAAAAGTACTAGTAGGAAAAATCTCTTTCAGAAGCTTCTCGTATTTCAAGAGTTTACCTGAGGGGTTTTTTGGAAGAGTAGCTTGTTCCAGAATTTCTGCACATCTGCACCTTCTTTACCTGTTCCCTTCCTGGCAGTTGTGGAGAGCAGTTCTCAAGGCCCATGGGAGGCATTGTTTGTCTTTAATGGACAGAAGCACTAACAGCACACAGCCAAATGACCTTGGTTGATGCACTCATATCTCAAAAGTATTTTCATCCCAGGGCAGGCCCTTACTTGCAGCTTTTACACAGATCAATGTTAGTACTTCTGTGCTTTTCTGCCTTGTTTTTTGACCTCCAGAAGGGCTGTGCTGTGTTGTGCAGCCCCTTTTTGTGGCCTGCTGTAAACACACTTCATAGAGCTCAAAGCTTCTGAAAACAAGCAGCTTTCCAGCACAGCTGTGCTTGGTGTCTGGCTGGCTGTGCAGGGATGGACAGATCAGGGTGGGGGTGTCCAGTGAGCTCCCAGCCTGTCTGTGCACATCCAGCCAGGCAGAAAATCAGACTGACACAGGCAGGGCAGCAAACAAGGCAGAGCTATTTTTGAAACAGCACAAGAGGCGAGGAAAGAGACTAGGTGATGAAAATCCTTTCCAGATGAATTAATGTAGCTGCACTAATCTTTGTGAGTTGATCTGGACAGGGGCTTGGGGACCCACTGGGCATGGGGCTTTTTGTAGAGGAAGGGGAATATGTGGTTATATTTTATTCTTCCTGTAAGGAAAAGGTTCATTTTCACCCTGTGGTGTTTCTGGGGTTGTTGCCAGTCTATGGGATGGCAGTGCTGGGAGCAGGGCATGGGGCCAGGAAGGGAGGGGTTGTGTTCTGAGAAGGGCCAGGAAGAGCCTGGCAGGCTGGTAGCCACAGGGAAGTGTTGGAGTGTTTGCATTTTTGGAGATAAGCATCTGCCACGGTGGCTCTGTGTGCTGGATCAAGTTGACAGTAATTTGCTTGAGCCATAAGGGCAGTGTGTAAACCTGGGAGTCTCCAGTGACTCATGGTGCTGTGACAGTAAGAGGTTCAATTTTTGTGTTATTTTGGAGCTGTATGAAGTTGGGTCTTTCCTGCAGCAGCTGAGAGTTTGCTTAAAAGTGAGAAGCAAAAATAGCCTGTCTGGTTTTCGGTGGATCTGGAGCAGAGGAGAGCTTCACAGGAGTCAGGGGCAGACCTGAAAAGCTCTGTAGTGTCTCTGGTGCTGCCTCATCCCTTGGCACCATTTGGGATTTTCCTCAGTTTTTGGGTTGAAGTCAGCCTTTGCCAGGAGGGGAGTAGGCAGTCAAAGGTGAGGGGTCAGCTGAGCCCTTCCTGTGCCTCACTGCAGATCTGTGCAGTCAGAGTCCCACAGAGCTGTGTCATCCATTTGCTGCATCATCCTCTGCAGCCACAGTGCAGCTGGAAGAGCTCCCAGGGCTCTGCATGTCTGCAAGGCTTGGGGCTCTCCTGTGAGCTCAGGAGGCTTCTGGGTCCAGGAAAGCATCTGACTGAGGATGGTACACAGCTAACCAGAAGCAAAATTTCCAGCTCAAGGGAATAAAGGTTTACAAATTGGCAGCAGGTTTCAAGAAATTGGCATGGCTTATGGGAAACAAGAAATTTGATATCCTGGAGGATGAGAAGTTGCTTTTTTATTTTCCATGCCAGTCCCACAGAGATATGGTGCTGAGATGGTGTGTTCAAACAAGTGTTCCCCTCCCATTCTCCCTTCAGGCACTAACATTGTAATTCAGCTAACTTTTGATGACAGTGTGGGACTGGAATGTACTGGTGGGTTGGTGAGGGAATGGCTGGCATAGTTTTATGTTCCCTCTTTCACCAATTGCTCTGATGGGTTTGGCTGCAACTCTTGCATTTACCTGTTTGACTCTTAAGTTTTAGCATGACCTCTCCTTTGGAGCAGAAAGCATGATGGGCATTCCAGCAGGTTCTTTAAACAGACATATGTGGGACACACATTTCTTCCTCCTGACTAGTGGGTCCACTGGTCCTACTCAGACCTTCCTTTATCCTGAGCCATTGCAAAACAATACCCAGCAGGATTTACAAGTAGCTTTGTTCTTTCCTTTCCCAAAAGCAGTCAGGGCTCCACAGACACCGACAGGCAGTGTGTACAGGCTCTCCCCTCCCTTTCCTCTTTTCCCCACCCCTTTTCTCCTCTCCCCTCCCCTTTCCTCCTCTCTCCTCCCTTCTCTCCTCCTACCTCCGCTGCCTCTTTGCCTCCCTGACGCCTCCAGGGCTGAATGCTGCTGCATCAGAAGCAATTCTTGGTCTCTTGGAAAAGTGCACAGTAAGACCAGTCTGTTGGTAAGGACTTTTTCCCTTCTTCCTTTCCCACCCCTTCCCAAATAATTTATTTCTTCTCAAGTTCTGCAGATCCTGTTTTCCATGGTTAGATTTCATCTTTTTAGAAATATCTGGGAATGTCTATAAGGAGGAAAGAGTGTAAGTTTTCTTGGAAACTAGCTGCCTTTTTTTTCCTCTCTGGTTCCCATTCCTGTTACCAGCCCCTCTGTTTCCCCTTGTTGGAACCTGTTTATCAGAGTGCAGTTAATAAAACCTTTCTTCTCAGCCTGGGATTTCCATTGTGACCCGTTGCAGAAATTGTCTCTGCCTTCCCAAGGGTCTTGTCTCATGGAGCTCAGACCTGGATTTGCTTTTAACTACTTAAGTGCCCATGCTGAAGGGGTAAAAGTAAACTTGCTTAAAATTTCCATAATGTTTACAGTTTCCTATCTCAGCCTCAGAGGAGCTGTTCTCTCTGTGTCTCCAGTGTTTTGTCTTGGGCTTTGCAGCTGGTTTGGTTGTTTTCTTTGCTGCTGGTGATTGAATAATACACATATTAGAGAGTGTTGACAGTCTGCAGGAGAAAGAGAGCAAAGAGGCAATTGTTATCCTAGGGAAGTGAGGTAGTCACTTTGTGCTGCCCAAGATGAAAATCTCCTGCAGCAGTCCAGGTGTCTGCCCTGGGAATGACAATGCAGAAATAGAGAGATGTGCTCTGCTGAAGGAGGAGAAGTAAGTTTAATGTGGCAGAGAGGCAAGAAAAGGCAGTCTAGTTAGAGGAGTCCTAGGAAGGAGTTTTCCTTTCAAAATAATTTTGCTTTATGTTTGTGTCATGGAATACTGCAGCGAATTGTCCCCTTTTATTTACATGTAACTTTTTTGGTACAGTAATAGATATTTTAAATTTTTAGTTACTGTGGCTGAAGAAGGACATTAAATAGTAAAGGAGCAACTAGATCTCCTTTCTCTTTTCCCTTCCAACAACTTCAAATCTGAAGAAGTGGTCTATAAATAACTGAATTTACCTAATTTTAAACCCATAAGACTGAAACCTAAAGGGTGTTGCTTTGATGCTGGCTTTCTGCAGGTTGTAGAGGTTATGTTGGAAGGCAGGGATGGAAGAGGATCATTTCTGCATTCCTTGAAGGGAATGAGAACAGTGGCTGCAATATCAGAGTGCTTTGATGTGGTTCACTTGACCTTCTTTTCCTTTTTTTTTTCCTTAATAAAAAGTGCAATCCTATTTGTAAGAACTCTGCTCTCTTTTTCTTGGCTCCACCTATCTTGACAGTTTCAGAGGGATGAGCAGAGGCACAGTAAGCGCCTGAGGGCTTTTTGGGACTTCTTTATTTTTTAAAATGTTTTGTTTTGTATCTGAGTGTTGTCAGAAGCTCCTTTATAATCCATTTCTCTGAAGGATTAGCTGGGTGATACTGTCAGATCTGACTTCCACAAGGGTCTGAAAGGTTTGGTATAACTGGGCTGGGCATGGAAACAGGAGCACCTGGAGCCACAGCCTGGGCACACCCAGGTGGGAGTGAAGCCATTCCTGGGCACAGGCAGCCCTGCTCCAGCACAGCTGCTCCTCTGCCACAGCTACAGATCATGCAAGGAGCACATTCCCAGCTTGTTGGTGTGGGAAGTTTGCATATTTCCCCGTGGGAGATGTCTTAGGATCCCTGGACACAGGCCAGTTCTTGCCTCTTGTTTTTCAGACTGGATTTTAGCACAAATGCATTTGATGGGTTCCCAGTGCTCGTTGCTGTGACACTGTTGGTGTGGGGCAGGTGGCCACAGAAGCACAGAGTTGGAAGGGACCCCAAGGATCCCTGAGTCCAAGCCCTGAGCCACACTGTGTGCATGAGAACACTGTCCAAGCACCTCTGGAATTTCATTTCTCTCTGGGATAGGTTATGTTACAAGATAGTCAGTGCCCTCACCTAAGAAACTTCCTAGCTGAGTTGAGTGTTTGAAATTTTTATCATAGCCAAGATTGCTCTCCTGGGACACTGTGTTCTGCAAGCATTTCCTCTTGAACCTCAGGATGCTCTTTTTCTCAGGGATTTTATGTAGCTCTGTCTAGTTTCATGTTGAGGGGCTGAAGCTCAGGGAACATGGAGGTTTTTTTCTCTGGTGGCTCTCTCTGACCTGTACAGAATTTTTGCCTGTGCTGGACAAAATCAGGATCTGGGGG
This sequence comes from Ammodramus savannarum pratensis, assembly GCA_020466415.1. NCBI lineage: Eukaryota > Metazoa > Chordata > Aves > Passeriformes > Passerellidae > Ammodramus > Ammodramus savannarum. Next base: position 9,666,711 of record JAHXMQ010000028.1, on the reverse strand, counting down.
GTAAAGGTGGCTTGCTGGGCTGTGTATTTTTCAGGTGGGGTTTTTTCTGTCTTCAGAAATGAGTTTTGTGAGTTGCCTATCCATAGCCATCCTTGTTTCTACTTTAGGAACTGAACCAGAGAGACCAGTTGAGCTTTTAGGAACACTTAAAACCAAACCCTAGAAGAAGCTTCAACAGCAGTTAGACACAGTGTTTTGCATTTTCCTGCTCTTTGGAGTTTACAGGGCAGGGCAGTCAAAGTGTGCTCTAAGATACAGCAAATGCTCTGTTGGACACCTTAATGGGGATCTCCTCTGTTCTAATCTCATCTCTATTACAGATGCAATGTGTGTTATTACTCCTACTATTTTGTGGAGAAAAGAGTTGCTTTTATCTTTGAGACATTCAGAATTTTGATTTGAGTATCTCTTGGCACCAGTAACAGCTTTGCATAAATTATGCTGAAATGATTGTCTTGTTAAATAAGGAATTTTTTTTTTCCTTATGTGTAGTTAAAGGTTTTCCTGTTTACCAAATATATGCTAAAGGTAATGAGTCTGTTTGTTTGTATACACTTAATAATAGACATACTGGAAAACTATGAAAGATAATATAGACAACATAAGAGTCAGTTTCTGTGTCTGGGGGAGGTTTTGTTATGTTTGCTATCCTTAAATCGTAATTGGAAGTGAACAGGTGTTTTTAAGCAACAGTTCTGTACTATATTATCGTAGGAGCTTTCAGACCTTTTTTTTCATTATTTTGTTACCATCTTGCTGCTGTCCAGTGTGGCTCACCCTACTGGCTGTAGCCTCTTCTGAGGGCAGGTGTGCCACATTTGTTAACAGTGCTTCCTGTCATTTGTAGAAATGGAACTTGTGGATTGTGGAGCATTCCTGGCTCAAACCCCATAGACTGAGCACAGTGATTGATTTCTGTAGCTGATCTTTTCCCCAGGACTGCCTCATGGGATGTGGCCTTTCTTGCTGTGTTCTAGCCAAGCAGGGAAATGTGCAGTTCTCTGTCTCCTGAGTTGTGCCAACTCTTCCCTCAAGTGGCAGTGGTTGGGATCAGGAGTGGCAGGAACTGCAGTGAGGGACTCCAGCTTCTCTACCTCTAAACATGCTGGATGAGGAAAAACACTCCCAGGTTTGCAAGCTTCCAACCACATATATGAAAAAGAGCAACCCTGATGTTTCTGGTTTGAAGCAGTATACTGTCTATTTACAATAAACAAAGTAGATAAAGAAATGCTTACATACATTCCTTACTTACTATTAAATCTAAAGTGTAGTGCTTACATAAGGCGTCCTCAGGTTATTAAAAATCCTTCCACATGTTCCATCCTGCCCTGAAATAATCTGCCTGTTGGAGATTTGCTTCTGGGTCACATCTGTAGATGAATCAAGAGAATTGTCCTAAATGTCATTCAGTTTTTATCACAGCTGCTTTAAAAAGAAAAAAACCCCACCAAAGTGCAAACCTCAACTGAACCAGCACAAAATCCCAGCTTTATCCGCTTGACTTTATGCATTAAATCTTAATTCAGCTCAAGAAATATTAATCATGGATCCTAAATAATGCCTATTACTGTCTGGATTTTCAATTAAAGCTTCATAAGCTTTTAATGAAAAAGTGCTGGAATTGCCAGCGTGTCAGCTCTGCCCCAGCCTTCCCAGCCAGGGAGACCTGTCTGTCCAAGGCTGGGGAGTTGTGGCCCTGAGGCACTGACACGGAAGGTAAATTGTCTGTAAAGACAGAAAGGAATCAGCCAGGCTGCATAAGGCTCTGATTTATAGGGAGCCAGCAGCTGATAACTCTTTTGAGGTCAGCACAGTTTGCGTGAGAAAAGGAACAATGAAACTCTTGAGTCCCTCTGGCCCTCCTGCTGAAGGCAGGCTGTGGTGTAGTGTTGCTACACTTACTAACAAGGTATTTGAAATTAGGAGGATGGCCCATGTTCCTTGTGTAACCATCCCTTCATTTCCTTACCCTCTCCAAAGCAGTTTATCCTCCATATTACCCTCTGGATGTGTATCTTGCCTGTATTTTGTGAGAAGCAGATCTCCAGTGAGAGTAGGTATTTAGAAGTATCAGCATGGTTGTAATTTCAGGGCAGTCTCTGTCCCCACTGTCCCCATGACTACAGGTGGCTCCATTCTCCCCTCTGTGGGCTGCTGAGTCATGGCTCAAAGCCTCTTGGCTTTCACCAGTGCACAGTGTGTGACTTCAGGGGAATTCAGGCCATCTCAGTGTAGCCCGTGGTGGTGGTGGGTTTTTTTTGGGGTTTTTTTTGTACAATCACCAGAGCTCACAAATCCTCAGCAGCATAGTGTGGTTTTGGAATATTTTTGTATATGCCTCATGCTGAGTGAGTCAGTGCATGTGTGCACTTCCACTGGAATGTTAAGAGCAGAGCTGCTATCAGTGGTGTGTGTCCCTGTTCTTTCTTCCAATGTCACACCACAGACATGGTCTAGTGTGTTGTGATGTGGTGTGGACAGGAGATAAATTCATCCTCATCTGTGGGAGTGAGGAGCTGAACAGGGAGGAGGATAGTACAGAGGTTCAGGAGACTGCAGGTTTTACCCCTAATTATTTTGTTGTTTAATTGCAGTTTCTCTGAGTCTGTATCACTTGTGGAAATAAAAAATTTACTTTGACTGTAGGTGTCTGTTAGTGGCTTATATTCCAGTGAAAGTATTTCCTACTTAACAACATACAGGGCAAACCCTGCTGGCCAAATGAGTGAGTGTGCAATCTTCCAGTGTCTCATGCTGTGCCAGTGAGGAGAGGCACAGGAGGCTGGGAGGGAGCGTGGCCAGGGCAGCTGGCCTGAGCTGGCCAAAGGGATATTCCAGAACATGGAATACAGAGCCCAGTACATGAACTGGGCTGATTGCAGGGAATCAGTATTCTACACTTGCAGTTTCTCCAGCTGAAACCCATTGTCAAATTTTTAGGATGCCTACAGATTTTTCCTAGCTAAATAAAAGCAAGCAAGCCCTGTCACCATCTCCGGGTGTCGGTGCTTGGTTGTTTGTTTCAACTTCATTTGTGTAGCCAAAGTTACAATGGCAGTTTTTGAAAGTGAACTCGTTGAAGAATAGCTAAAATTGTAGTAAAATACTAGAATTATTGTAGATACCAGCTTGTTGGTACAAAGTAGAAATTCAGGCTTCACATAGCACTGGAAATGGGATAAAATTAATATAAGAGGAACACTGTTAGATGAAAACAGACAAGCAATAGAGAGCACTTGCACAGAAAGGAGTGGGGAGTGAGTGGTATTCAGCTGGGATCGTGTACTTGTGTTTGCTTTCTTTTTCTTTGTTCTGTTGCAGTTTGGTTTCAGACTGCAGTGTCTTGTCAGGTTAATAATGACCATGTGGTGCATTTTGGTGATGTCATGGTGATAAAGTCAGGGAAAGGAGGAGCTCCCAGCAAAGCTCATGTAAGGGGTTCCATTCTCTGCACACGCCAGCTGGAGCAGCTGGGTTCTGTAATCCCTACTGAAATGTAGGTCAGGCAGCTGCTACTCCTGCAGAGGCCCTCTCATCTTTCTTCCAGCTCACCAAGTTTCCAGGTGTCCTGTTCTGCTCTGTCCCATACAGAGGGAACGCTGAAGGAATCACTCACGTGTTGTGTCCTCCTTTTTGTTCATAGGGAACAGTCTTCACTTTGGAATCTGAAGAGGAAGAGTATCCCGGGCTGATTGCAGAGGACAGCAATGACATCTACATCCTGACCAGTGACAACTCAGGGCAGGTGAGCCCCCCGGAGTCCCCCACGGTGACCACGTCGTGGCAGTCGGAGGGCCTGCCCGTGTCCCTGTCAGCCAGTCAGAGCTGGCACACGGAGAGCCTGCCAGTGTCCCTGGGACCTGAGTCCTGGCAGCAGGTGGCCATGGATCCCGAAGAGGTCAAAAGTCTGGACAGCAACGGAGGGGCTGAAGAGAGGAGTGAGAACAACTCTTCCAACTCTGACATTGTTCATGTGGAGAAGGAAGAGATACCAGAGGGGATTGAGGAAGCAGTGGTGCCAGCTGGTGCTGCAGAGACCATACAGGCAGCCTTTCCAGAAACCTCTGCTTCTTTACAGGAAATAAAACCTCCTGAAATTGCTGCTGCTGAAAAAGCACATCCCTCTGCACTTCTGCGTACAAAACAGGAGGAAAAGGGAAAAGCAGCTGAAGAGCTTGTTGAACCTGAAATCCCTGTGTTAAGTAAACCTGTCCCAAAGTTAGCCCCATCAGAAGAAAAGGCTGCACCAGAACCTGAGAAAATAGTGCTTCCAGGGGAAAAAAAAGCGGGGAAAGAGGGCCATTTGGAAGAAATAGAAGAGAAGTCCTCTGCTGCAGAGGAGAAGCCTATCCTGTTGCCAGAAGGGAAATCTATACTGCTGTACGGCGGGGCTGCCGCCGTCGCTATATTGGCCGTGGCAGTCGGAGTAGCGCTGGCGCTTAGGAAAAAGTAACGGAGCTCTCTCGAGGAGGAGGGAGGAGAGAAGAGAGCACATCCAATTTTTGTAGTTGTGTTACCTAAAGGTTGAGCTGCCTGCTGTTTAATTGGACATTTGAGTAACTCAGTGGTGATGAGGTGAGGTTGTTCAATAAGCCTCCAGCTACGGACAATCATGTTTTTAGTAGAATCGGGGCAGGGACTGGTTTTTCGTGATTAAAGTACGGGGGTATTTTTAAAAAAACAAAACAAAAAAATCTGCAAATTTAAGAACTTAAAGTGCAGGTGCTGAAGAAAGGGGTGCTCATACTCTAGGAACTGGAACAAAAAATCCCCAGGGGAAGGGGAGAGCCAGCTGCTGCCAGCCCCTGGAGATTTTGGCTTCTCAGATTGACTGCTATTGCAGCTGTGCTGTCTTGTCCCTTCCCGTTGTGCCCCCGAGCCCCTCCTAACAAACATTAGTCAACCTGAGTCCTGTAGCGAGAGGCTGGTGTCCCTTTTGTCTCAGCTTCCTCTCAGGTACAGCACTGCTCCTCATAACCTTCCAGGTTCCTCCTAAGCCCCAGTGGGACAGTGCTTATTCTTACCTCTTGGCTCACACTGGTTTTGGCCCCTAACGTTTACTGGAGCCCCATCCTGTGAAGATGCTGCCTCTCTATAGCTGTATTATCTCTGAGCATCCTGGTGTTGCTGGGGCAGAGGTGCTGCCCAGGAGGGTGGGAGGGACACTGCTATTTGCTGGTTTGAGAATCCATTTGCTCTGCTCCTGCCCAGCCCACTTTACTGCAAACCCTTCAGTTACCAGAGGTACGAAATTGATGCTGGACACAGTGCCCTTGGGATCACTACTCTGATATCTGGGGTATATTCAGCAAAAATACAGCAAACTCGTGTGGAAGCAAGGCCAGTGCCTCAAGTGCAATTCAGATATTACATGCTCTGCTGTCCTGTGTCACGCTGCAGTCTGCATTGTCTTTCCCAAGTTAAGCACAGAGTGTATTTAGTCCTAACTTGGTCTTGCCTGTGACAGAATCCCAGATATATAAAGCAATGGATTCTTGTAACTGAGCAAAAGAGCATTAAACATCTCTATCTGCTTGTTCCTGACCTGGCCCAGAGTGCTGTTCAGTGCAACTTCTTCTGCGACTGTGAATCTGTAAGTACCTCAACTTACAGGTTCACAAATCATGAGCAATTAACTTTGGCAAACAAAGGAAATCCCCCTTCCTGCAGTCACAACGCTTGAGGTGTGTGTGGAGAGAAGCCTTTCAGGTGTTGCCCTGCCCTGAGTGGGATCCAGCTGTAAGTGTTCCTCCTTCAGCACATTGTGTGTCTGTCCTTGTCCAGCTGCAGCTGCATGGGCAACACCTTGGGCTTCCCAGGCAGAACTGATGGATCTCTGAGGGTTGGTGCTGGCACTGTGGCTTAGACCAGACGGAGGAAGGTGAAAGGGAACTTGTGATAATGTAAAAAGCAAAACATGAGCTTATGGGGAAGTCTTCGCAAAGCACAAAGACAAGGTACTTTTATTTCTAAATAACCATATCCTGATGAGCCTGTTTCTTAAGGGATCTCAGAATGAAGAGATCTTAGCATATTCTCTATCTTAGGATATTCTTGCTGCATTTTCCTATCCCAGGATGCTGGAAAGTTAGTCAGAATGTATCAGATTCTGAGGAATTATTTTTGTGTAAGCTTTTGTGAAATGGATTTTCTAGAAAACTTATTGGATTTTGAACTGTGTGTGTGTGAAGTTGACTATTAAGAGGAAAGGTTGTGTGTATACTGCAGCTGTGGACTGAACTTGAGAGCACTGGAGTTCTGGACTGTACTGTTGATCATTGATTGCTTTCCTTCCATGTATAAAACATAGCAAGTTGGCCTTATCAGAAAAAAGAACCCCAAATATTTTATCACATTTCAAAATGGAATTGACTTTTTTTTGCTGTTTTCTGGTGTCCTGCTGGTACTCATTGCTGTGCTGTGTCCCAGAAGGGGCCATTGGGACCTCCTGATGCCACAGGGGCTCTCTGGTGTCTCCTCCCCACCAGGGCAGTTCCCCTTCCTGGCCCCTTGCAGGAGCTTCCCCCACGTGGAGGAGAGGTCTCTTCATCTCCATCTGTCATGGACATGCAGGAACAGCTTTGCTTCATTTCACATGTTGTGTTTATCAGGGAATGGTACAGTCTGAGGTGGCAAGGGTGGATTATTGCTTGGTCAGGGTGGGGCAGGGCTGCACTTCTCTGTGCTTTGCTGATGGCTTTGGGTTCCTCTCTGGGCACAAACTGTTCTTAACCCACATCCCTTCCTTCCTGAAGGCAATGAAGCTTTTGGGTGCCTCGAGGTGGGGCTTTTGGTACAGCCCCACCTCGAGGCACCCAGCAGGTTACTCTGAGGCAGAGATGGAGTCTGAGGACACTCTGGATAACTTGTGTACCAGTGGGGGAGGGTGGAGCTGGTGTAATTCATCTTCTCTGTGGATAGGGTTGGTTCAGTAGTAGTGTGGAGATGGGTAGAGGACAAACAAGAATAAATCCAGGCTGGCAAGGGAAGAAGTTAAAGACTTTCTGCCACAAGGAGCCCAGTGGGGCATGAAATAAAAAGCATCCACGCACAGCAGTGAGAAGGTGGCAGCAGTGGTAAGGAAAAGAAATGACTGTGTCAGGCATTTCTGTGGTCAGGCAGAAGTCTTGAGTATCTGTGTGCTGCTGCATTTCATGGAGCATCAGTTGCACTGTGTTTTGGTCACTTGGTCCTTTGTTTATAATGTTCTTTTCTTTCTGGGGTCTTTTAGATTTGGCAAATCAGTGAGAATTTGAACTGACCACATGTTCAAAAAATGTATTGTATGAGTCTTTTTCCTCTGGGAGCACTCCACTAGTTAAAAAGGTCAGCTGTGGGGTAGGATTCTGCAAAGTTTGGAGTCCTGTGGTCAGAGCTGGGCCTTGTGGAAGGCACCAGGGGGGTAAGCTCAGATGGCAGTGTTCCTACAGACCCGAGTGAGAGGCTGCTCTGTAAGAGGTGAGAATTAGAAAATGGAAGTTTTCTTCCCCCATCTTCAAGTATATTACAGTAACCTTAAACTGTAGGCTCCAGTTACCCTGGAAGGTGTGATGCAGCCCCTCCTTAGTGGATCTCTCCTAGCTGGCAGAGGGAAGGCAGGAGCTATACACTTGCAAAAGGGCATATAGAATTACTTCCACTTGTGTTGCTCATCCCCTTCTCAGAAGTGCCTCAATATCTGTCCTCTAGTGGCCTGTACTTTAACAAAATATCTACCTTAGACCCATTCTGTCTTCAGTTTATCCTTAGCATACCCTAAAGCTGAGATGCTAAAACAGCAGAGGGCTGGATCTGTGAAAAAAGTGGGAAATACTTAAGGAACTGCAGTGGGCAGCATGCTCAATAAGGAGCTGTCAAGGGAAAGGCTTTCAAGGTAAGGTGCAACTAAATTCAGCTGTGCTAAGCTCTGCTTAGCTGGGCATTGTGGCTGGGAGCTGGGCAAGGACTTTCTTCAGCTGGCACTGCAGGAACAAGAGGCTGAGAGCAAAGACAGAATTCCTGTGTTGCCCAAAGTGCAGATGGGGGCCCTGTCCCAGCCAGCTGCAGCTCTGTGTGCTGGGGGGAGCCTGGTGGGCTCCTGAGGCCCCTGAACTGTGGGGCAAGTCAGCACTACAGGAATCCATCCTTGCTGTTTGTGAGGGCTTCATTTTTCACTCTGGCTGTGCTCAGGCAGCTGCAGCTCAAGTGCCAGGTGGAAGCTGCAGTGCTGAGTGCTCTTACACAGGACAAGTTTTGCTGCCAGAATCCCATTTCCTTCCTTACCCTTGATCACAGCTAGGCTAAAACTTTGGACTGGATTTTTAAACTAATCAATGCTTTCTAGTGGTCACAAATGAAAAGTTTAATTAGTACTAAACAAGCAAGCTGCTGAAGTTTGGTCTTCTTTCATTTTAATGATTGTAGAAGATAAAATAATCTGAGGTTATACACCTTCCCTATATTAAATGTCAGTTACAGGGTTATGGCAGTACTGGCAAAGCCCTAGTAAAGTAGATATTGCTATTCTGGGAAAAACTAGAAATGATTCTGGCTCTGCAGTCACGAAGCCAGAGCAAGTTCCTGTTACAGAGTTTCAGAGTAATTACTGGAACCTTTTGTTGTGAAATGGGGGACTGGGGTGGAGAGGTGCACGTGGCTGGCCCAGGTGTGATGCCTACAGGCAGCAGAAAGCCCAGGGCTTCAGTAGAATGTCATATTGTGTCTGCTCTTGTTGGAGCACAATGGGAGAAAGTGTTTCCCAGTGAAAAATTCCTGGTTAGTATCTTTATTGATGGTCTGGATGAGGGGATCAAGTTTAACATTAGCAGATTTGCAGAGGACACCAAGTTGGGTGCAAGTGTGTGTCTTCTGGAGGGTAGGAGAGCTCTGGGAGGGACTTGCACAGTCTGGATCCATAAGCTGAGTTCAGTGATACGAGGTTCAACAAAACCAAGTGCCAGGTCCTACACTTAGGGCACAACCCCTGCAGTGCTGCAGGTTGGGGACAGAGTGGCTGGACAGTGGCCAGGCAGGAAGGGACCTGGGTTGTGACTGACAGCAGCTGAACATGAGCCAGCAGAGTGCCCAGGTGGCCAAGAAGGCCAATGATGGCTCCTGGCCTGGATCAGGAATGGTGTGGGCAGCAGGAGCAGGGCAGTGATTCCGCCCCTGCACTCAGCACGGGTGAGGGCACAGTTCCAGTGCTGTGCCCAGTCCTGGCCCCTCAGCTCAGGAGGGATGCTGAGGGCTGGAGTGAGTCCAGAGAAGGGCAGCAAGGCTGGTGAGGGGTCTGGAACACAAATCCTGCAAGGAGCAGCTGAGGGAGCTGGGAGTGCTCAGCCTGGAGAGGAGGAGGCTCAGGGCAGACCTGGTCACTCCACAAGTACCTGAAAGGAGGGAGGAGCCAGGTAGGGTCAGGCTCTTCTCCAAGGCAACAGCAGCAGGACAGGATGACACAGCCTTAAGCTGGGCCAGGGGAGGTTTAGTTTGGACATTGGTAAGTTCTTCACAGAAAGGGTGATTGAACATTGGAGTGAGTGGGCTGCAGGGAGCTGGTGGAGTCACCATCCCTGGAGGTGTTTCAGCAAAGACTGGATGTGGCACTTAGTGCCATGGTCTGGTTGGCAAGGTGGTGTTTGGTCATGGATTGGAGTTGATCTCAAAGGTCTTTTCCAAACCTAGGTGACTCTGTGAAACATGGAGGGAGGTGAGGCACAATATCTGCTCTACCTAATGAGGGCAAAAGCTGTGCCTTGGACTGCTTAATTTCAGCATCAGGAAGGTTTCAGGAACAGTATTACTTTGACTTAATGGATGTACCTGTCCTTAAGAGTGCAAGCTCTGTATTGCCATAACAAAAAAAAAAAAAAAGAAGGGGGGGTGTTTATAAAATTTAAGCTAGCACTACTTGACTCAGGTAGAGAAGCTCTCAGGCCCAGAGGGAGCAGGTCTAGGCAACAGAATTCAGTTTGTGTCTGGTACAGTGAAGGTACCTGACCAGGACTTGGCTTGGCAGGGGCAGTAGTGTTAAGTCCAGAGGAACCACAGCACATCACTCAGCTCCACCTGGCTAAGTTAAATAATTTTATCACTTTTTTTTTTTTTTTCTACTTAGAGTTGACCTTCTCTCAGTCTCTTGGGTAGGCTGACTTGCTTCCTCCAAGCTAGAGGTCTGTGGTGATGCTGTAGAAGTGGGGGAACTCCTGTTGGCTTCCAGTGGAAGCTGCTTTTGATCTCCCTGCAGTATCTGCAGGGCAGGCAAGGGACACTATCAATGTGGACACAACAAACTGCAGAAGATGCATCTTAGTGCTATATCTTTAGGGGCTTTGCCCTCAGTTTTAACTTGCAGGATAAGCTTTTATTCAACTGTAAACCTAAAAACCCACTCAGACCAAAAGAATGCCACTTGATTTGTTAAGTAGTAAAGACTGCTGGGACTGACTCTGAAGCTGCAGGTTAGGGGATCTCTTCTGCTGGGTGTAAGCAAATAGTGACAGACTTGCAGGGGTTTTGGATTTGTTCTCAAGAGGCCTGCCTGGGGGAAGAGACCCTGACTGGTCCTCAGGTCACCCATTATCCCAGGAACTCGTCACACTGCTGTTCCTTCCAACGTGCAAGTGCAGCCCTTGGGGGAAAACTGTCGAAAGCTTCTTGTGCCATTTGGTTAATAAAGTGTTTCCACCTTGACAAGAAAGTTCTTTCCAGCTTCATTGTTCAATATTCAGTTCAAGTGAAGGGTGTGTACATTTTTCCCTCTGCTAATGGGACACTGCTGTAAGACCATGCCCCCAGGTTGCACTTTAATAAATGGTACAGTTTTCAAAAACAATGTGTAGACTACTTCTGTGCTTCCACTCTCCCCATTTCAGTGCAGGCATCAGAAGAAAAGGTGGTTTTACTTACAGGAAACTTGATTTTTCAAGGCACAGGGACAGGACTAGAGTGCCTCTACTGTTGGCAGCTGCATCAGAAGCCATGTTGAATTAGAAGAATGCCATGAGTACTTGCACAAAAAAATTTCAGGTGAAGACTGAAAGTCTGCAGAGCTGTAGTGGCCATCAGAAATGAAAATTTTATTTAAGTTAAAAAACCCTACAAAATATTTACATACTTGGAAAAATCCTGAGGCAGCTGGATCACAGGTGACACATTTGTCACCTTGTCTGATTAGGTATCAAACAACCTGAGTCCAAGTTTTTTCAGCCTGAGACTACAAAATATATTCAGGTTGCATTGTCAAAAAACTTCCCCTGTGCCTACTCCACCCTTTTCTTTATATTTTTTTCTGTCAGTTTTATTTTCCAAGGAAACAGAAGAGGATGGTGATTGATACTGAAAGTATCCTGGTGTCACCCTTCTCTGGGCACACCCCACCCTGTCCTTCAGGGATCTGTTCCCTCTTGCTTCCAGCTTCTTATCAAGATAAACCTGATTCCCACCCACCACTGCTGATGAACCACCCATTTCAGAGCCTGAGGCCTCCCTGGGAACATTCAGCATGGCTCAGCTGCAGGAGCAGGGCTGGGAAGTGAATAACTAAAGCAAAATCCTACAGCTGCTTAGAAAAACCACAGAGGACAGGCCCTGTGCCCACTGGGCCTGTGGAGGCACAAGGCAGGCTCTGCACTAAATCTGCTGCTGCTAAATTAAAAAAATATTGTGAAAGGAAAGAGGCAGACACTACTCCCTACAGGTACTGGCAGAGCTGGCAGGCAGCTCACACTACTCTTACTGCTGTGCTAGTCTACAAAAGCCTATCTATGAAGCCCTGCCATCCTTTTCACAGCTGTATTTCAAAAGTTAGGGATAAATAGAGTCATCTTCATCCAGCAGAGAAAATCTTCAGCAATGTACATGCTGTACACAGGCCTGGAGAGCTCACTCACCCAGCTGGAGGGAGAGAAACAGAAGGGGCATTATGAACAGCAGCAGGGTTCTTCTGCCGTGCCAAGCCCTGCCCTGTGCCTGCTCAGCTCCAGCGTGCACCAACACTGCCACCTGCCGTGCTCCTTCCTGCCCGTGGGGACAAAGAGGGACAGCCCCAGGGCCAGCTCCAGCGTGCACCGACACTGCCACCTGCCGTGCTCCTTCCTGCCCGTGCCAGCAGCAGGACACAGCCGTGGGGACAATGAGGGACAGCCCCGGGGCAGCTCCAGCCCCCTCCCTGCCCTCGGTGCTGCCAGCCAGCTGGGGCAGTCTCACACAAGTGACATGTCTGGCATAACTCAGCACGCTGGAGCCAAAGTGAGTGAAGGGCAGGGCAGAGTTGAAGGACACGGCACAGTGACACCGTGCCCAGGGTGAGGCAAAGTGATAGTGTGAGCCAGCCCAGCTGCAGGTTGCTGCCAACGCTGTCCCTGGCAAGGCTGCAGTGCAGGAGTGTCCCCGCCTCTGCCCAAGTGCCAACAGGGAACAAGAAGAGATTTGACTATTTCTCATTGCTAGTGTTAATTCTCAAGAGCAATTCCTTTCCCCGTCCAGCTCTCCCAAGCTCTGGGGAGCTGAGGAAGACAAGAGCAGAGAGCTCAGGGTCAAGACACTGGGGAAATGAGAGCCAGTAGAGCTCAGGTCAGGCTTTTCTTTCCCCGAGGGAATGAAAGAATCATTAACCAGAATGTTACTGGTAGAGCTCCCTGAGGAGTTTGCAGGAGGAGAGGAGCAGTCACAGCTCTCTCTGCCTGACAGAACAAATGCACTCTGTTCACTGGCTGCTCTGAGGGGGAGGGCAGGCAGATGTGACATGACCCCCTCAAGCACACTCATTTCCAGAGCTCTGCAGGGACTGACTCTGCCTTCTGGCCCAACCTCCAGAGCACTAGAGGGGAAGCAGCAGGCCACAGGCAGTCCAGAGCTAGGCCACCCCTCAGGGAATAACCCAGGACAGCCAAAAGGCTGGCTGTGACCCCCACAGAGCAGTTTGACAGCACTCACCATATCAACAATGTAGTTGTGGAACTGCCGGTTCATGTAGTTCACAGTGGTGTTGAAGACACGGCGCAGAAGGAAGGGCACTGTATTCAAAATTTTCTTAGTCAAGACCATTGCTAGCACCAACATGGCCTTCTCCTGTTCCATGTCTGAGGGGATGGCTTGCATGAGCTCTCCCACCACCCTGGACATGTGCCGGGTTATCTCCTGTGTGGGAGGAAGAGGGATGTCAGTGCCACAGCAAGGGGCTCTCAGCATGCCAGGACTGTGCTAATAACTGCTGTGCTTCTTGCAACACCCCAGGGTCTGCTCCCCTTCCTCCCAGCCATGGCAGCCAGCTGTTACATAAAGAAACACCCCCAAAAAACTATGGCTCTTGATCCAGATGTAGATCTAATCCTTGGATAGCCTTCCTTTTCCTTTTTAACACAAGAGACCTGAAACTCTACTTCCCTTGCACAGCAGCAAGGCATGTTAGATGCTGGGCCAACTGCATCTAGGAAGGGGCCACTGCTACTCCCAACACTGTGCCTATGAACACACTCACAGCATCAGAAAAGGGTCTCATGATTTGCTGTCTCTTCAGTGCTCAGTAACAAGCACAAGTTAAGCCCCTGTCACTAACCTGCTTAATTTTTACCCATATGATGGTCAGCATATACACAGGACATGGCACCAAAGTGCACCAAAACTAAGCCTTAGCCAGACTATTCATTTTCCAAGGTAAGCCATGGGGCCATCAAAAGAAGGACAAAATGCCTCAAAGTCAGTCCTTTTCCACAACCACCATTTCATCTGCAGAAAGGAGATGAGCCCAAGGAACCCAATTTACACATTAACTTCTGCCATAGAATCACCTCTAACAAATCTTCAAAGGTAAATGTTTGGGATTAATTTTCAGATGCCTTCAAAGTCACAGCAGGAAGGATGCAGAATATTTAAAAGGAGAACTGCTTATCAAGCTGCTTTTTCACTCACCTCATTAGACAGATTCTCATTCAAAAAATGCTGCACTAGGCCATTTACTACTCTTTCTTGGATTTCTCTATCAAACTGGTCTCCAATCTCAGCCAGCTGAGCAGCAATGATCCGGATAACCTCTTCATTTGTTGGAGCCAACCCTGCCAACACAAAGAGCAGAATTTAGTTCACAGGCTCTAGTCAGACCAGGTTCAGTACAGGTCACAGCATTTTGCTAATATCCATTAGCAACCTCCTTCCCAGCCCTGAGTGTATTCATGACAGGTCTGAGCACAATTTCTTTAAGTGTACCCAGGTTGCTTACAAGAAATTGTGGCAAACAGGGGTTTGTATCTGTAGTTTAGGTAAAATGCAGCCTTACCCTGCCCAAAAAAATCATTGCAGGGCATGTTAGAACATCTCCAGCCAAAATTTGAACAGGACAGTTACTGCCAACATCCTGCCCAGAAAGGGGAATTGAGAAAAAGCTCTGAAACACATTGAAGGTCTTTTTCAACCTAATTATTCTAGACTTTAAGTGATTTGTCAGGACTTGTCTCTTAAGCACCACCTAAAATACAGCACCTCATAGAATTGTTGGAGTTGGAAGGGACCTTGAAAGGCCATCTCATCCAGACTCCCTGCAATAAGCAGGGATATCTTCAACTAGATTAGACTGCTCAAAGCCCAGCCACACTGGCCTTGAATGTTTCCAGGGGTGGGGCATCCATCACCTCTTTGGGCAACTGTGCCAGTGTTTTACCACCCTCACTGTAAAATCTTCCTTACATCTAGTCTGAATCTGTCCTTTTTCAGCTGAAAACCTTACACCTTGTCCTACCTGCTTCTGGCATGAGACCTATGCAAATTGGTGTGAGAGGGCAATTTCCTGTGGCAGTTCCTCCTCACCCTGCTTCAGCTGAGGTCATTGTGCCAGCTGACACACCCTGGGCAAGGGGCAGCAGCCACGCTGCAGATGGCTAGCAAAGCAGGAACAGGACCAGAAGCTACTTGAGGAACAGTTTTCACCAGACTGGTAGAGCAGAAAGGGATTCACCCAGTACCAGAACTCAAGTTGTTCCAAGATCCTAGCCCAAGTATTGACACTGCCTGAAAAGCAACATGAGGCCTAACTTAACTGCTTAGTATCACACTCCTTGAGGGCAGCTATCACCAGTAGCAGCTTTGTGCCTTGTTCTGGTGTACTGCAGACAAAACCCAGTGACAGGTGCTTAGAAATCCAAGGAGAGAGAAAGTGCTAAGCACTAAGTGTTAAATTCCCAACCAACAGCCACACAGTGAAGTTTCTCAATAGAGAAAACATTACTCCTCTGAAACAGACAATAAATACAAACAAAGATAGGAAATGGGGAAAGAAAACCACCATCATGTGGGATGGAGCAAAGCTTGCTCACCTACGTCACCATTCCGGAAGTGGCCACTGCGATTGCCATCGGTCTGCAGCTCATCATCGTCGCTCCCTTGGCACAACATGATCTGCTGGCTTTGCAGGGAATGCAGCTGCTCTTTGAACTTACAGTCAGAGGATACCTCCAGGAAGCTGAACAGCAATGCATGCTCCATCTGAAGAGCTCCATTGATCTGAAACACAAGGAGATCACTGTTAAGTCCATGCCTAGAAAACGTCCCACTCAGAGCATCCAGGCACGCAGTGTTTGCCAACCCTGACACGTCTCTGTGGCCTCCTCTGGGCTCAGCATCAGCCAGGGGCTCCACAGGGCCTCAGCAAGTGCAGACTGACTCCTGGGTGTGGACACACACAGGACTGTCCCATGGGCAATGACAGAAGGCTCTGCTCTTACAAACTGGTGTTGGAAACCCAGCTCACGTTCTCCTCACCTTTCCAGCTGTGGCAATGGCAGCAACCCCAATCTGAGTTCCTCTTTTGAAAAAGGTGTGAGCTCACAAAACCCATCCATTCCCCTTACTCAGACACCTGTGTTTGGAAGGGTTTTACCCTGTGTTTGGGAACTGGGCATTCTACTTGCTGTGAATAAAGAAGGCAGGAGCTCCCCACTTCCATGTAATCAGAGCAGAGCAGTAACAAGGTGGGAAATAGAGATAAGAGCATAAGGCTGCAAAAACCCCAAGGTTCACATTTCTTCTCCCTCTTCAAAGGAACCTCAACCAGCTCCATAATAAACCTGTTTAGCTCCTCACAGAGACCCAAGCAGCTCACAAGAGAAGTGACACAAGATGGCAGATCAGTGCCACCTCCAGTGGCACATTCACCCCCTGTCAATGGCCACATGTGTCTCCATGGCCATGCAACCTGCAGCCTTCAAGCAAGGCAGCAGAGTGCCCAAATTAATTAGGTCCAGGAGGTCCACGAGGCAGGCAGACTGATGGGAGCAAGAGGTCCCACTGGAACACCAGGCCTCATAACCCATTAAGGCCTCCAGAAAACCAGGAGACTCCAAAAATTTTAGTTAAACAGGTAAGAGAGTAGGACACGATATAAGCACAGAAATAAATAAATAAAGAAAACCTTTACTCTGGTATGCAGATGGTCTGCCTGTAAGTAAATACTTAGGCCTGATTTTATTTAGAGAGAAGAAAAATAGTTAAAGATTTGTTTTGCTAACAATATGCAGCCAGGATGAACTTGGTAACTGAAAGGGAATTTTGGGGAGTGGAACCTTGCAAAGCCTCGACATGACCATATCTGACTGGGCAAACAAAAGGAGGAACAAAGTCAACAAAAGGCAGGGTTCAGAAATGGAAACAAATGGAAAATAAAGGATATGATCAGTCAGAGATGAAGAGAAGGCACACCTTCCATGGTCTGAGCATGCATGTTTGCAGACAGCAGTGCAGGTCACCTGGAGGCAATCCCCTTCAACTGCCTGCTGGGCTGGTCATTGGGTTTATCACTGATACTTTTTAAATCATATTGTGCTCAAAAGGCTTTGCAGAGGGCAGAGAAGGGGATTAGAACTGTATCTTAACATCAGCTGGGCTGGGGGAGGTTGACAGACATTTCAGTTATAGTTCACTGTGTAAGATTTAAGTGTGCTAAGTAACAGCATCATGGTAGTGTTTAACATCACAAAAAGCAATGCAATGCACTGATCACAGGGCTGTGCCCATTCCTTTATTAGTTCAGCAGTTTGTGGCTTTATCAATGAACATTGTAGTCTCTTACATAGCTACATCTCCAGCTTGCAGTCCCAAGGGGAAGTGTCACACTGAGAGCTGCAGGGAAGCAGCCTGCAGCCTAACTGGTTCCATCCACTTCCCTGTATTCAGAGCAGTGCCAGGAACACAGAAATTCTGGGAAATTCAAGAAGGACACCAGCCAACACTGAGACTTATCCCCTTCAAAGCATCTCAGGACAAGTGTACCAGAGAGCCACTGCACACACTCTGAACAGCTGAATTCAGACATGTTTGACTCTAACCTGCTCCATAATGGATTCAGGGACAGCAGCTTCTGTCACCCTCTGCTTCAGACCAGAAATCCTCGTCCTGTGAAAGAGTAAGAAAGAAAAGTGTGAAAGGAAAAAAATTCCCATAAATCCACATCTTGCAGCTGTACTTGTGTCTGGCCATGTCTCATAGTCCATGTCCCTTTTAGTGATACATTGCCCATCACACACCGTCAGTCATGAAAAAAGGGCTGAGGAAACTACAACTGGGAGTGAATGAGAGGCACAAATCTCCTTCCTGCCATAGAGCAGGGTGACCAGAGAGGAACTCCTGAGCACCTCCTGGGAGCAGGTGAGCTGACATGCACAGCAGAACATTCTGAAATGAAAAACCCAGCTGACACTGCTGCACATCCACAGGGTCTTGAGGGTGCCTCTCCCCACCCTCCATGCAAGAGATCCACATGGAAACTCAGGCTCATTTCAACACTTCCCAACAAATTCCATGATGGGGAAGGTTGGATCAAGTGCCAACAGAGCCTCCAGTCACATGAGTGCACCTCTGCAAAGCCTCCAGGGAGGCTAGCTGGGAAGAAGGGAGAAAGCAGGACAGAGCCCAAGGGAGGAGGCATCCAGCAAGGGAGAGCACAGGGGAGCCTCCCTCTCTCCCTCACAAAGGGGAGATGCAGGAGCACAGTGCTGCCTCCTCATCCTGCCAGGAGCAGCTGGGGGTGGGTCAGAACCTTGCATTCAGTGCCTCAGACACACAGTCCCACACAGCTGCACACACAAATCTCTGGCTCAACTCCTGACGAGCAGGGCCTGGCTCCAAGTGGGCACTCCCTCCCTTCTTCAAGCCTTCTTCACCCAGGGCAACAACCTGCTTGTTGTGCAGGCACTTCTAAACCAAAAATGGGCAAGGAACCCAAGCAAAAGGCCTGCTAACCATCAAAGATCTGGGCTAGTGATAAATGACTATTTCACAACAATCCCTCACATCTGGGTTTTAAATAACTATGCATGCTGATAGAAAAGAGGGAAGTGAAAGCAGAAAGAAATTCAAACTCTGAAGCAAGCCACAGTCATATTTCAAGAGATCATGAATCTCCCAACCTTTCAAAGGCTCTTAGAGGTCCAAGACCAAAACACAATCTGCAATGTCTGAAACACACAGCAGCCCCCAGGAAGCCTCTTAACCAGGAGCTCTTCTTTTCATGAAATTATGTCAGACTAACAGCTACAACACAGGCTTATCCCTTGCTGCTTTGCATTTTCCTCTGCTCCATTCAAATCCCTGTTGCTGCTACTCACCTCTGCCCTAAGGAGTGTTCTGGCTGGGGAGAGTCCCTTGTCCTGTTCCTTGGCACCTGAAGGGGCTCTGAAACAGGTCAGGGGGACTTCTCTTCTGGGCTTGACTTTGCTGGAAGAGACACAGATGTTAATTCAGCTTTGAGAACTCAAAACAGAGCACTGAGATTAGGAGGAAAGTGGGGATTTAGAGTTAAGTCTGTGGCAAGACTTTGGCTTTGTGTAAACTCCTCAGGAGTTGTCACCACAAGCAACATTTCTGTAGGTTATGTAAAAGCTCAGTTTGCACATATTCTGGTTTTAGAGATGACATTTCTTTTCAATGCAATTTTCCCACTCTCTGCTTTAAATGAAGAGGCAGAGGCTGCTCCTGCTGCACCTGCAGATGTCAGTGGCTGTGCAGGGAGAAGAGACCTACAACACATGTGGGTTCTTCCCTTCCCTCAGGGATCAAATCAGCTCTGTGTAGATACAGACACTCCTCAGGCCAAGTCCACAAATACAAAGACATTAAAAAAGTCACCCACCATAGCTGCAAATAGCAATGTTGTCTACTCCTGCACATAAGAAAAAGCAAACACACAAACAATGAAAAGTTCCATCACACTCCAAAGTACTGATATGGCAGAAAATGAAGACAAGGGAGCCTGAACACAACTTCACAAACTGAATTTCCTAAACCAAAGATTGACCACCCATGCAGTGAATGACCCTGAAGGCAACACCTGCCCTCAGCTAAGAAAATTCTGCTTGGGTGGTCAAAAACACACCAGAGAAGAGGAAAAAGGATTTCTCTCCACCCCTAAATGGCTTCCTACTTCTACAATACAGGGTAAATTATTTTTAATTTTAGTTAACTAGTAATTACAGGAACCTCAATTTTGCATAACTACTTTGAATCAATGCAAAGGGCTTCAATACTCATGAAGTTCCTGCTGAGAAGTCAAATTCCTTAAAGGAATCTTAAAAAATTAAAAAAAACAAACCCAAAAACCAAAAAAAGTCAAATGTAATCATGCTGATATCATCCCAAATTTTTAATCATTAAGACTTTGGAATCCTGGTAGTTCTAGATTCAGACTGAGACTGTTTCTGGTGGAGGGACAAAGGTTACCTTATATTGGGTAAAAAGAATCTTTAGTTGGAGAAGGAGATAAGACTGATAAAGGGTACAAACACCATCTGCACTCGGATTCAGAGTCAAACTAGAACACTTGTAAGGCTGCTTTAGGACTGCTGAAATCCTGGAATGAATTTTTACAGAATATGGTATTTTAATTGAAACACCAACTACTTTTAATACATTGTTCATTTTTTACTTCAATTCACTCATTAGCCAAATGAACTTTGTGAGAAGCTCATATTCCTTTGTGAGAAATGAGCTGCTTCTGAGAAATCACTAAATGCCTTGAAATGTTCTACACATAAGACTACAACCAGTTATTTAGACTACAACCTGTTCTTTCTCTCTTTCTTAGGAAAACAATGAAGGGGGTACTTTAACCACTTAAATCAGTTCTACAGAATCAAAGTAGGGCATGTTCATTCAAATCAACATTGCATGGGATGCAGGACTGTGGGAGAGGCATAGGGCAAGAAAACAATTACAGCTGGGGAAGCACATCCATCAGTGCAGTAGGAAAGACCTCATTCCACCCACACACAGCAGTTTTCAAAAGTGAATTCTGAGATTTTTCACTAGTGAATTCTGGCATTTTTCACAAGTGAACCCTGTGGATGCACCCTCCAAGGCAATCACAGCTCTTCAGAGGGGCTGAGCACACCCTGAGGGATGGCACTGACTGCTCTCCAGCCACACAGCTCCTGCAGCTCTGGTGTCCCATCCTCTGTTTCTCCCTCTCATCCTTTAAAGTTACACCATCCTTTAAATCTCACAAGGAACTCACCAGAGGAGCTTTTCCCATCTGCAGCCCAGCAATGAGGGCTGGCATCACTAAAGGCAAGAGGCCAGAACCCCGTGACTCCAGGGGAAGGAGAGATGGCACTGAAAGTTTGCAGGGTGGAAAAGAGGGAGAAGCAGGGAATTGGCACTCCATGCCTCTCTCCCACATCCAGCAGTGAGGGGTAATCCAAGGAAAAGCCTCACACACTGTGTGACACTATGGTTTCCTGCTGGGGGAACTCCAGGGCTGCCATAACAGCAGCAGGTCCCAGAATCCCTGCAGCAGCGCTGAGTCACCCTACAAATCAGTTTTCATCTCCACACTTGTGCTACAGCTCAGAAAGGAAGGCAGCCCACAAACAGTGCCTCTGCTTACCATCACTTCCCCTCAGATTGCTCAGCCTGGAGTTACTGTTTCAGCTCCAGAATGTCTGCTCACAAAACCACTGCTTTCAGCAGGGAAGGCACAGGCCTGCAGACTGACTGCTTTAACACAGTGTCTGGACTATGGGTCAATGGACCTATTGTGTGAGCTGTCAAGATGTTGATGTCTCACATTTGAGTTAGGAGCAATTAAAATCTCCAAAGCAGAAACCACAATAAAGCATCAGTCACTGCAAAGTCAGAAACTTCCAGTCTGAGCATTGCTTTCCCTGTGTGGCAGCTGAAAGGTGAGAATTTGGGTGTGGCAGATAGGATGACATTATTGGAAGAAGTAAAACAGTGATTATTTCTCCCTTCCAGTGCCTGGTGACACTTCCTTGTCCTGCAGGCAGATATTTCACTGCTGAGCTACAGAGCCAGGGCATCATTTTACAGGCAGGGAAACCAAGTCTTTGCTATGCCCTGACACTTTAAATCCATATATCAAACCATAACCACTCAATTTTACCGTTCTCATGAGAACTTGCCACAGGCACAACTACTTTACATATCCAGTCACTACTGGAAAATAAAGAAAGAGAAACAGCACCAGAGACTTGGGAAGTTCCCTACTTGAGGATATTCTCAGCTGTGCCACTGTTTGTCTGCAGCATTCAGGTCAGGAGAGTGTAAGCAAATCCCACATCACAGAGCCCAAAGTCACCAAGAGCAATGCTCCACTTCCAGCCCACAAACCCAACAGGAACTAAACAGCCCAGGGAAGGCACCTTGCTGGTACCAAAGCAACAGTTCTGAGTAAATAGGATGTTATCAGCACCACAGGAAACCTGTCCCCATTGCTCCTTACCTGCAAAGGATTTGCCAGCATGTGCCAGTGTTCAGAACCCCAGCATTCTGCCTCATTTGAGACTCACCCCTAAATCAGAATTTGCTTCTGGGCTCTGGAAAGAGAAGCAGTGTGGTGGGAGGAGAGAGACACTGCAATGTGTGAGCCAGGGGAAGGATGGGCTCAACAACACCCTCTGGCCATGTGTGGATGCTCACACACAGCTGTGAAAACTGTAAAACTAAAGGATGGTTTGGTACAGCTGGTTAACACCAAAGCTATTGGCTTGGAGAGTGTCAGCCACAGTGTTCCCTGTTTCCCAACCAAGGGTATTTTGACTTAGAGAAGGTGCAACATCAAGAGCTCGTTTGGGAAGTGGCAAAACTGACAAGCCATGAGGAGCATTCTTGGAGACAGCAGCAGCTCAGTGGCCCAGAGCAGGACACACCTCCTGCCCCAGTCAATTGCCCATTTATTTGCTTGGCTCTTGGGAGGAATGCCCTGTTAGTCAGGAATCATGAGACTACTTAAAATCCAACCAGGACAACCTCTGCCTTAGCTGGGGCATTTTTACTTTTGCTTCTTTATGCTGCTTTAGCACACAATTATCATCCCAGCCTGATACCAAGCACTCTCAGCTGTGCATTTTGGCTTAGAAATACATTTCACTCTTTGTTGAAAGGGTTTTTCTTCTTTGGAAGAAAAAGCTTATTAGAGACAATTCTAAAAAGAAGTTCTCAGTAGGCTTTT
Source organism: Ammodramus savannarum pratensis (assembly GCA_020466415.1). Taxonomy (NCBI): domain Eukaryota; kingdom Metazoa; phylum Chordata; class Aves; order Passeriformes; family Passerellidae; genus Ammodramus; species Ammodramus savannarum. The sequence goes on along the minus strand of JAHXMQ010000028.1, from coordinate 9,644,279 downwards.
TTGATAGAAATTTATGTAAGTTTCTGAAGAAATTTATGTGATTTTCTTCTGTCTTTTCACAATGACGTGAATTGCAGCAATCTTCCAATTATCAGGGCAGTGCTTTGACTTCTTAGGAAGAAAAACAGCCAAATCCCTGATCAAAACCACCCTTCTCATCTGGCTCAAAAACCTCTGGTGAGCAGCCCACACAGCACATGAATGAGTAAAAGGAGCACTGCCATGTTACTAATGCCCTTTACAAACCAGGTAGGCAGGAACTTTCCATCAGCGTGGTTTCTGTACTGGAGCAGTGACAGAGGCAGCATGACAACATTTCATTCTTCAGCAGCCAGCCCACAGACACAGCTGAGCCTAATCTGAGTCAGCAGCAAGCCTGCAGCTGGAACTGGAATTCAGCTAACTACAGCTGGACCCAAACAGAATTTCCACATCCATGTTTTGGGCACAGCCAAGCCTAAGAGGCAAGGGCAGCACTGGGATCTTGGCTGGCAGAGTGCAGGCAGATTCTTGGATCTGGCACTGGGCTGGTTTTCCCCTCTGTGTTGAGTTGAGGAACTCCAACCTGGCAAGCTCCTCCTCAGCAAGGCCAGGGAAATGCTTCTGTCCTTCCTTGGGGCCTGGCTGGGAGGAGAGAGCAAACCCTGATGGAAAAGCACCATCACCACTGCCACACAAGCCTGCTGCCCTCACAGGGCTGGCTTCCTGTTCAAAATGTAATATTGCAGCCCAGCAGCTGTAACAGAACCCTGCTATAATGGCACAGTGCATGTGCAAGCAGTTCCTGTGTTTGCCTCTTGGAAATGGTGGAAAAGCAGGAAGCACTGAGGAATCACAGTTCCAGTGTTTGGACATCATCAAGGAAGGACAAACAGAGCAGGCAGCACTGGGACAAACTCCATTCATCACTGGTGATGTGAAGTGATGGTGTCCAAGCAGAGAAATGCAAGAATTGCTCCTGGATTTACAGCATGGGCACTGCACCCTTGCAAAGCTGTTTTTACACCTGAGCAGTGACAGAGTGCCCAGATCCTGCAGCAGACACAGCCCCTGCACCTGATTCATGTTTGAGTCATGTTGGGAAGAAAAAAATGACATACAAATATTTCAAAAAACTGAAGTTTCTGTTTCCTGAAGTTGTTTAGCTTTGTCCTGCAAAGTCAGCCCTGTCCCCCTCTCTCCCTTCTGCAGAACAACATTTCAGCATTTCAGCAGCTCCCTGCCCAGCTAAACCAAGGGTGCTGATGCAACAGCCAGGACTGCACTCACAGAGCTGCTCAGCAATGATTCAGTGCACTGGACAATTTACTGTCAAGGGAATTCTCACAGCTGGTTTTCACCAGAATTACTTCAGTGGAGCCTGCTCACCCTCTCAGGCTCTGAACATTCAGCATAAAAACATCCAAAGCATTTCTAAGAAAATGGTACAAAGACAAATCTTCACAGCTGCACGCTCATGTGCTCTGACAGCATCCACAACCCTGTGTGTCAGTTTTGGCCATCTTCCCCAGAACATGAAAATGAATTTTCAGCAGGCTCCCCTCCTCCTAAACATCAAGTGTATCAGAGATGTAAACGTCTCTTATGTGCCTCAGCTTTATGAAACAATTGTGCCAAAGCAGAGACAGCCAGAGATGATCCCCAGAAGGAAAGTCTGGCACAGATCCTTTGATTCCCTTCTCCCACTGCAGCCTCCATTCCCACCATGACAGTTTAACTGATTAAGCCAGTATAAAAATAGTTTTTAAAAGTAATCACAATAATCTTGAAGGAATCTCTTATGACAGGAGCCCAGAAATCCCCAAGAATCTTAAAAAGAAAGTTGTGCATCAAACCAGGCAGCCAAAAATAACAATAACTCCAAGCAGCATTCACACTGTGATCAAAGCTGTTTGACAGCAGCAGCTCATACACTGTCAGCATGAAAGAAAGCATCATCTCTTTTAAACACTTTTCTCAATGATACAGAGCTAAGAAAATACTCATTCTCAAAGAAATGCTGCAGGAGCATCTGGGAACTGTGACAGGAAAATTGCAAATTGCAAATTCCTGCCTGCAGGAGCACACTTCCCTGGTGCCAGGCAAGCAGGAGATGCCTCAGCACGTACAGGCTCTCTTAGCTGTAGTCTATACACAGTGAGAAAACACATGACTGTGCATGAAACACAGCAAGGCCATTTCACTTTCAGTTCTACCTTAGGAGGAATAGGCTGATGTTGAAACACAGGAAGAGCTTACAAAGCCAAAATACAGCAACTGCTGATCTAAGGGGATTTGTCTCACATGGCTGTCAACCCAAAGGTGTTACAGCAATGACACTCAACAGCCAGAAGCTGCACTTACCAAGGGACACATGGGAACTTTAAAGGTGAAGGAAATAGTCCAGAACATTTGAGAGAGCTGGGTATTGCCCATTCTATAAACAGCAGGAACAGCACTAGAAACTGGCCAAAGGTCACAGCAACAGGATTTTATCAGAAAATAGAGCAGGTTTGCAGCCATTTAAACAAGACTGCAACATCTGTGCGTGCCATGATTGCACACACAGCCCTGCTCCCCTGCTGATAGCTCAGAGAAGCTGAACAAAAGCTCTGAGAGTTTGCAGGAAAGTGGGGAGCAAGCTGCTGAGGCAGGAGGAGTTTAGAGCCACAGTGACACTGTCCTCTCATGGCAGAAAGAACAGTGTGAGAGAGACACCAGCACAGCCCTGTGCTCTGCATGGAGCAACTGCCTCAGGATGCAGACAGGAGGAATCCCTGCCATCCCATCCAGGTGCAAGCAGGTGCCTAATCCTCACCCCTGGCAGCTCCACAGAGTCCTGCTCTCTGCCCATATGGATGAGGAAACAGCAGGATGCCAGGACATGGTTCATTGCAGACATCTGGTACAAATCAAGGCAGAAGCTTAACAGATTGCTACCAAACCTAAAGAATGGCATTGGACACTGTGTGACTCAACATTTCCTTCTATATTTTATCCCTCCTTTCCCTATATCCTTCTTGTCTGGGTCAAAACAATCAGACTTGTAAAATACCTGAGGAAGGGACCTCCCCATGCACACACCATAATCATCACTGATAAGCTTCAGTTAAAGCCAAACTCAGCACCCTGCAACCTCTTCCAACCCCAAGCAAAGCCATCCAAAACTAAAAGGGGCTCGGACCTCCAAGAGTTTTGCATGTTTGGCTAAGCCAAGAGAGCTCCACTCACTAATTAGAAATACTTTCATGTACTTGGCTCTGCAAGGTACACAGATGTGCAGGTAATTCCAGCCCCCAAAACTCTGTAATCTGGCACAGACAAAAAGCCACAGCATGCCAAGGAGAAAAGGAGAAGGCAGCTCCTTGAGAAAAAAAGGAAACAACCCAAAAAAACCAACCCAAAATCGACAGTAAATGGTGCTCTTTCACTGATGCAGGAACTGCTAAGCAGAGAAAATGAAAGCTGCCCATCTGCACGCAATTCTCCTCAGCACAGAAACCACAGAGCAGGCTGGCTCTTTCCTGCTGGGGAGCTCATGCCCAGAGGCCACAGGAGCTGCCTTATCAAGGAACCAACATCCCAAGGCTGCTCCTGCACAGTCACACCAGGCACAAACCTGTCCAGAGCTATCAGAGACAGTCCCTTCTCCCCCTGCCATCACTTCCAAGCACCAGGTGCTCCAAAGGTGACAGTCACTGGATTTATGTGTCTGCCTGCTCCCACTCTAAACATTTTCATTCTATTACAAAAAAAAACCAACCCTGTTTGATCTGTCAGCTCCTCAGGCTCCTGCTGAGTGTGGATGACTCCTGTCATCCCGTTGCAGAGGAAAAACACAATTTAGGGAAACATGGCATAAATGACCTCGGGTGAGAGTGTTCAGTGAATACACACATCCCCATCTAATTCCCTAATTATACATCACAGTTCTTACTGGTTCAGGATCTAACAGAAATCCAGGTTTGCACAGGCAGCCCTGGTGGAGTGCTGTGCACTGTTCTGCTGCCTGTGCACAGTGAGAAACTGAGCTGAACTCAGCTGCCCTAATCTGGTCTTAAGAAACTGGGAGGGCAGAACCCAACAAAACCACCTAACCAAAAATCAGGCACATTTTTTTTTCTTCTTAAATTCAGCAAATGTCACCAGATGCAAACAAGAAGGAGCTGACAAATCAGAAGGGGAGGTTTGTCACACCAGCCTTTCTTGGTACAGGGCAGCCTATCCACAGGTTTACAATCACCTGTTACACTCTGCATATGTAAAACCAAGTGTTTCACCTCAGCAGGTCCCTAAGCCCTGCCAGTTCCCTCTAATTAAAGACAAGAGACCTAGAAAGGAAGACAGGAAAATGGGAAGAGTCAGGTTGCAGAAATGCAAGGGAATAACAGGGTACTAGAATGCTACTTTTTATACAATGCATTCCCCTTCAGTGTTTTTGTGTAACACCAGTGGCAGAGATCTCCAAAAATGGGTGCTGCAAAATTATCCTAAAGACACAGAACAGCACTAAAGTTATGTAAAGAGGTTACAAAGGAGAGGAAAGAAAAAACCCACACAGAAAACCCCTTCTTTTTAAATAACACCTTTTAAGATGTTATGCTTCCACAGGCAGGTGAAAACAGTTTCAGTCTGATTAGCGACAAGAAGTTACAACAGAACAAAAACCACTCTTTCCCACAGGTGGACTTTTGCAAAAAGTCCTTTACCAAAAAAAACAAACCAAAACAAAACCTTCAGAAACAATTTCCTGTCGGGGAACCACTTTGCTTTTCCCCCACCAAACACTTTAACCGTTTTGAACAGATAACAAGTATCCCATGACGAGATTATGGCCCAGATACTCCAAGAGACATAAAGAAAAGTTCATCGTTTCTGAAATAAGCACTGACTTCCTGAATGAAGACTTTAGTGATTTAAATAACTCTGAGGCACTATGCCTTTTTTTTTTATTATTATTAAAGCTACAAAATATTATCATTTAAAAGAGAGAAGAAAATCCCCCCTTAGCCAAGCCCAGCAGTTTCAGAGCCACTGTCACTCCGAGGTACAGAGACCATCACCAAAGCATGTGGCTTACAGAAATACACTTCTAAGGAAGGAAACCTGCTCACTCGGTCCCTTCCACCTCACACACACTGCGCAGTCTCCTGCTCCAGCCTTCCCTCAGCCCGAACCAGCACACCCGTGTGTCACCGGGGACGGGAGCGCCGCTCACGGCGAACAAAGGCCCGGGCAAGGCGCTCGCCACCTGCACGGGCAGCCAGACACCCACAGCTCTGGGGAAGGCAAGGAGAAAAGCAATACCAGAGAGCTGAACTGACTCATCTGTGCAAGTCACCTGCTCTTCCTTCTAAACACGTTAAGTTAGCGCTATTATTAGAAAACCTTGCCTTGCTGGAGGTGCCACTCCCACATCCCTCGGCTGAGGGAAGGCTGAGGGGTCTCCGCCACACGATTAACTCATTGCACTGCCCGGCCAATACGGCTCGTGTCTGACAACCAGAAACCGAGGGCGAGATGCTGCAATTCATCACGCAGTGCAAAAGCAAAGAGAACTTTGCGTGGTTTTAGGAAATACCACCTAGCGGGGGGAGGCAGGTCAGCCACAGAAGCAGGGACGAGGGGAGGCGCGGAGCGGGCGGACCCCGCCGGGGGAAGCAGCGGAGGGGCCGGGGTCGATGCCAGAGCGGGGGGGAGGAGGGACGAGCGGGACAGAGGGAGCGACCGAGCAGGAAAAGGAGCAAAGGAAGAAACAACCGCACCGCTGAAACGCAAGGCGGGATTCCGCGGGCAGAAAGGAACCGGGGGAGCGGCCGGGAGGCAGAGGAGTTTCCAGCAGCCAGAAAAAAAAGCAGAACGCGCACACGGAGCCCCGCAGGGTCTCTTCACCCGCCAGATTTGGGGGGCTGCGAGCTGCAGCCGGCACCTCCGGCCCCAGCGCTGATGCCCCGCGGCCCAGGCTCTCGCCCCGAGCCCGCCACGGCCACTGGGGCCGCGCAGCGCCGAGTCTCGGAGCGCGGCCGGGACGCCGCCCATGTACACCCCGCGAGCTTCCCGCCCGACGCGGTGCCGCCGCCGAACCGCTCCCGCGGCTGGGCAGCCACATGCAACACTCACCGGGACCCGAAGCGCGGCTGCAGTACCGCGCCTGCCGCTTCCGATTTTGAGCGCCCGGCCGGCCCGGTCTGGCCCCGCCCTGGGAAGGCGGGCGGGCGGGCGGGAAGGCGCGGCGCGCGGCACGCGCCCGCTGAGGGCCCGGCCCAGCGGCCGCGGGGCTGAGGGCGTGAGGGCCGGCAGGGCCCGGCAGCCGCCCGATCCGCGCTCCGCGCTTGGCCACACTTCTCCCGACCGCGATCCTCGCTCTGGAGTTCTGAGCGGTCCCGACCTGGTGCTGCTTGGCCAAAGGCTCCTCGTACGCCATCTACAGCCACTTCTCTCCGCGCCATATAAATGCAGACTTTTGTTTAAGATCGTTGTATAGGCTTAAAATCACAGAGCCACAGGAGCAGTTGTGTTGGAAAAGACCTCTGAGGTCATCGGCTGCAACTTGTGACCAGACACCGCCTCGCCAACATGGCACTGAGCGCCACATCCAGTATTAAACACCTGCAGGGACGGTGGCTCCACCAGCTCCCTGGGCAGCCCATTCCAATCTAATCACCTTCCTGTGAATAAATTATTCCCCATGTCCAACCCTAACCCACCCTGGTGCAGTTTAGGACTTTGTGCTCTCATTCTGTCACTTGCTGCCTGAGAGAACAGGAGAGCCCCCACCTTGCTACAAGCCTCAAGTTTAGTAATACAGTCCCACTTCAACAAATTACTACTTAATAGAGCCTTACGCTTCAATGTAGTTCTGTTTAGAGCAATGCTTACCTGGCATTCAGTACAGGTGTCCTTCCTGACACAGTTTCCTTCCAAAAGTGCCCAGTCACGGTGCCAGTGCCACGCTCAGGCTTTGGATGGCACCGCAGAGTGTGCCGGGGTGCCTGACCTTAGAGCGCTCTTTATAGTGTAGAATTCTAAAAAACAGAGCCAATTCTGATTCATGTTTGAGTCATGTTGGCTTTCCATTGGGAATAGTGTTGGGAAGAAAAAAAAGACACACAAATATGTAAATTTCAAGGAACTGAAGAGAAGTTTCTGTTTCCTGAAGTTGGTTTGTCCTGAGAAGTCAGCACCACCCCAAGCAGCACTGTCCCCCTCTCTCCTTTCTGCCCAGTGTGTTGGTTTATTTGAGAAATCACTGTGGGTTTTTTTATATCCGTTTGTTTCTGGTATCTGAGTAATATGGATTATGTATTTATATAGAACATGTGAATAATCAAAAAGAGATGTTATCTCTTGCTTACAGAAAGGCATGTGATTTCTGCATCTGAGAAATGCACCACACACTCAGCAGGTTAGGAAATACTAGTTTATCCACTTTCCTGGTACCCACAGGCATTCACACTGTTACCAAGGTGCCAAGGCAAAAATAGCACTTTTTTTTTTTTTTCTCCTTATTTTGAGTGCTTGCAAAAAGATGCAGGCAATTCTTCATCATATCCCTCAAGTAATATTTATAAAATGAAGCATGAGGTTTCTTCTTCCCTGTAGCTCCAGGAGGAGATGCAGCCCCATGCCAGCACTGTTACTTTCACCCACCATAGGGTCATTTTTCTGCTAACTGCTCCATTGCTGCTGATGCTTAGGATTTCAAGCAGGAAGATACACTCAGAACCTGCTGGAGTTCTGAAGAGATGTAAGAGATGTGGCCAGGTAGAATCCTTACAGGATTAGGTATTCATTCTCCAATATGTGTGACTTACAAATGCAGTTGCTGATTGCTGTCACAGCACTGATGGTGAGGACTTTTCAAAAAACCTTATAAAAACCATGAGGGAAGCCAGAAAGGCAGGGGGGTTGGAGGCATCACTTTCCCACAGTTATTTTTCCTGACAAGTTACATTCATTGTCTTTAGCCGGGCTGAGTACAGCCAGGAGGGGCTGTATAAGATAAAATATATCTGCTGCTGCCAGAAAGAGGCTCTGCACACTTCCTGAGGAGCCCACTGACAACCTTCCTCCTGTGCTCCTGAGGGAACATTCACCCTCCCACCTCGGTAATTTCCTCATCTCTGCACAGGGCTGTGCTTCTGTGCCAAGGGGAACTCGCAGGGTGGGTGAGGCAGCTTCCTGGGCATGGAATGCCACTTGTGGAAAGGGTCAGAGGCTTCTGGAGGCTACTTTCATTATTGAGGAAAAGGAAAGCAGCAGCTGCCACCAGGCTGAGCTCCTGAGGTGGGGTTTACTTGTTACAGGGTCTTTCCCTGGTGTAATTTCAGAGCTAATCTCTGCAGGAGCACTCATCTTGAAGGGCTGACATAGGTTTTGCCCAAGCTAACAACAGATAAAGCTATTCCTAGACCCATTGTTGCATCCACAGTTTGTAAAACAGCAGAATGTCTTTGTTCCTAATGGAGATTGAGAATTAACAAATTTGCAATATAACTTTAAAAGCCATGATATATGTTGGAAACTATGGATGCAAATCAACCTCCTGTGTCCCAAAGCCCAGTAGTCACTTCCTAGACATTCCATTTTTCTTCTGGCATCAAGCGAGAAACCCTCATGGACTGGCCGACAGCACAAGATCCCCCATCCCTGGGTAACCACAGCTTTCTCTCACTACTGTTTTTATTCCCACTACTATGGGGGAGAGCAAGAGACCAAAAGAACAGGAAGAATGGTAAGGTTTGAAACGCAGGCAGTGAGCTGCTGCCCTGCTGAGCTGCACAAACCAGAGCTGTCATTCCTGCCACCTGCAGCACAGCCTGCTCACCCAGCCCCCAGGCGAGGGGAAATCCAAGGCGTGTCCTCCTCCCGCTGCACTAATAGGTTTCCTTTTATCACACCACCATAGGAACACCAGGGTTTATCCTTTGTCTTTTTTTTTTTTTTAAGAATGGTGGAGTGTTAAGAAAATGAAACACATTGTTTGGGATTTCCCCGGCTGGGAAAATGAAACACATTATTTGGGATTTCCCCCATCATCCTGTGTAAAACTTCTGCTTCTTAGAAAAAAAAAAAAAAAAGAAAAGAAAAACAGATTTTCAAAAGTTAGCACAGAGGCATTGATGTAATTCTCCCCAAATTATCCTGAATGCTGCTACATCACCATCAGGCTACACCGGATGTTCAGGCTAGTACTGCAGGCTGAGGAAGTGAGCTTCAGCTACAAAAATGAAATCCTAGTTTCTATAAAACAATTTATATTACCTTCATCCCTTCTTGGCTATGTGTAGTAACTTCACTGAGAATCTGAAGAAACAATGTAGAATATGCACAGGCACTGGGGATGTTTGTTGATTTTTTTTCATCAGATAATTCAGAGTGGCTGAGAGTGAGTCAGCAAAAGAGTAATTATAGGTAGGCACTTTTAACACCCAGATTTATCTCTAGATCACCTCCTCTCAGGTCCTCATCAATCATCAACCAAAGAAATAACAGCAGAGGAAAGAAACGATACCACCACCAGCAAAAAAGAAAAAATAATTAATGACTTTATTTTTTTTTTTTTTTTTAGTTCAGTTGGCCATCTGAGGTGCTAAAATCTCAACACCAATGAAGCAAGTGTGCATGAAAACAAACGATAAAACACAACCAAATAGAAGAAAACAGGCTGGAACAGAGTTGGTTTTGTACAGGTAGGGTATTCGCTTTTCTCTTAACACTCCATACATGCCAACCGTAAGCGCCTTGAACAATCTGAATATCAGAGTTCACGTTCATACAAAAGGGCAGATGCCAAAGCAACTCCCTTTGCCTGGATTAGACTTCACACACACACACATGCACCCACAGATACAGACTATTGAAATTACTGCAATGCCATCAGAACAAGGCATCCTCCCCTTCACACCTGCTTTCAGTCACATCCTCATCTGCCTGCTCCCTGCCTAGTACCCTGCCAAGCAGGCATGCACAGGCAGGGTAGCAGGCTTGGACAATCCAAAAGCAGGAACTTTTGGAAAGCTTCCCATCTCTGTTACTTTGCAAAGGTCAACAGCCAGCGATCTCTTTCTCTGTGAATTATATACAGACTGGTTTTTAGTATGCTTTAGAGCTCTCTTCCTTGCAGACAGTGACAACTGAAATTCCCATTACAGCTTTTCAGTTTGCACATGGGAGCTTTTACAATGCAACAACACCTCTCTCAATCCACCGGTGTGTGGTGTAAACACTTAATGGAAAACTCATTTTAGAAGAATGTTAACCAAACAAGGTGTAGCTGCTCACAAAAGGGAACTGCCGGCTGCTCTAGATCATGCTGTCTAGACCACTTAGAATACTTCATAACGTTCAGGATTAGGATGTATAAAAATATTAAAACCCACCAGAGTGCACACAAATGTGGTGACTAGCTCTACGCAAGCACCGTGTTCTAACAGAGGCCTAGGCATTGCACAAAACTCAGATTCTTGACCATGGGGGTAGCCCAAGGATCCACTGGTGCCTTTACATACAAACAAATATTTACAGAAGATGCAGAGACAGAGAGAGAAGGACAGACTTTTAAAATTTGCGGTTTGCTCTAAAATATGTTCAGCAATGCAGTTTATAACATGCCCTAGTGAGACCAGGGGGTATTGGTTAACTGAAAGAAGGAATATGTCTGAAAGTTGGAGCTGAAATGTCTTGTCACCTCCCCACACATTAGTTCTCCGAAGCTCGGAATTTTACAGCCAGTTGTGACTTTTAATGACAATATGGTTAAAAGGAACAGAACAGTTTAAAAAAAAATGGTATTGTGAAAACAGCAGATTAGTTGTTCTGGCAGTCCTCACTCCCCCATCTCCATTTACCTCCTGGGTGTTTCTTTCCAGGAGCTGGTGTTCCCCTCCCTTGCCCCATCCTCGGTGTGCCCATTTCAGAACCAGCGCGGCTCAGGCTCCAAGCTCGGCTCTGTTCCCGCCTGCTGCCGGGACGAAGCACGGCCAGCCCCGGGCCAGGCCCGTGTCACCTGGGGACAGCCACCCTTGTGTGCCCACGCCTGGGGAGCTGAGGGTCCCTTGGCTCTCCTCACACGTGAAATGGACACACGTCATTGAATGCACGTGGTTGAGTGCGCGCTGCGGGCAGCGCAAAGAGCTACAACATCCTGCTCGGATTCGGATACAAATAAGGAATCTTGTGCTCACAAGAACCTTCTTCAGCTTTAAAAATACAAAATTTGAATTAAAAATATTCAGAGAGTAAAAAAACCCACTATCTGATATGCAAGTCATATTCTTAAAGTGCAACTGAACAGCAAATAACAAGTTGTGCCTTTTACAACCATTTTGATATAAAAAGGCCTTTTAACATTCCCTTTTGTGTATTTTGAATCAATTTGTGTGTGCGATGTTAGCTCTTTGTTTTCAGTCTTGCTGCTGGAGGCCTTAAGCACAACCCAAAGAGTTTAGGTTTGGAATATGTGGGTTTTTTGTGCAATAGGTATTGCATCCTGAAGTGATCTCACTCTTCAGCATTGCAAAGATCTGGCAAATGTCCCTCAGCACGAAAGGGAAAAGAAACCATCTAAAAAAATGTCTTCAGGACTTTTTTTAGTTCTACAGCTCACATTCAATGACCTTCTGTTACAAGTTAGATGTGGTCCATATACCCAGTGCACAATATAACGGACTGAGGCCAACTCTCTGCACAAGACAATTTACAGTAAACTTTCCATCTTTTCTTCCCTCTTCCTGCACTCCAGCTTCCAGTTGCCCCTCAAATGCAGACTGTAAACTACCATTGCCAGTCTCACTTGGGCAGCAGGCCCTGCACCAGCAAACAGGAGGGAATTCTGCTTGTTAGAAATCCTGCGGGTAAAGCCAATGCTCTGGGATGCTGGAATGGCAGGTGCCACTTGCTAAACACACACAGTTATGAAGTAGCACTGCAGCTGCCTGTCTGTCTGCTTGGTTTCACGAGTATCTGGATTTAATTTGTAATGCCTGATGTGGAATAAAGGGAGAACACTTTGGGTGGAAAACACGGGTTTCCATAGTTAGCAACCAGCACTGCTCAGAGTCCTCATGGACACTCCTACCCATTCTCCCTCAGCCTGGGGTATTCTCACAAGTCAGAGGTGAATTTAAATCATAGACCTTGGCTTACAGGAGGCCCCTCTGAAGGACATAGAGAGCCAACAGCAAGAAACCATGCAAACTTCTGTGCCAGGGCAAAAGACTGAAGGATGTTCAGCTCTGCTGGGGTGCCTCGCACCGGCAGTGTCAATTCCAGCTGGAAGAGTCAGTAGGCTGTACAAATGTGCTTGGGAATGGGACTCGTTCTCAGAGACTTCAGAAAGCAGCCTTGGTACTTCTTGAACAGGAAAAGACCACAGTCAGCATCCCAAGGAGGGAAACCCTCTGGGCACATCGTGTGAAGGATGGGACACACCACAGTGCACGGTGCTGTTTCAGCTCTGCAGGACAGGTTAAGGACACGGCTTGCCCAGGGAGTCTGTCCCACAGGGAGGGGGGCTGAGCTGCTCAGTGCACATCCTGCTCATCCATCATTGTGTGGTTACAGTCAGGACCCTACTGGCTGAAAAGCAGCAGATTCACTAACTGGGCCAAAAGGAGCTTCTTCCAATAGATGCAGCAGGAAATGTGCTGGTTTTGTTTTCATGGAAATCCCTCAAAATGTATCAGGACTGTGAGGATCCCCTCTTTCAGTGAGGAAGAGACATATGGGATATTTCTATCTCACAGTTTTGGCTTTCTTGTTATAAAAATGTAAAATTTAAATAAATATAGGTTTGTTAGTCCAAAAGAGAGAATGTGGGATGTGGAAGAAAAGGATGCTAAGAACACAAATAGATTCTTAAATTCCATGAGTGCACAGGATTTTTTCATAGATGAAAACTCCTAGGGCAGGATGCATCCATGGGTACATAAAGGCTGCCCTTGCTGTGAAGCAGGGACCAATCCGCAGTAGTGTCTTTCTCTAACAGAGTTAAAACACTCCCTCCACAATCAAATATGTGTAACAATCAAATTATTATTAAGAACACTAATAAATAGCCACAGGTAACAACGTCCAGTAATTTTGAAGTGGAAGTTGTAGGATGCAGCAGGCACACACACCCATCACTCGTCCATTTTTTTTCCTAAAAGATACAAAAATGAATCTTCTTTCAAGTATTAAAAAAATAAGTTAATTGACATAAAAGGGTCAAAGTGACTGAGGGCCCAGGCAGGTCTTAAGCTTTGTTTCCAATGTGCAAAAACAAAATATAGAGAAAAAAAAAAATAAAAACACTGAAAAGTCTTAATGGTGGTTCGGTCATTTAAGGGCTTCTCCCTTTTAGGGGGCCTAATAACCAGGGAATGCTGCCTGGGAACACCCCTGCCCCAGCACACACTTACCACTGTCCCACAGCAGTATTTTCCAGTGTCAAAACAGTCACAATAAAAACAGAACAAGGAAGCCCACCAGCCTCTGAGCTGTGGCCATGAAGACTAAGGCCAGCAGTAGCTGCCTCTCCAGTGTGTAGCAAAGCAGCTGGGCATCTTCCCTCTCTCTTCTGCTCCCCACAAAAAGATTTAGGAGGCTAAGGTAGGGAAAGAGTCCACTGATGCCCACTTCTGTCCAAAAACCAAGAGGCAAAGAGTTCCAGCACACACAGCAGTATCTTCTCTATCTTGCATTTCTTCATATCCATGCATAAGGATCAACTGCAGGTTTCTTTGGTGGGGAGGAAGACTAAAGCAAAGAAGGTGTTGCGCTGGGCTTCTGGAGCTCTCTTGGACAGCTGACTCCACTGCTACAGGCTGCTGTGGTTTTTCAGGAAAGGTTGCCACTTCCCTCCCTTTTATTAGAACTGGTGTAGTAAAAATGGGAAAGGAATGGACTGCCTTAAATCCAATGCAGTTAAGGGTACTTCTTCCCTTAACCTCCTTCCCCACACATGGATTATTCCCCCCTCCCTCCTACCACACACAAAACATGGTCCATCGTACAGGACCTCAAGGAGACTCCACAATCTCAACTCATTTCTTCAACTTGGCTTGCAGACATGTAAAACTTAAGCTTCTGGAACCAACACACTTATCAAAAGGCTTCTGAGTGCTTCAAACCAAATCTCTGCATGCTGTTGGACCTTTCAGAGGTTTCCCCTTCAACATCTTCATATCCATGTAATTCTGGCAAACTCAGGGTAGGCCAACTGGACAACACAGACCAGCAGAGGTAAATGTGCTAAGCTCAGGACCAGTTCAAGCTAAAACCTTTGGAAAGCATGACTGCCTCCAGGTCCTTGTCTTCTTCTTTTTCTCGAAGCCGCTGCTCCTCAAGGAGAGCCACAAGGGAATCTCTCTGCTCGACTACTTCAAGCATTTCGTTCAGGATCCTCTTCTCCTCTGAGAGCTCCTCATCTGTCTTCAGATGATCTACAGAGGTATCAAGAACTATCAGCATACACAAGGCTAGAGACACACATATCCAATCCATTAAATATTCCCTTTTGCTCTCACCTTCTACTGCCATCCTCTCACGGAGCTCCTGCTGCAGCCGACTCTGCCTGTCTTCCAGTTCTAGCTCCCGAGCACTAAAAGGAAAAGAGCAGAAATCCAAGTTCCAGATGTAATAAAACACTGCATAAATTGCTTCCTATTAATTCTCAGCTTCTGCTCCCTCTCTAGATATCTGCTGTGCCATTTACCAATCTTGTTTGGAACAACTCTTCAATAACTTAAGATATATAACTGTATATATAAAAGTTTTAATTGCACTTTTAGCATTTCAGGTTATTTGCCCAAAGCTAGGAAGTGCAATGCCAAAAGTGGAGCAACTAAATGTAGAGCAGAGTCAAAGAGCAAATAAATCTGCAATGCCTCTACATATCCCCTGCTACTTCCCACTCTAAACCCAAAGTTACTTATTAACAAATTACTTATTACTTAAGGACACTATCAAGCTATTGCAAACACCACCTTGGGACTTTTCTCCCACTAAGGCCATCAGCTTCCACATTGTTAAGGTGAGCTGACACACTCAAATTAATTTCAGTTAATTTGCACAGAAATTCACTGAAACAGAATTTGGGGGGGAACAGAATTGGAGGGAACAGAAAAACCTCCCAGTTTCATTAACAGGAAAACACCTTTACCATCTGAACCCACGTGAGCGGCACTGGGGTCCCACTACAGGCCACAAGAAAGGAGGGCCACAAGGCAAGGTGGCTGAATTAAATGCTTTTGGCTATACTTAGAAGACAGCTTTACAAAAACAGGAGTCCCATGTTATTTCTGCATAGCCTGAAAACACTTGCACAAATAGGAAGTGTTTTATACAAGAATGGCATGAGAAGGGCTCACATACCTGTACTTCTGCATGTGCACAAATAATTGGGACTTAAATCCCTTACCACCATTGTTCTTTTGCTACCACTCCTCTAAAATGCACTTGGGATTCCTGTCTCAGCCTAAGAGGCTGCTGACCTCCTGGCCTTACAAGGAAGTCATACTGACAGATCTTCCACTGCTATTTTTGACAAATTTTTTCCACATTCACTCACAATATCATCAGTTCAGACTCGTAGCGAACCAAGGCATTCTTCTCCTGCACCAGCTTGAACCACTCCTGCATCAGCTTGGGGTCATCCTTCTTACCCATGCCTGCCAAGAAAGAAACCTGGTGAATTTTCAGGTAACACCCTGCAATCCTTACAAGCCCAAACTGCAAAAACAACAATGGGGCAAAATGTGCAAAGAAAGCCGAGCAAGATGCTGCCAGAGCACTCCCAAGCCGGGTCCGTTCACTTTGCCTACAGCACTCAGCTGAGTGGAAGTCACCTCCAAAAGGATTCTCTTCTCTTTGGAGCCTACTTTTATTTTGTTTCTGATATTCTTGTGATTACTTGTTTCTTCCTCACTCTTACTGCAGAAAGCCCCAATTTCTATGAGTATTTAACTTTTCCTTTCATTAGAAGAATTTTATAGATGCTTATGCCAGCTATTGAAACATATGCTCATCAGAAAAGGATTCAATTGCCACTCCCTGTGTTTTACCTTTGTTTTCTTCAATTCCATGCTCTCAAGTTTTTCTTTTACTAGCCAAAAGTAACATCGTGTCTCCTCTTTTTTTCAACAGTAAAGTAAATCTTTTCTGACTGCTCCTCCTAGACACACATACCTACTCATCTTGAAGATCCCCCTGCACAGTGAACACAGAAACTCATTCTACTCCACTGCATACCAGCACTAGAAAGAAAAGGAACCCCCAGACAGATTTGCTAATATGAAAGAAGAATAAAGAAACCTTGGGCCTTGACCACCCAGTACAGAACTCTTTGCTGGTCCTTTTATTTTAGAACAAACTCCTAAACTAACTCAATAGTCCACTGATGAGTTTTGTGTCTGTCAGGAGTCATGTGGAATAAATGCAGAATGCTGTTCCCAAAGCCTTCTGTTGATATTTAGCAAACACAAGAACTTACCAAGGAGGCTCCTCCTGGCAAGCTCTTGGTCTGGGCCACTTATTCCACATTGAACCACCTGCACCTCAATGCTGTGATTTACACCAGACCCCATCAAGGCCAGTGGCAACATTCCTGCCTGTGTGGCAGTAGAAGCAGGAGAAAGGCCTCAAGTCAGGCTGAGCAGCACTTCTGGATTGCTGCATCCCATCATCTCACACTGCACATGCCCTCGGCATCCCAAGGAAACTAACACCCCGTCTCTGCTTGTTATTGTGGATAGGTACTCCCTACATAAGAACAAAACCCCTCAAACAGTCCATCTAACGCTAGATTAATCAAGCAGCAAGCTTACTAGTCAAACTCTACGACACAGACACAGCACAAATACCACATTAATGGCTACTTAATTCAGATTCATACCACATTAATGGCTACTTAATTCAGACCCATGCCCTGCCTCATCCTCAGTAGTCAGAGAAGCGCTGCCCTGCAGTTACACAAGGGAGAGCCTACAACTCCTAGTAAGCTGCAGCTTGGGCTGCCTTTGGAAATGTGTCATACCAGCCCCTGGGGGAACACCAGGCTGGGTTGTAGCATCCTAAGACTCCCTGAGGACTTTATAGCAGTGTGTTGCTCAGTTCCAAGCATTCCTTTCTGAGCATCTCTGCACAATATGCCCACGTGGCGACAGGAGAGGGAGACTGTACATGCAGATGTCCAGTGCTGTGGCGCCATGAAAACACTGGGAAGTCTCCCCTTCCTTTCCAATGCCAGGATGTATAGAAAACAAATGCCTCTAAGAAAAAGCCAAAAACACAATGCTACTGACCTATGGAATACGTAAGTATTTTTAAACAGCCAATGAGTAGAGGAATAATGGGAGGACTGGAAAGGGAGCACTGACAACTGATGTGAGGGAGCACTATGGAAAGCAGGTAAGTGGTTAGCAAAATTACACCATGAACACACATAAAACAACCCCTTCCCCATGCCTTGGCAATGGAAACTCTACAGCAAACTCCATTTGGGATAGTTAAAGAATGCACTCAGCAAGACAGATGAGGGACAACTAGTCTAAGTTAAGGTCTGTTGGTTTTTAAAGTTCACGGATGTTTTTCAAATCAGTCCTTATAAAGACACAGTATTCCTTTAATCCCTATATGCTAATTAAAAGGCTGTATTTAAGGAAACAGATTGTCATTCCCTTACCCCACCTTCCAAACATGTTTCAGGAGGAATAGAGTAATTGAAGCCACTAAATGAAAATAGAAACTTCAGTGTGTGACACTTCTGGTCCCACAGCTGCTGCCCATTGCCCCTCCCAGTCACTGCACCTTCTGTTGCACAGCTGGGACTAGCAAAAGGGATACTGTACCTTTAACAGCTTGCCACAGGCTCAGAGAAGCTGGTTACCAGATAGCTACAGACAAGGCTGGCTTGGGGACACAGCAAGAAAAGGGCTGGGGGCCCTGAGGTCACTGGCTGACTAGTGCTGCCATGAGAACCCAGGGGTGTGTGAGGTTACGTTACCTTCATGGGCACAGCAAGGGCAGAAGGAGAGAGGTCTACGACGTGGTGTCCCGCCATTGGGCTCAACTTCAATAGGACCAAACGAGGAAGAGGAAGAGGCAGGAGAGGAAGAGGAAGTTGGAAGTGGAACGGAAGAGGAGGAAAGGGGTGAAATAAAAGACAAGCAAAGGACAAAAAGCATAAGAGTGAGAAAGAAAGGAAACACAAGAAGAAAAAGAAAAGAAAAAATACAAGAAATGGAGAAGCAGAAACAAGGGATACAGTCTACAGATGAATAATGTCCCTAATAAGCACAGATAACAGGTAAGAGGTAGACTGAGGTACTGGTGAACTCTTACTGAGCTGTACAAACACCAGGCAGGAGGTTACTGTTACTGCACTTTTCCTGATGTACACTTTTCAGGTGCAAGATCTTTAACCAAAAGCTTTGTGACCGAGATGTCAGGAGGAGTAGAGACATGTATTTAACTTCTGCTGATAAATGTCAGATTTCAAGCAGGGTTACAGTAAGTCTCACCAGCTGTAAGCAGCCACCCTACCTTCAGCTCTATCAGGACCATGCTCTTATCACCGT
The DNA here is from genome assembly GCA_020466415.1 of Ammodramus savannarum pratensis. Classification (NCBI taxonomy): domain Eukaryota; kingdom Metazoa; phylum Chordata; class Aves; order Passeriformes; family Passerellidae; genus Ammodramus; species Ammodramus savannarum. The sequence continues at coordinate 9,625,740 of JAHXMQ010000028.1, read as the reverse complement.
GGCAGCATCCACTGATGGTAAAAGTGTCCTTTGCAATGGAATAGAATATCTTCAGACAGGGAACACCACAGGGAGAATCTGATTACCGTGGAACCAGCCTGCCAGGGTCTGCTGTGTCAAGTGTGGTGAGTACACAGGTACCCCACCAGATTGCTGTGCTTAGGGGGGAAAAGGCTTTTACACAGATAAAGTGGTTCACATCAGGGTCTGCAGGGGCACTGATCAACTGAGGACTCTGCAGAGTTAAACCAGTGCATTTAAAGCTCTCCCTTGGCATTCTCATTCCACAAAGCATTTTAAAGCTTACAAGTCCTGTTAGTACCAGTGACTTACTGAATCTTTATCATCTTTTCCATCAGCCAGTGGAGGACAAGCATTTCTCATCTCTCAAAAAGTTCAGCCTCTTTAACACCAAGAATTTGCTTTTCAGTGGTACTTAACATTACAGAGATAAACAGCAGGCAGTAACCAATGTCACTAATAGTTACAGGAGAACGTGCACCAGGGAGATGATGAGCTCTGAAACATCAGAGCTACCAGAATGGAACACTTACTGGGCTCAGGGCACAACTGCATTTATAAAGAGGAGGCATTTCTGTGTTGGGAAAAGGCATAAACTCCACAACAACAGTATGATAAGAATAACACTCATTTTGGAGAAGTCAGCAGAGTTTGATGTTTGTGGTTCACAGAAAGCTGTACAAAATTAGAGTACCAGTGGACTGGGAAGGCTTTAGAAGGGACCATCACAGAACTAGACCAGCACATGGATGACACACTGGAGAAAGAGGGAGAGCACACCAGCTTCAAAGCCTGTGACTGAGCAGCAGAGGTTTCTTTCTCAGAAGAAGAAACCTCTGCACTGGAAGCAGGAAGGGGCAACATCAGGAGAGGCGCCACAGCTGGCCATAGGACAGTTACAAATAAAGCACTGTACCAACAACAATTGAGAAAGTACCAGAACATTCATTACAGCTGTTCTGAATTTTCCAACTTCTTCATTTAAAATAGAAAAATACTAAGGCTTTTTTTCCTACAACTGCCATTTTAAAGATCAGATTGCAAAAGCAAAACCAAACAAGAAAAACTCCAAACCACAAAGGTATGGTGAAGAATATGCTTCCATACAAAGGAGAGCATTTAGTGCATGATACTTGTTAAATATTTTTAATTTCCCATCCTATCTTATTCAAATTAATTCTTTAAGCTAAAAGCTTTAATACTCCAACTTGGTCTAACCATTGTTTTGAGGGTGACCAGGGAGATGGAGATTTAACTATGGAAAAAATCCACTTCTTTCAGGGCTTGAGATTTCATTCAGAACTGGGGGCTGGGGGGATTTGATACATTTCAAGCCATGAACATAGGGACTTGGTGAGGAACTTCCAGTTTTCCATATTTGAGCTGAAAAGAAATAGCCAGTATGTGAAAATGTCATTTATCTCATTGTGAAATGGCCACACACTGCTAGCTTTGTCAACAGCAAGCGGTCTGATACTAGGAGAGGATACCAGCTTTGGTCTCCAGTAAAAAGCCCCAGGGATCACACAGCACCTGACTAATGTAAAGCTCACTCCCCACAACTGCACTTTCCTCCCCTGCTCTTGGTTATCTTCCCATTCTTGTCTAAAGAAAATTTGTCCTTGAATCACGTTACAAAGTCCATGGTATCTACACTAGTCCTGCTGCTAGAAAAGTCAACATGTTTTTTCAGTAAGATAATAAACATAACCTTTGCAATTAAGATCCTTTCCAGCTACTCCAGATGTAAATTACAGTTAATTAAATTGGTAAATACAGGTTATGATCATTGCAATTACTTTGGAAACAATTTCTGTCCAAAGTAGGATGATTAGCAAGGCTTAAGAAAGTCTTTCTTATGTATTGGAGGGTCCTTAACAGCAAGAACAAAGTGCAACCTGAAAACTTACTTCCCATGGTTCTCTAAAGCTTATTTTATGGCTTATTGCTCCAAAAGGCATTACTAATCCTACAGTAAATAGTATTATTATACTTATTATTAATAATATTGTTGCATTGTTTAGAGAAGAGAAATCACCACCTCCCAGTCTCATTAAATTACAAATAGGATCATCACTGCAAGACAATTTTCCTGGATGTGGAGCCAGGGCCAGACAGGGACAAACCCATTTGTTGTGCAAATTAGAAAAACCTCGACAAACCTAATCTCCCTTTCTGTTTAAGTCTCCTTCGCCACCAAAAATATACTGACACATGTATTCACCCACAACATGGCCAAGTTCTGGCAGCAGCAACACCCACTGAAGCAGTTTGTTTGGAAGGAGCTGAAGGGCAAGAGAAGAACCATTTCTGTAATCTCCCCTTCTTAGGGTCCTGTGCTGCCAGCACATAAGGTGTGGCTGTAGCCTCTGGACAGAAAATTCCCATTTTTTTCACCAGAGGCATAAAGCTGCCAACAGACTAATGTCAGTCACGAGTTGCTCAATTTCAGTGCCACAAGCCAACTCTTCTTTTGTGCAAAGCCTTGTAAAGCAGTCCAAGCAGCTGGCAAGCCAGAGCATGGTTTGGAGGCAGAAGCTGCAGCTTATTAAGAAAAGGAGTTCTTGAACATTCTCAAGATGCAGAAGCTCTGCCTTGCACACCAGACACATCCCATCAATAAAGTGACTGGGATTACTTTGCTTCTGTGTAAAAAAGCCACAAGATTGACCTTGTTTGTCACAGTACTCTTGAGAGACTGCAGACTTTGCTACAGTGGTGGAAACCAAGAGCCAGGTGAAGAATAAATACCATAGCTTCAAAGTCTCTTCAAAACAAGGACTAGAAATTGTATAGCCACTATGTTCATTTTCACTGCACACTGTTCCTTGTTACAGAAGCTACATTGGACTGTTGCATTCTTTTTTACTCTTTATTTACCTGTTGATTAAAGAGCAATTCTTCAGTCTGGTTTTGTCCTTTTCCTCTCTAGCTCCATTACACTTCTTCACAATTACAAGCTCAGTGGTCAAAATGATCAGGATGAAAAAGCACTGCACAGAGTCTGGGGTGGCAGACCCCCTTATCCCCAAAGCTACAGCTCACACTGATCCCCTTCACTGTTTGCCTCTGTTTTTTGATATAAGAGCTGTGATGATTTCTGAGAAGTGGTGAGTCACTGCAAGTTAAATTTACTTGAACACATATACCACTGACCAAGTGGGATCACATCATTTGCAAACTTTGCATCCAAAGCCTTTGATTTCTATATTGTTGACTAATCACAGTGGTTTGGAAAACAACAACAATGGACAGAAAACCCCAGCTCTGAGGCAAATCTCAGTTCTGTGGAACTTGCCCTCACAAGTTACAAGCATGACACTTTGGGAACTTATTCTGCTAACAAACGTCATCCCTTTATTTATCAGGAATACTGAAAGCTGTGATTTTAAATCAGTGCTTAAAATATGGATCAGTCCAAAGGGAATCAGTAAGTGAAAGGGCATTGATCATAGTAAATGTCCTCTTTTCCACCCTTAAGAAGATCAGGTTATGATCAGAAGCCCAAGTACTGAAAAAAAGCATTCTAACTTTACTATTTAGTGAAGTTGTTCACCAGCAATGTTGTTAAAAACCAGAGATACAGAAAGCCAACTCTTGCAGAAAAGCATCCACAGAACTGCAGGCTGAGAGCAAGGATTTTGGCAAATGTCCCACAAGCACATCACAGTTTATTAAATCTGGGTCAAACTCAATATCCTCTATAGTACAATCACTAGAAGAAACCTGGGGAAAACTCTCAGAGAATCAGATTGTCATGCAAACTGAACCACTTTTAGGTATCTAGCAGAAAGGGGTGGGGGAAAGGCAGGGAAGGGAAGGGAAAAAATGGGGAAAGCAGTGGTTGGAGCAGAACACACACACAAATGACTCCAGAGAAGTGTTCTGCTTCTACAGACCTTGAGGCACTTCAGAATGCACTCAGAGTGAATACAGTCCTGCACTGCCCCTGTCTCCCATGACTGTTGTTTTTGTGTGCAGAAAAAAGCAGGTAAATGGCAATTGTCTAACATGTACTGGTACTTAACAAGTTCTGCTTATCAAGTGCTCTTTCCTGCTCAAAATTTACAGCAAAGAAAACAAGTTACCAATTCACTTCAGAGTCAAAAACGGCTGCAGACTGCAAAAACAATGTTTATCTTACAACTCCATTCCCCTTTCAGAAGAACTGTGTTTGCCAATCACAAGAAATAGGACTGATCCCACTTGAATATATCAGGCTCCAGCCTTGCAGAGTTAGACCTGCAAGACTTTAAAGGACATAGTAAGCTCAAATGTTTTAAATAAGTTAAAAAAAAGGTGAAGTTGAGTGTGCTTTAAATAGAGTACAAAGATTTTTTAAAAAATCCAAACAATTGCACTTCCCTGCCCTGTTTACCTGATGTCATAAGGCCCCTGTAAAGAAGTGAAAGTGTGTGAATGAAATCAACACTATCAAACATACCAGCTCTCTTCCCTACATCCTTCTTGCCTCTCTTGGCATCCTCCAGCCAAGAAAAAAAGCATGATGGGAGTGTGTGGCTGTTTATTTAATGATTTCCTGTGGGTGCAAGGAAAATGAAACTGCTGATTTGACGGCAGAGGAAACCATGGAGGTACTTTCCAGAGGCAGACAAGGAGCTACTGGGTTAGGAGGAGTTGAGGCTGGGACTCAGGAAGCAAGGTGACTAATGGAGAACTGACACAAGAGAGGGAAAAAAGGGTAAGGGATGAAAGGAGAAGGCAGATTTGAGAAGAAGGCAGGACCTAAAATTTATTTGTCCACAGACAAATAATGTTGGGCAGAAGAGGAAGCAGACCTAAAAATTTTGGAAGTCCAAAGGCTGGGATTCAGACTGTGTCAGTGGGAAGACGAGACCAGGAGTAGCTAGTGGGGAGAAATGGAATGGCTGAAGGGTGGAATGCTAGGATTTCTTTGTCAAGAAGGCAGGATTAAAATTAAATGCCTAAGAATTAAAAAGGAAGTGGGGTAAGCAGCTCTGGATGAAATAAGACAGGATCAGGACAAGGACCATCTCAAAAGAGGGAACAAAAAGACAAAGAATATATATCCACCAGACCAATGAATCCTTCCACTGTCTGGCTCAGAATCCATATTTTCAAGTCTCACTATTCCACAGCTGCCAACAAACATCTATAAAATCCACTGATTGTGCCCCATTTCCTCTCCATAAGGATCTACCCAGAAGATGACAACCTAGTGTTGCTACCAATTATTCCATAAGGACATGATACAGCTCTCTGTGGTGGATCTGAAGGTTATAAATCCGTTGATATATCAATATAATATAAAGTCTTAATTTCAGTTGACTTTGCAACCTTTGTAATGTTCTTTTAACCACACATACATACAATATACACACAGGAATAATTACTCAGAATTGAAATGTGACCATCTGTAGCATGAAATGAAACATCTGCGTTACAGCAACGGTACAAAACATTTCAGAACAGGAAGAGAGGATTATGACATCTGAGCACAGCAACAGAACTAGTTAAGATAGCAATCTGTAATCCTACACACTGGAAATTGACCAGGATGTCAGAAGTTACCACTCCCCTTGCAGAAGTTGTGCAATCTGTAACAACTAAATATTACCAGTTTACAGATAACTTTCCAAAGTGCTTTGCAATTTTTGTTAATATTCTAGAATTTTGTTAATATTCTATTGCCATGCCCATGCCTCAGAGACATGGGTTGTCGATAGAATAATTAACTGTGCAGCATCCAAACTGCCTGCAGGGCTCAGCAGAACCTCCAGGGATTTTAATGGCTCTCTACCCAGACGTGTTAATCTTGAAGCTGAGCTCTGTATCTGCCACTTGAGCTAACAAGTTCACCAGAGCAATGTATCCCTTCTGGCAAAAGTGTTCTGGCAGCCCCAAAAGCAAATACAAAGCAAATTACACGGAGGCAACAAAATAATACTACAAAGCCACATACTCCAGGCTATACTGGCTCATTGCATTTAAAGGGATACTGCCCAATATAGTTTCTTTAAAATTTGTTTTGAAAACAGTGTTTTTGAGACAAGCAGAAATTTGATAGAGTTTTAAGATGTATCAACTGTTTTTAAAATAACTATGAATATTGCCTCTGACTGTTGGAAGCCCAAGTGACTGAGTCACCACATAAATACAGCAGCCTGTTCAAAAATGACCACTCTGAGATGACTGAGCTCAGAGAAACGGAAGAGCAAATGTGCAAAGAGATAAACAAATTCCATTTCCAATGAAGATTTTTCGCAGCACAATGAATTTTTTTAAGTGACAGTGTCCCTTTAAGTGAAGACTATTTTGCTTTTCTTAAAGCCACTATTAGTGTTTTGGATGGGATGGCTGTCTCTAAAGAGGGATTAGGAGCAAGGCAGGAGGAGGGAGAGGTGTAGTGGAGATAGCATTAAACAGGGATAAGGGTTTGTTAAGTGTGATTCAGCATCAACCCTTTTACAGCTCCTACTCTATGCACATCATCAGTATGGGCCAGCCCTGGTGGATGCAGGGGAAGAGGATTTCAAAGTCTCTCTGCAGGAAATAGCCCAGGAAAGAATGAGAGCCAGAGGGACTGAACAGTGAATGAAGCACAGGGCTAGCAGAGGACTATCACACCAAAATTAGCACAGGGGAACTGAGCAACAAGTCAGATCTAAGGAAGAAAGTGTTCCATTCTGAAACTTGCATGTGGGTGAACATTCTGAACTCAGGTGGATGTTCTTCAATAAATGTCTATTGTGCCACAAGTAATTCACAACAGGTAGGTACAGGTAGATACTATGTGGGACAACCTCCCTGGAGCAGGAGAAAAAATGGCTGTTAAAAACCTGGGCAAGATTATATTTGAAGGATCAAATACAGAACACAATGAAATCAGGGAAGACTTCCAGGGATGTGTCCTGGATCAGGCCTAGAGCATGTGGATCTTTCCCTCTGCAGAGCTGGTCTGCAATGCAGTCCCTCAAAAAAACACAAGATCAAGCAACTTCCTACTCTGAAAGATAAACTAAATGAGACCCTCAGATAACAAGGCAACTGAGCAGAGTTTGCTTTCTATTGGATCTGCTGACAGACAGACCTGTTCACTCCATAAGAACAGATTTTGGGTGGTTAAACTAGCAAAGGAAATTTTAATTTTCAAGATAGGCAAAGGCTAATCAAATGTCATTTGCAACCCAAAAGTTAATCCCCTACTAAGGGACTCGGGAAGTAACATCAATTAAAGCAAGGGCAGAACCATGGTACAGAGTGATGACCAGATTCTTAAGTGAAAATGAGAACTAAACACTGCAATGTGTGTTTAGCACTAAATGGGGTATTAAAGCAATAGCATAGCAAGAGGTTTAATAGCTGTGGAGTGATGCAAACTGGATCCAGCAAAAAATTACCGGAACTCTTTACAGCAAATTCTTTTTTAACCTTGCAGTAAGACAAAACAAGAAAGAAGACATATGTGCCATCTGCAAATGTTTTCAAAGTCTCTTGAGGAAGCATTTTTGTTTTCTTAGATCAACAACACACTCTGGCTATTTAGGAAGGAAAAAACAAGCCTCGGAAGGGCAAGACTGAGGCAACAGCATGACTAATCCTTGATAGTGCTGTTTGCTCTGCTGCCCCCCTTAAAATACTTTCCTAAAGAAAACTTCAGTGATAGAGCTGGACTTCTCAAAGGAGAAGCAAAAAAAACAGAACAACCTTCCACTGCTCGCAGGGAAGGTGGCTGGAGTGAAAAGAGTAAGCAAATTTATAAAAAATCAGCACTGTGAAAAATAGAAGAGGGAGCCTTACACATGTTTTGTGGAACATGCCAGGATCTCCTGTTCCTGAGCTGGAAAAGGGGTTCTGCTATCATCAGTCATGTGCAAGGGCTGTTTCTTCTTGTTTGTGAGCCAAGGATGGGAGAAGTAGGTGAAGGGAGGGTGGGGAGGAGTGTCAGCAGGGTTAGTGCCAGCAGGAGGTTCAGCCATACATACCACCCAGATGCAAGTCGATGAGGTCACTGTAATAAGACTCTCCCCAATAGTCTACAACAAGGAATTGGTGAAGACAGAGTTATTGAGTCAGATACCCACCCTAGCCCCATACCATCAAAGCAATATATGAGAAAGACATAGAAACAAAAAAAGGGCAAACAAGAGACAGGCAGCTACACACGTGGGCACACACACATATGTAAACAAACACTGTATGTCTCTCTTTCTCTGTATTTATACATATATGTACACACACACAAATATATCACAAACATAGATATTGGGAAGATGAAGAGAAAATTTCCAGAAGGCAGGCTGGACTTCCAAGGGGAAAATGAAGAAGTTTACACAGAGACACTTGACCTATTTGTGTTTGCAGCAGTACCTGACACTGATGTCTCTCCTGTTCTTGCTGAGAAAAGCAGAATTAATCCTGTTGCTTTGGAGCTGAGCAATGTGTCAGAAGGAAACTGTAATTTCTTAGGACAGCTGCAGGAAAGGTGTAAGGGTTGATTTTCTGGAGGTGAGTGAGTGGAGGATGGAGTGTGGCACACAGGTGAGGCACTGACTGAGTGCTGACACGATGGCAAACACTCAGGTGTAGGAAGATGGGATTGTGTGCTCCTGCTGATGCAGTCTCTGTGCCAGGGAAGAACTGCACAGCAGTTTTCAGGACAGAGATGTGCATTCCCACAGCTGCTAGAGACAGGGGCACCATGAGTCTAGCACTGTGGAACATTTTGTTGGGAGGAGACAGATGGAAGTACTGAGAGCAATATTTCTCACTGCATATGATTCATTTGATGTAAAGAGGTGGCTCTTAAACTTTTCAGAATTGATCTGACAGGAGATGTTTTCCAAACTCTTAAAAATTACTATCAAGGTTTAATGCTAGAGGGAATAAAAGAAAGGTTCAGGAAATTTCTGATTTGACATATTTTTAAGTTAATGATTGACAAAAAAAATTCACAGAGGAAATTCAAGTCATTAGCATGTCCAAACAGGCGAATGCACTAGAATACAAATACGCAAATGCACTCTAATACAAAGTACTGCTGCATTAGTCATATTGTAGTACATTAATTAACTCATTCAGGGTGTCCCTTAGGACACCACAGAAAACTGAGAAAATTCTTCATTCATGATGCAATAGGAAGGGGGCAGGGAGGGAAGGAAAACAAGGGATGACAGTAGCTCAGACCACCTCTACCTTTCTCTGAAGCAGAGATTACACTGGCACACAAAATAGAGCTTACCCTCCTAAGCATTCATTCTTGCTATGAATGCAGCTATCAAAGGCTGAGATTTCCAAAGATAATCACAGAGAACACATTAAGGCAATAAAGTAATCATAGCTTGGGAGATTTTCTGAATCAGAAACTAAACCTTACACTGAGCATTCAGCTTCTGAAAGAATGAAAGAGCAACTGTGCCATGCCTGAGGCTGAGCTAATTTTAAAAAAGAAAAGAAGGTAGCCAAGAAGGCACAATTATTTTGTCAGAATTAAAGTTGATGGTGACCTCCAAAATGTTTCTGAGTTTGATTAGCTGAAAAGCAAGTATGACCCTATACAATATTCCACCTTGACAAATAGCAGATAATGTGTGAAATTCCTGTAAAGAATATTGAGCTGCCTGTATCTATTGCTAAGATCAAAAGCTGTAATCTCTCAGGAAAACAGGAGGCCATCACTGTGAAAAAGTGATTAACAATCTTCTCAGTATAAGTTACTTGCCAATAACATATTAAGGATGATGCAAAATGGATAGAAAGTAGAAACAAAATTATTCTAAATAAATAAATTTTTATCTATAGAACTGGTTTTTGTTTTTACCAGTTGAACTGAAAAATGCTTTTTTCTAAAAATGGAAAGTGGTCCTGATTGAGAGATTTGAGGAATTAAATTTAGTGGAAGACCTCTACAAAAGAAAAATTTGCAAGATGGAAAGATTACTAAGAAGCAATAATTAGAAGATGATAAACTACATAGAGAACTATTTCAGATGGTCTTCTCTTTTTCTATAATAGAAGAAGAAAAGAATGATAGCAAGTTACAGAATTCTGTTTCTTCTGTCTGGATTTTTAAGTAGTAAGAAACTACTATTAACATTACCCAAAACTTCATATTTTAATGCTGATCAATAAGTGGTTTTTTCTTTCCCTGCATGGAAGGAACCTGAAAATCCCACTCATTACAGAGCCTAATACATTGTCCTGGAACAGTCAATACTGGCTGCTGCCTATGGAAGAGCCATTATTTGGATGCTGTACTCCAATCCTTCTCTATTTATGGGGGAAAAGTAAGTGCACAGCAGACACATCTCCCAAACTCCCCCATTTGTTCTCCTTGTACTACCTTATAAAGAATTTGTTTTTTTTTAGATGGCAACACCACTTTACACACTGCCATTCCCTTTTTGAACTTTTGTTTTCTGGTTTCCTTAGGGGAAGGACTGATCAGAGACAGAAGCATGACTCCACACCTTTACCTTGTTGATGTAGTGGCCACTGTTAGGTCACAATGCAGATGACAGAAAAATGATACTTCCCTCTTGAATAATTAGTGGATATTGCAGGCAGAAATAACTTTATGGAATGTGATACTACAGATCTCCAAAAGAAGGAATTCAGTTATTTTATTGCAAACATGTAAAATGTCTGGAAAAGAAGAAGCTGAGGGGAAACCTTATTGCTCTCTACAACTTCCTGAAAGGAGGCTGGAGCCAGGTGGGGGGTGGTCACTTCTCCCAAGTAACACAACAAGAGAAATCACCTCAAGCTGTGCCAGGGGGGGTTTAGATTGGATATTAGGAAACATTTCTTAATGGAAAAGTTTGCCAAGCCCTGGAACAGGTTGCCTAGGGCAGTGGGAGAGCCCCCACCCTGGATATGGCCTTTTGGGGATGTGGTTTAATGGTGGGCTTGGCAGTGTTGGGTTAATTGCTTGACTCATGATCTTAGAGGTCTTTTCCAACTTAAATGATTCTATGGCCATGCAGGAGGACCTGGAGAGGTGAAGCATGGAATTGATTTATAATCTTGTGTTTCAGTCAACACAGATTAGAACATGCTGTTTTTCCCCACTCCAACAGGGTGTTTCTGGGTAATCCCCTGAATTAGGGGGAAGAATTTAGGGTGGTGAAATCTTTATGTCAGAGTTAAGCTTCTGCAAACATATGACCTGTTGATAGAAATATTTTGCAAGAGCAAAGCATAGCCTAGGGAATTCCTGAAGAAGAGAGATCCCTTTTGCAAAGCAGGACCCACAATTTCACAGTTCTTCTAGGAAATTCACAAATACACAAACTCATCTAAGACTGCTTCCATTTGGGAGAACTGGGAGTGAGAAGCTATTTATCCAAATTCTGCAGTGTCTCATACAAAATTGTAATTCTTACTCTGTCCTATCTGAATGTGTTTTAGGCATTCTATGATTCTTCAGTGAGAAAACTCTATAATGTATAATATTCTCTCAGCTGCTAAGATTTCTCACTTGTGCTGGCATATTTACATGAAAGTCACTCAGCAGCTCAATAATCAAGATTATTTGGACTTCCAGATGAAAAGAAGCAAAATTAAAAGAACCACTGAAACAATGGAGGTGGCTTTAGTAAGTCCAGTCACTGGCAGGCCAGAGAACAGAGTGAGGCTACACAGGAACACACAGCATAAGGAAGGAGGCAGCCCCACAAAGACAGGCATTTGCACAAGCCTATGTTTTGATCCCACAAATGAATAAAGACAGTCTGATCATATTGAAGTCCTCAAGACTGTTCTTCACACTTGTAGTACCTATTTGCTTTGCTGAGCACTCAGTCCAGCTTCTTTGGCACACCCTTATGGAGCATCAGACATGGCTAATTTTGGGTGAGTAGTAACTGGCAGGAAGCCACAACAGACTTCTTCTCTGGTGCATCCTCACTGCTTAATCAAGCTCCATCTTCAGAGGCATAGATGTGGCTCTTCAAGCAACCAGCAAACATTTCCCAAACATCTGTTCCACTGTTGCCATTTCTGAACTCTGACCCTTGTGATCAGGTACATCATCTTGGCCTTGTCAGGTAGACACACACTGCATTTGCCTGTTGGATATTTGACTCCTTGCAAATTGAGGAGTTTTTTCCCAAATCATTATACTACTATCAGCATTATCTGAACCAGGTAGTCCTCCACTGATATGCTTGCCAGATCAGATTATACTCATTTAATTTAATTTCAAGTACACACAGCATTTGTTTTAACAGCTTGACATGGATACCTTTCAGTACACATGTGCATTTCTGCTCTGCACAACTTTGTCAGAAGTAGCCAGTGTGCTGGGCTGTGCAGTGAGGAAGATGTTCTGTGATGGTCCCTTGTAAGGACACTACCTTGATAATCCAACACAATAGAGAAAGCACACACCATTCCACAATTATTTCCTTAACATACAAACAGGGTTGTCTCACTGTGACAACTCTGTGTGAATGGCAGCTGCAAAATCCCTGCAATTTTCCAGCTGTAGGATCCAGTAGTATGCAGAAACAGCCATTAGTAGTAGCTGGAGAATTACCTCCTACACCTCAGGCAAAGGTAAATGATCTAAGTCTCTGCCAAGAGGGAAGTCCCAGAATAAGAAGAAACACAGGAAAAACAAGGCCTCAAAAAGATAGCAGAAAAGGGAGAAGGGATTCACACTGGGATCAGTCTCTAGGCTATAATGATCCAATTGCCTCTAAAATCCAAATAGCTACAGATTTCTGCACAAGCACTTGGGAAGAAAACATGGAAAACCAAACCAAGTTGTGAGGGATACCTGCTTCTCCTCGAAGGGCCTTCTCCACAGCAACTCCTCTCTCCTCCAGTTGCCTCTGCTTTTCTTCCACTTGTTCCAACTGCCGCTGGATAATCTGTTCAGAGAGGAATGGAGCAGAACTCACCAAATCAATTCTCCTGCTCTGTCTGCAGCACACAGCCAGCACTAAGAGATTTCAGTCAGATTTGCCTTTTCAGAAACAAATATTTGTAGCCAACAACACCCTGCTTTGTAGCTGCAGCTCTCTTCATAGAGAGCCGGCAGGAATAACTTCCAAGGATATTTCCTGGGAATTGCAGCAAGGAACATCAGAGAAAGAGAAAACAATTCTTATCTCTACTTGCTGCTCCTGTTATTTTTGCACATGTAGAATGTGTTAGGAAGATTATTTACATGAAGTGATTTATCAATTAGATTCTAATAGGGATTATTTTGATTCCTTGGCCTGTTGGGTCAAAGCTGTGTCCTGGCTGTCTAGAGGCAGTCATGGGTTTTTCTTTAGTATAGTTATAATATAGTATGAATGTAATATAGTATAGTTTTAATAAAGCAATTGTTCAGCCTTCTGAATCAACAGAGTCAGATCCCAATCATTCCACACATTGGGGACTCCCTACATTCAATACTGCTTCAACAGCAAGCATCACAGATTCCAGTGACAGCATCCTCCCCACCCCGTTGTATCTTAACTCTTAAATTTGCAAACACCTTGATATTCATTTATTTCCTACAACTCCTATCACCTGAACATTGAATTGAAAGGTGATGCTACTCAGACAGCTGAGCCTCTGCCTTGAGTCTTTGACAAATCCCATCACCTGTAGATGCTGTTAGCAGTTTTCCAGCAGACTCTCTGGTAATAAAGGTTAATTTGATAACACATCACCCACCAGCATAGCCTAGTAAAGCAATAATAGGTGCAGCTCCATCAGGCATTTTGTGAGTATCACTGTTCCATTCAGTGCATGATGGTTGCTAGAAAGGTGCCATGGGCATTATTTTTCTCACTGTCAAACTCTCATGATAGGTTTCAGCCATCCTTCACTTCTCTGTGGCATGACATGAAATTTGAAAGAGGGAGCAGGAGCGCTCATGTAGAAAGAGAGGATTCTGTTCTGATACCCTCAGAGGAATGTCAGGATCAGGGTGCTGTCACACAGAGTTGTCTGTGTGCCATGACAAGAGGCTTGTGAGACACTACCTGAGCTCTGTGTAACCTCTTTAGCTCCTCTTGCTTGGCTTGTCTGCGGGCAGCTTTCTGTACTCGCCGCGTCAGCTTGGCGTTCAGCTCCTCCTCTGTGTAGGCCCTCTGAAGGAAGGAAAACAGCAGCAGATCTTATTTACATGCTCAGGGATATGAGGGCAGGGATGACCATTTTCTCTTCCAAAAATCTCAGAAGGGAGGTGTTCTGTCTTTGCCATGGCTGTGTCAAAAGTCAAGCTTCTGTAGGCAAAGGTGTTCACAGCGCAGTGAGCAACAATTTCAGGATCAAATCAGGAGTGAAGAAGCATTTAAGCCAGCTGCAAAGCTGTGATTTTATATGACATCCCACCCCTGCCTTCCACTGCTATATGAAACCTCTCCCAAAGATCAAACCAGTTTTTATTCTCAGTAATTTTCATTTCTCAATAAATTTAGCCAAATGGATTTAGATAAATCAATGAGTGCCATGTAGAGGGTTCATCTTGACAGGAGTCCCCTTGATTTCATTTTAATAAGAGGATAAAGACTTGTCTAAATGAACAGTTACAGCAGTGTAAGCTAAGAAATTACTACAGACTAATGCAGAATATTGCATCACCAGAAGCCATCCAAAAGGGGGAAAACTATGTTTATAGAAATAAAAGGGTATTTCCTCTTATTTTCTGTCAGTGAAACTAGTTCAAGAATATGTATTTCTAACATTACTGAAATTTGGTTTAGGATCTTACCAGATACACTAGTTGGATATAGCATAGCCTAGAAAGGCTTTCTCTCAAAGAGATTTAAGAGTGTCAAAAAAAACTTGACAACTGCAAGTAAGTTGTAACTGTAAGTAAACTACAGTGAAGAAAAAGCCTCTTTTCTCATGTACATGTATGTAAGCTTTAAGGGGCTGCTGTAAACATGTGTCTTCCACTTCTGGAAAGAGATGTCCATGGACAGTCAACTTCGAGAACAAAATGCTAAGTCAGACCACTCTGAAATTTGCTTGATTTAGTTATTGTGCTGCCACATTGCTCAGTCTACCTCTGTTGATGGTTCTCAGTGAACAGAGTTTAAGGTAGCATCACAGCTTAATTAAAAATCCCTCAGGTAGGTCATTGGCAAGCACCACTATTAAAGCTTCAAAAAGCTCACACTTGTTCTTTTTTGAAAACACAAATCCACAATGGTACTCAAATTAGAAGGTAAGGACACAGAGCACATGAACTTTCTATCCCATGTAACACTGTTGTGACTGCAAAGACAAGACAATAAGAATTTCAGAAAGCAGCAACTTCTGCCTTGATTTTAGCTTGATACAGAATTTGACTAAGATTTGAGCCAACTCAGCAATTTTGAAAGCTGCTGATTGAAGTGTGATGATTCATTTGAACTCACATTCGAAGCATTAAAAAAGAAGAATATACAAACATGTTTAAGTACCTTGAAAACCAATTTGTTCTGCAGCTCACAGACAATCCACATCACTGCACAGTGGTGCACTGATAAATGCATGCATTCCAACCAGACATTTCGGAGCTTAATGCATTTTTGGGAGACATCCTCTACAAAGAATTTGCTGCCCATGTCTGCTAACATCTGAGGCATGCACAGTCAGTGTTGATGTTAGTGCACATGTGGTTGGAGCTATGGATTCAATGGGTTAATGTATAGGGGGACATGCAATGCAACAATGGCCAACTAGTGGGAAGGGAGACACTACCTTTGACGAGTATGATCTCTTGAATGCCAAGGCGTGTGGTACATAGATCGACTTTAAAGGGGGAATGGTAAAGGGAGAAAAATAAAAAAAAATGCACAAAATGAAGCAAAATCAGTTCAACATTGAAAACAGATGCACAGTAATAAAACAAAGTGGTTTATACATGAAACGAAATTGTGCAAATGCTGAACATGACCCAGACTGATGGAGCACAATGGAACTTCTGGCCACAAAATCAAGTTCCTAGCACTTTCCTGAAGGCAATTTGTTTTGTCAGCCTCCTTGAAGATACAGTCCACTAGTCCTTTTTCTAGAGGAATTATTTGGCCTTTGTTTACCTGTTTGAGTATGAAATTCTGGCTTAAGATTTGGAATAATGGCTTATTTCTGGAACATATTTGGTTTGAACTGGCTCAGCCAACCATGTATTACTCTGTCACACAACCCTCCATTTACATTCTGATTTACAGTCTCTCCAGGAGTTGTGTTTATTCCACAGTTTTAAACTATCTCAATTTCATAGAAATGATAATTGACATTTAACCAAAATCTTAACTCTTATTCACTGCTTTATGAACTAAGAGACACCAGATGGGCTCAGAGTGGGTTATGTGTCCTGCAGTAATGGAACCTCCTTGTCTAAAAGGAGAGCCTCCAAAGATCTTGAGGAACTAAAATTTGAGAGGGAAAGGAGCAGGAAAAGGAGGGGGAAATCACTGCTTACCCTAGCCAAGGGCAAGTGAAGCACTTAGCTTTATTTGCTAAGAAGGGAGGTGAATTTCCCTTCATGTCATGAAGTCCAGAAGGCATTGTGCCACTCTGGGCAAACAGACAGCATTTTGCACTCTCACATTTAACTAACTAAAACCAGTCACAAACAAGAAGCCAGAGAACAACACCAGCATGTTTGCAGGCTCCAGGAAAAAGCAAGCTACCTGTGGTGGTGAACACCTGAGCACAACACCACAGCTGTACAGGAACAATGACAAACACACACATGGTGACAATACACCTACAAACACAACACCCACAGGGCGCTCACAGCAGGAATTCTTTACAAGATGCTTCTCTTGAGAGACACCACATTAAACAACACTGAATTAATTCACTGCTGATCACAAAGAGCAGGCTAAACAGAGCAGGCTGTCTGGGAAGCAAGCTCACTACATTACCAAAAAAGCAGCACAAACAGGATTTCAGTTTGGAGAAGGGGTTCACATAAAAGTTAAGTAGCAAACAGTAAGTCAGCTCTTACCCATATAAAGTAGCAGGCAGGTTATAACTTAAAAAATACAACTCCCACCCCAAACCAGTACAAACCCAGCTTGGTCAGACTCGAAGTTTGGTTACATTTCTTTTGACAGCAAGGCATTCCAGTGTTTGCATGTATATTTCACATCCTTGAACAGGATGCAACAAAATGAGGTAAGTCAAGTTTTCAGATCCATATCCTCTAAATAAATATATTCTCAAAACTGCTCTTAAGAGAACAGTTGCTGAGTATATAACTTCTTAATGTAACTTCAGCAACAGCAAATGAGTGAAAACGAGACACTACCACCTTGACAGAGCTTGTGAGGTATTTTCAGTATGAGGATTCCAGGCATCTGCAACTGTCACTTATCATCTCCTCCTGTGCTTAGAGATGTGATCTGTCTTTCTGCAAAAGCCATTTTAAATCTAAGTACCCCAGCATAGGAAAAAAATGACCATCAAGGCAGACCAAAAACTCTGTAACTCTTATCTGAACCCCAGGTATTGGGTATCTGTCCTCTGCTGGCCCCAGGTACCTCATTCTTCTGCATCTCTTGGAAAATGCAGAATTTCTCATGAAACGCCTTGAGGGCATGCAAGGGGGAATGGAAGGGGGAGAGAAAAAAGGGAATAAAAGAAAAACAAAATAATCTTCCTCTCAGATGAGATCTAGACCAACTAGGGAAAGAGATTAAAAGAGAAATAAGTAAATACAGAAAATTCCTATTTAGTTCATCAATTTCTTTCACCAGCCTTAAATTCATTCATTAGCTATTCTAGTTCATTATACCATATACAGTTAGAAAGCATTTCATATGGCACTTCAATTTGCAGTACTTCCACACCTTTGCCATCTCAGCCAAGGATCAGCTTGGCACCTGAGACTGATTTGTGCACATGGGATGACAGGTCTGGGACAGGAGGTACAGGCCACTGTGCCTGTGGCATTTCCCTCCCAGAGGTTCTTTTCTTCTTGACCTTTTTTAACATGTGTACCAGGCACCACCAGGAAAGAACAGTGGGGACACAGTTTTCATTTTGGTGTACCAGAAGAGCCTTAGTGTTCTGTGGGGTCAATAAAACCTCTACATATTCCTCCAAACCTTGCCAATTCTGTCTAGCAGAGCTTAGAGGCTCTCAGGAATGAAAGCAGGATTCTTCATTACTATGAGCAAACAGTTCCTTAAATTATTCCCTTGTTTTTGCATTAATAGTCAAATAATCAAATAATTTAAAAACAACTAGCTTTGAAACTTTGCTTTCACTATACATTTTCCACATATAAATGTGTGCAATTAAAACAAATTCTTATACTAGATCCTTATGCCAGTAGGGAGGGTGCACAGCAAGCTGATACCCTCAGAGGAATATCAGGATCAGGGTGCTGTCAGTGCTTCAGGAGAGCAGACTTTGGCTTCTTCATGGATCTGCTTAGTGGAATGCCATGGGATAAACCCCTGGAAAGAGGAGGGGCCCAGGAAAGCTGGTTAACATTCAAGGATTGCTTCCTCCAACCTCAGAAGCAATGCATCCTAACAAAGAGGCAAAAAATGCTGGGAGGTCTGTGTGGATGAACAAGGGGCTCCTGGGTAAACTCAAACAGAAACAAGAAGTCTACAGAGGGTAGAAGCAAGGGCAGGAAGCCTGGGGAGAATACAGAGAAATTCTCCATGCAGCCAGGGATCAGGTTAGGAAAGCTAAGGCCCTGACAGAATTAAATCTGCCCAGGGACATCAATGGCAACAAGGAAAGGTTCTGTAGGTATGTCGTGATAAAGGAAGACTAGGGAAAACATGGGCCCTCTCCAGAAGGAAACTGGAAACCTGGTTATCCAGGATATGGAAAAGGCTCAGCTGCTCTAACTTTGCCTTGATTTTCACCAGCAAGTGGCTCCAGGCACAGCATCCCAGTCACAGAAGGGGCTGAGAGAACAAAGAACTGCCCATGTAGGAGAAAGCCACGTTTGAGAACACCTGAGGCACCTACAGGTGCACAAGTTCTAAGGGAACTGGCAGAAAAAGGGCCTAAGCCACTCTCCATCATATTTGAGAAGTTGTGGCAGTATGGTGGAGCTCCCACTGACTAGAAAAGGGGAAACAAAATCACATTTTTAAAAAGGGAAAAAGGAATACCCAGGAGATTACAGGCTGTTTCCTTTTAGCGCCCAGTAAAGTAATGGGAGAGCGAGACAATGGATCCTTCTTACAATAACAGTGCAGAGCAGCTTGTAATCATGGAAACAAGTGAAACTATCTTATTTTAGATAGGACAGTCAGCTGACTTACAGGAAAACCTGCTCCTTGGGAGAAAGAGTAAAAACAACAGCATTAATCACCTAGGTTTCTGATGTGATTCTCTGAGTCTGTGACCTGACTGGTGCTAGATCCATCTAAAATGCATTTCCCACCTACATACCTCTCGTTTGGATTTCTGGGAGGAGCGTTCCAGAATGTCATCACTGGAGAGGTCGGAGTCCTCTGAGAAACTCAGGTGCTGACGGAGCTGTAGATCTGCCAAGTTGGGAATGAAAAGGGGTATTAGAGAAGTGGCAACAATCCTTTCTGTAAACTCTTTGAGCTCAGCTGTAGGTTGTTTAGTTGAGCACCAAAAATAGTCAGTCCTTTCATGTCAGTGTCCATTATTTTGCCTGGGAGGGATCAAAGAAACCCTACTCCACAAAATGACAAGCATGAGTTTGAGCTGTTCTAAGAGTGCATCACTTCCTCCAAATGCTATCAAAAATAATTATCATGGCTCTCTTTTTGTGTTGTATCAATGCTCTTAGGACAGATACAGCACTTGGAATGCCAGCAGCTGGCTCTATTTTGGCTGTTTGTATATGCCAGAGAAATGTAACATGTTTGCTTTTAATCACATTTATGGGTAACTTCTTTACTGTATCCCAAGTTGCCATTAAACATCTCTGCCTGCAGCTGGTGGGCATGTGAAAGATTTATAGGAGGTTGCCAACTCCCTCCTTCAGAGATCAGCAGACAGCCACCAGATTACAGGAATAACAGCATCTCTGCAGTCTTCAGCTTCTGTGGAGCCAGGTGGAAAGAAAGAAGAGAGATCAGACAAAGAAAAGATGAAAATCAGGTTTAAAGTAGGGATGAAATGTCACAAATTCCAACAAATGATGCTTATTTCGCAAATCTAAGACATAAAACAGATGTACCTTGTACATATCGAGAATTAAGCCTTTAGTTAGAATTCCATTTCTTTTTTCAGTGGACTTTGTAAATATGCAGAAACACAAATCCAGTCCCTAGCACTCACCCCACTCTGCCCATCTGACACTGGGGAGCAGCAGCATTCAGCACAGTAGCTGAACAACAAAGCAAACCAAAACTACTTTCAAGGACACTTTGGAAAAGCAGGAGAAGTGCACAGTGCAGAGGCATTTATTGTTATACCTGCAGCTGTAATCAGTGGAGCAGAGGGTTTGTGCTTGCCAGAATCCACTGTGGCATTACTTGAGGGAGTACTTGGGCAAGATTTTTCATCAGCCTTTTTCTTCTTGTCTTTCTTATAGCCAGAGAAAACAGACTTCCATAAGGACCTAGGCTTTGTTGCCTCCTCTGCCCCACCACTAGATTTGTCAGAAAGTCTGCTATCGTTTTTGGATTTCTTCTCCTTTTTGTTCTTACGAGGGGAGAAGAGGGAACTTCTTTTCTTACTCTTCCCACTGGAGCCTTCTGAAGAGCTGACAGACCCTTCAGGCCCAGCCATGTCAGCAGGAGGAGTGGAGTACTTCTCAGTAGCAGAATGATGTTTTCGTACGGATCCCTCTGCTAATTTCAAGGCCAAATGTTTTGGAGACTCATAAAACAACTCTTTGGTCTTCAAGGGCATAGAAGATGCCTTTCGTGCCCTTGTGGCCCCACCAGCAGCTGGAGCAGCAGTCATCTCCATATCTTTCATCTTACACAGCTGTTTAGCCATGGCATCTCGTAGTGCTGGGCTCTTGACAGACTTCTCTCTGGCTCTCATTCTTTCTTCAGCAAGCTCCTTGGCCTCCACAGAAATGTCAGGGAACACTCTCTTCTTGAGGTGAACCCCTCCTTCCATGGAGGGTGGACCACCATTTTCTTTGACCAAGGGCAAAAGATGTGGTTTCTCTGGCCTTGGTCTGCTGGTAGGAGGTGTAAAGAACTTCTCGTGAAGGCTGGAGTCCTCTGTCCTGTCATCGTACGTGTCCTCCACGTCATCAGCAAACGGGATTTCATCCACGCTCTCCGCGAACGACTTGCGCACCTCGTCCCTCTTGGCCGGCGGGGGCTCCTTGGCAGGACGGGCTGGCTCTGGGTGTCGGGGAGCAGGAGGGGTTGATGCTGGTGTTGGAGGTGACCTGGCTTCCACCTCGTTCTGCCACAGGGCCTGGTACCTCTTCCTGCGCAGCGTGGCCGGCTCCTCGTTCTGAGGAGGCGGTGGGGGCGGGCTCGACGGGGGCGTTAGCATGGTGGAGTCAGAAGTGTTGAAGCTCTGGCTAGCCATGGTTCTCATGTTAGATGAGCTCTCCTGAAGGCCAAGCCCAGAGCTGCTGGACACTTCTCCCCGTACTTCATTGGGAATCTTTAGCTCTTTTTCTGATGGAGATTTTGGAGTGAGCAGAGAAATCTGCTCATTTTCTAACTTGGATAGTCCCTGTCTTCTTGGGGCAGGCTGGGGTTTCACAGGATGGATCCTTTCATCCCCTGAAATATTCCTGCTATTGAAAGTCTTCTGAGGAGTTGTCTCCAGAGCAGACACAGTGAAGTTGCTCTCTGAGCGTTTGTTTCTGTCCACGGGGGTGAGCCCCAAGCTCCGTCGGATTTCAGCACTCTTCATCCAGAACTCTTCCACGAGGCTGCTCCGTTTCAGGGCTTCTTCTGCAGTAGTGGGGCTCCCCAGTTTTTCCACCTCACCATCCTGGCCCCTAAGGGCCAATTTGGCTAAAGGAGTAGATGTTAAGGCTGGGACAGGTTGGAAACATACTGGAGGCTCCACTGGGGATGGAATGGATGTTTCAGCAGAAGGCAAAGGCTGGGAACAGATAGGCATTTGAGCAGATGCTGGGGATGAGGCCAGTGCTGGTGCTCCTGGCTGGGACTCTGTGAGTGATGGGGGTGCAATGGCTTCTGGTGATGCAACCGGCTGGGACAGCACTGGAGATGGTGGCACCAAGGGGCTCTTAACTTTCCTGTCTTTGGGAATTTCATCCTTTGGTCTTTCCTCAAGAACGAAAGGCTCAGGAAAAAAGCGTGGCTCTGGGGATTTTATTGCACGGCTCACTTCAGCCAGGGGATCTTGTACCTCCTAGAGAAAAATGAAAAAGGGGAATGTTAATAGTCACTGAGCACATGAGAATATAATTCCTTTTTTTTTTTTTGCTTTTAACAGAGCTTGATAAGGAAACCATCCAAGTATCAAAATACTAATTTAATGTCCCAAAGTCTGCCAGCTTAACAAAAACTGTGTCTGACAGAATCATTAGATGGCTATCAAAAAAACAACCTTTATTTTAATAGAAAGTGAATGCTGTCAGCAATTGCTGTCAGCAAACCAGACTCAGCCCGCTGTAAAAGTAAACTGGTCTATGCCAAAGCTGTCCAAGACAATGTTTTAGCAATTCCTTAAAAAAACAAAACCAAAACAAAACAAAAACAATTAGAAGGGAAAATTTGAATTGAACATTGTAAGGGTCATGTACTTCCAGCTCTTAAACACTGCAGTACACTTGCAAACTGTCTCCCAGGGCTGACAACATGACAGTACAACACTGACATGCCTCACTTCCTTATGCTGAAGTATGTTCAGCTCTGGAACACAGAAGCACTGCTTTGGTTACTTTTGTAATTTTCAATTGCAGTTGCACATAATCTGTTTTTGGCACATCAAAGACAGCCAGACCAGGATAAACAGGAAACACCTTATTTATGGCTCCCTCCATTTATCACATATACCTGTTGCTAGCTGCTCACTGAGATTAAAATATCCTGTATAATTCTGCCTGGAGCATTGTGATGGGAACTTGTGTGGCTGTGATAGAGCCACTGCACTCTGAAGACAGGAAAACAGATAGTATACATTATATTTTAAGGCTAAATGAAGTCAGATTTCAAGATCAACATAAATATTAGAGTCAGAAAAGAAGGAGAGCCCCCTGGTGTCAGACCTTATTAGTTTATCCAACAAACTGTTTTATTGAACTACAGGTGTTAAGTAGAAAATGTCAAGGACTCCCTTTCTTACCTCTGCTTGTTTTGCTTTGGGACTAGCAGCTGGAGACAGAGGAAGAACACTCTCACTAGAGGGCTGGATAGGGGTAGGTGGCTTGCATGGACCTAGGGAAAGGAAAAATGGTACAAAAATATACAAATCATTAATACTCTATCATTTTTTTTAATGTTACACACAACAAGTAGTGACAAATTTCTCAGCTTTTTACAAATTTTAGATTGGACATCTGGAACACAATAAAAATTTTTAAATGTCCAAAATGGTACAAGCTTTTTAATAATAACTTTTACAAGAAAAAGAGAGTTAGAACAGTTCTCACATTTTACAAAGCTGTAATTAATGGATTCAGAACATTCTCCTCAAAATGTTAATGCAAGCACAGACCTTGCCACTGAGACTGTGAGATGGTTCAAATCCAAGAGACTCTCTTCTCCTAACTGTACACTCAAATGCAATTAACATCATTCAAGGACTAAAGAGAAAGTGATTACCTTCTTCTGTCACACTTTGAGAAGCACCTTCTGCTTCTTCTTCTTCTTCTTCATCCTCAGACGCTTTCAGCTCTGCCCCTTCTGCACCACTCTGACGTAAGCGGAACTCCGCTTCTGCATCAGAGGCGATGTCTGATCATGCAGGGAAAAAACCAAGAGAACTTGGATACAAGTCCATCAGGGCATAATGCTTTCTATTCACATGGTGCTAACCATTTTCATAACCAGAACATTTAAATGTTCACTCCTTTTTTGGTGATAATTAGTCATTTAAGCAGTAAATGTAAGCAGTAAATGATTGGACTGTTAGTACAAAGAGTTAAATCAGTAACTGAAGTTTCTCTTATCAGTTCTCTGGAAAATTTTCCATGTTTTCTGCCAGTTATGCAGTTAATTTTACAATAGCACAGAAAGCATTCTGACAGTATTATGGACCTTTCACAAATTTAATTATATTTCTGTTATTCATCAGGATTAGTACTGAATACAGACACAAGACATGAGGTGAGAGGACATGAGAAATTCATTACATAATCCAGGACATTGAGGTTCTTCTCTTTCTTTTTGTCCCTCACTCCTGGCTCCCTCTCAGATATTTGAAACAAACTCCCACACCTCTAAAAACAAGACCAGGTTTAAGTGCCCTCATGCAAAGTGTTCATTGCCAATACATTCTGTTCACACAACAGGTTTGAAGGCTGCACAGTGGTACCCTACCATCGTCCAGCTCTGCACCCGTGTCTCCCTCTTCACCTGCCTGCCCTTCTGTGTCTGCAGGCTCTGTGCCCAGCTCATCCTCCACATCATCCTCCTCACATGGAGCTAGAATATATTCAAATATTGAGGGGAAAAAGAAAAGAAAACAAACACTACACAGTGAAAAAGTTCTGTATTGAACTGCACCAATAGTTTATACCAGAGATGTTTGTCAGTTACTGTCAATACAAGAAATCCTGAAATGTGTCACCTGGAGAGACATCTATGGTGAAGTGACACTTCCAGACTCCAGTGAATCAAGGAATGCCTGCCCTTGGGAGTCTCCAAGGCAACTGCAATGAAAGCTGCCAGGGCTTTTCTGAGAAACAGGTCTTGTGAAAAATTAAACAAGAAGGGGACTGGGAGGACATGAAACCAGAATAAAGGTTACTGTTCTTCCAGGAACATTTTGGGTTTTTCTTTACCACAACAGAACAGTTACCACCACTTGATACCATATGTGTATTAGGTCAAAACTGGAACCTCACAATTAACCAAGATTGTTCATCTTGAAATTGAAACCGGCTTTGAGGGAGTAAGTCAAAGACAGAGTCTGGGTATGGGATTTACCATTATTGCTCTTGGAAACTGTTTAACTCTGTGCAGCTACAGCAGTCTTTGGTAATAAGGTCTAAGAAAATGCATAAGCTGTACAAGTGACTAGTGTACAAACTGAAATACTTTGGAGTAATTAAAATTACATATATAAAACCTTTTTTCTGTTACAGATCAATAATTGAGATGCTTTTAAGTAATTCAAATTACTTATTCAAAACTTTCTTTTTCCATTTACAGACCATTATTTGATTTACTAGGTCAAAACAAAGAAGAGATTCTTGAATTCGTAACTCTGAAAACTATGACAGCTGACACTACTGCTTTTGACAGCATTTAATTACAGGAGGAGACACAAGACTGAAGTGTGGAGTATAAATCTCATTATTAAATGATACTTAAAAGAACCCACAATGGGTGCAATGGGTGATTTGCTGCCTTTTTTTTTTTTTTTTTTTTTTGTTAAACATTCTCATTAAACATAATTTAAATATTTCAAAAAAGTGAGCACTTCCAGTTCCTGATCTTTTTTTATTTGCTAGTGATGATGTGGCTCTTGGCAATCTTGAAAACAAACCAACCCTCTCTAAAACGGAGGTCTTGCAGCCTCTCCTTTAATACAGGTTTTTGCTTATTTTAAAAGACAGCCTTCAGCAGCTGGTTTGTCTTCTTCCTTCAACCTGAGAATTTCCTTTTTCCCATGCTCTGTAGTGAGCATGGATTAGTATATTTTCTGTCAGCTACTGTGAAATGCAGTTCCACTCGTGTGTGATAATGTACTGGCCTATTCCTTTACATCAGAGGATTATCAAATCCAGACCCTTACCTATGTGAAGCACAGGAAAACTGAATCATGTGGAAAAGGCTGGAGTGCCCACAGGAGCATTTATAAATCTACTAAACAAAATCAAACCGTGTCCCAGTCTGATCATTGCTTAGGTATGCAATAGCTTATGTTATTCTGGAAATGATAATGTCATGAATGGCTTTATGGTAACAGCAAATGTGAGTAATCTTAATAAAAATTTGCCAAAAACATTACTAATGTTAAGAATATCTGAATCCAGTATGTATGTGTGGGTCTCCAGATTCAGAAACCATGAATGGATGTGACACACACGGATTATGTTGGAAAGAGAGGAGAAAATCAGGTTTTAAATAGGTTGGTACAAAAAACTCAATGGTAAGATTACAGATGCATCAAAAAGTAACAACTCGGTGCAAGGGTGGATCCCATTCTGAGGGACACAGGAAGCTTGCAGTGGCTGGTTATATGATACATATACTGTGCATATACATATATGCAGTTAGGATGAGGAGCAAGAGGCCAAAAGCTGTCACACAATAACTCAGAAGTTACACACTACTGCAGCCAGAAACTGGGATCAGCACTTGGTTCATATTAGCTGGCAGCTGTGAGCAGCCTGCATCGTGTGCAGACACCTTGTGAACACTGCTGACTTGCCAAAGCAGCAGCAGAAGCAAAGTTTTAAAGGCAAGCTGGCTATTCTGATGTGCCAAAGCAACTCAGCTGCAGATCAACTACCTAGCACAAACTGCTCCACTAATTCAGACACCTTCACAGCTTTACACAATGTACTCCCTCACTGTCATCCCAGAATCTTCAGGCTCATCCCTTTCTAATAGAGCTTAGAGGACCACGCAAAATAAATGAGCTGAGCTCTACCATCCTTCAGCATTCCTGAGGCTTTCCTGAATAATGTGAATGCCAAGTCAGAAGAGATACAACACCACCAGTATTCCTACAGATCTTAGGTTCAACTTATTCTTCTTTGCAGTTTTCTTCACCACATAACTAAGGTTTGCAGTTGCTACAGAGAAGTGCAATTGCTTTAAGCACTCTCTGTCACTTAACCTTTCAACTGCAAGAAAGCCCCGCGTTCTTTGAGTCTAAGGGCTGGGGGAAGAAAACCTGGCTCCATCTTCAGTTGCCCAAGCAAATCTGAGCGCTCAGCTGGATCCCTCCTGCATTGCTGCCCCCAGGGTGAGCTGTCCTTGGCCTGCCTGCCCAGGGTTAGGGGGAGAGTGGAGCTCATGCGAGAAGAAGGGGCTGTCTGAGCAAGGCGGACATGCGCACTCCCCGTCCCCCCTCCACCTCCACTCATGCAGTAGCGACAGGGCCGTAAGTTCCAGGGTTAAAGGACCAGCTCAGCTGCTGAAGGCATGGAGAAGAGAGGGGCAGGGTTATTGTGCATTGGAAGACATAGAACATCACCAAACTACCTCCAGGGACCGTCTCCAGCCACGCCTGTACCGCCTCATGGCGTACGGAGGGAAGGTCGGATGCTGAATTTAAAAAACAATAAATTGCAAGAAGTCAAAATTAGACCAGCAGTCAGAGTCTAAAACAGAAGAGTGACAGAGGGAAATTTTTTCAGTAGAAATACAGGAATAAAACCTATGAAATTTCAATCACTCGATTCCAGGCTTGAGAATTAAATTGAGATAACACACAAATGTCAGGGGCCTAATGTTCCTTTGGGATCTGTAATGTTAGAGGAAATATTCCTGTGTGGCACAGCGAGAAGAACACCACATCTGACCAGCAGCTGCTGCTACCATGCTCCCCTTGGAACTCTGCAGAGGAGAGAAACTGAGAGAAGGAAGAGCTGAGCAGTGAGAGAGGGGTCCCACGTGTCCCAGAACCTGCTGCCCAGCAGAGGAAGAAGAGCTCCCAAAGCAGAATGAGAGGGATTTCTGGGAGCTGTGGCACTGTCCCAGGCTGTCACATCAAACCTTATCACTGCTGCTGCCAGTGGGCTCTCCAAACACCTCAGACCATGGAATACAGCTCCTCAGCCAGGAACAATCTGTCTCTTGAACTCAGGTTGAAAACATACAGCTTTGCCACAAGCACACATTGGCAACAATCTTTTAAGTACCCAAACTGCTGATAACACCTGCACACACCTCTGCCATATGACAGAGCAATAGAAGCAGCTAATATACTTCAAGATCGTCCTAGGGTGGTCCAGTTTCAGGGAACAGAAAGGAAATACTGACTCCCTTCCCAAAGGAATTTGGAAAGATCATCTGTTGCTGGCAACTGTAATAGCCCCCCATAGAAAAGTAAGGACTGAACTCATGACCTTCAGATTATGAGAATAAAATACAAATTAAAATAAAAATCTGGAAACTAGAGTGACACAGACCCCCAAGTAGAAGCACGAGTAATCTTAATTGTTGTAAACTTAAGAAACATTGTTAACATTTTTTACTTAAAGCTTTTAAAACATTAATCAACCACTCTAGCAATACTGAAAGTTGGACACAGCCATTTCCCATGGCTGCCGTGGGAACAAAATACCCATCTCTCATGTGTAGGGAGCTGATTTCACACCAGAAAATCCCAGTGCATTCTACAAAATCCAAATGTAAGGATAGCCAAACTGATCTGGAATTGTGTAACAAGTTAGATCAGGATTAAAAAAGCCTCTATACCAAAGATGTAAAACTGTAAGGAAAAGATAATTATCTGGAATAGAAGAAAATAAAGTATCATGAGGTAGAGCTCTGGATTTTTAACCTAACTTCATTTTTTCTGAAAGACACCTCTTCTCACAGCAGATATACTCCCTCTACAATTGTGTCACCAGGGTTGCAGACTGAGAGAAGACCACTGCTCATCAGCTGCATGGTAAACTTTGATTTAAGCCCACAGATAAAGCACTTATGACATACTTACCTTAAGACATGAACAAGGTCAGCAGGGACTGCTGGAAGGTGCTCACATCTAGACTATCAACATTTTCCCCCTCCAAAGTTTGCCTTTGAGTAACTGACCACTTGCACAACAGAAGTAGATACACTGTCAAACCTTAAACACAGGGAGTCAAATCCACCACTGATCAGATGTGCAAGCCCTTTGACTCCCACCATTCCTGGCTAATACCAGATGCAGTTACATACTTGGAAAAGAAGCAGCAGAGAAACACGCTCAGTACAGAAGCTGACCCTGTCCAATCTTTGCTCTAGTAGCTACACAACACAGCCCCTCAGCTTTCCCTAAAAAGTGTCATTTTCCCTGCCACAAAAAGCATGAGACTACTACTATTACTGTCCCTAGTCAGATACAGAGGGCTGATTGCCAGCACTACCAAATTGTGTGTGGTAAGGAAAAACGCTATGGAGTCAAAGCAGGCAGACAAATAGGCCAGAAGTCACACTGTCACAGAGCTGAGAAAGCAGCAGTTCTAAACAGACACTGACCTGAAAAGCAAAAAGTTTAACCAAGTGTAATTTCAGTGCAATTTGAAAGCAGCTCCTTTCAATCACTGCTGCCCCTGCTGAAGTCACTGGTCTTGAAGGGCGCAGAAGCAACAGAGTTAAACAGCTGCAACTGGGGTCCAGGAACTGCTGGTGTGGGACTTGGGGAGATTACCTCTGGAGGTGGAGGACTTTGAGGCTGAGACCATTTTTTCCTCCTCCTCTTTCTCACGGATGTGTGTCCAGTGCACATCTGCCAGGATCTCCAGAGGATCAACCGGATTTACAATCTGCTGCAGCCTAAGGTTTCCAGCTAGCAGGGGAGGGCATGGCATAACAGGTTGTAGGCAGGGTGTATGAAGGGCAGGGAGGAAAAGATGGGAGAACAGTGGAAAGGAAAGGTAGCACATCATAGGAAAGGAAATAAGAAAAGAAAATATTATTGGCTAAGGTCAGTTTGCAAGACAGACAGAAAAAGCTCAGCACTGTGTGCGCACGCATCCACCAACACAGCTCCTCACGCTCCCATCCAAGCTGAGTCACGCCATTCCAAGGGCAGGGGGATGCCATTAAAGCATCATCAGACACCATGTCTATTGCAAGAAGCTTTGCTGAAATGAAGGAAGTTCTCTGAGTGTCCAACAGAATGTGGTATGTAGATACCAATTTAGCAGAAATTCCCAGCTCCTTCAGCCTATTCGTTATGATTATTGCCAAAGATGTCTTGCTGTTTAAGGTGAGGAATAATCTCCACCTGACTGATGCACCAAGACAAAAGGTTTTTTATTTCCTACTATTGGGCCAGGCACTTCTTTCTAGTCTGGGTACACACTTTGTGAATTAAATAAGATGATGGATCTGAGAGTTTCACGTGTGTATGAGCATGTGGGCACATGCTAATTTTAGCACCTAAAACCATTTTGCTTACTCCTGGCTCTTTTGTACTGACTTGTTCAAAGGGAGAATTTTTTTTTCTGAAGGATAACAGAATTTTGGTTGTGACTTAACAGCTCCTCAGAAGGGAATTCCTGTCACACAAATTATTCTGTTTAAGAGAAATAGCATTACTCTTCAATTACCTGCCTACACAAAGCTCAGCTACTTATGGAATGTCAGAGAGAACAATGGGCACCTTAAGCAATTGATGAGCTTGTTTAAATTCTGCAGAACACCTGCCCTGGGAGCACTTACTCCAAGGTATTAAATTTATACACCCTGTCTCTATTGCTGTCTGCTCTGGTTCTGTAACTCAGGCTTCATTTATCCATAATAAAATAACTGGTTCTGCAGGGGACAGGTGTTCACCTGTATGCTGTCTGCAGGAGTGGTCTTCAAAAGCAAACATCTCAGCCTGAAAGGAAAATGCCCACTTACTTTTTAAAGTAGGAAGTCAATTTTCACAACAACTGGATTACCACTGAGTAGGGCAAAGCACTGTTGCAGCAGTTTAGAACCTCAAAAGCAGTTAGATTTTCGCATGGTGCTCTAATGTTTGAAGGAAACAAGACACATTAGCAGCATTTAGAGCTTGCATTCGTTATTTCCTGCTGTCTCATTTTAACAAGTTCCTCTCTCCCAGCCATGTTTTTCCCAGACATGACAGGGTGTTTGGGATTTCCATTTCAGGAATGACTATGTGTGAGATTTGGCATTAAAACCGCAGAAGAAACAGGCAGAAGGAACTGCAGGAAGGACAGAATCAGCAGATGGTCATTAAAGGGAAAGGGGCTCAGAGGCACAAACCCAAATGCAGAGCAGGATTCACAATGTAGCCAAGGATTCTGCAGCTTTATGTCTCTGTTGCCTCACCAGAGTGTTCTTGTGTCAATGACACAACCACAAGGGCTGCCAGAGGTGCTGGCCATCCTGCAGGGACAGGAGCCTGGCTGTCCCCGCTCCGTCCCAAAGCGCTCGCATGCAGCCCCCAGGATGAGTAGAGTTAGCGCTTGCACCAACACACAAAGGTCTGTGTTAAAAGGTTTAGCTTTGCCAGCAGGGGCTGAGAAGTACAGAGTCACTCAGCAAGGCTTGGAAAGAGCAGGTCCCACATGATCTGCATGTTTTCAAGTGGATTGCTCTGGGATTATACCACTGTAACCTTTAGTTTTTCCACAGAGGCTTGAGCCTGTCCTGTCCCTCTCACCTTTTCCAATAAATAATGAGCAGCACAGCCAGACATGAAGGGCTGCTGCTTGGCCTAGAGGCAAACCTAACACTTCTTTAATGTCTAAGGGCTTGAGAATTTCAAACAACACGTAGCACAGCCTTTCCTCGGGGCTGCCTGCTCAGCTTTGCAGGAAGCTGAACATTAATTGCACTTAGATTTGGAGTGGTAGCTTTCCTCCATTTCCACTGCAGCAGCTGCACTTTATAAGCTGTGGGCAGGCTCAACGTTTTCACTTTATTGGCTCAATGTTTTCACTTTATTGGAGTAAAGAGCCACTTGCAAACCAACTCCTTAAGAGTCAGGTCTGAAGCACCTTGGCAACTGCAACTGGGGGAACTTCTTCAGGTATGCCCTTCAGCCACCTTACTAATACTTCTCATTCTTATCACAGAAAGGTTAGATGGCAAAAAAGTTATAATGCTTCTTCCATTTTTTTTTCTCTCTTGGAAAGAAAAAAAAGAAAGTTGGAAGCTAAGCTACTGTTACTATAACCATCAGCTGTAAAATATGCAGTTTGACAACTGCATATGGCCCCTTACATGCAGGAAGGCACTTGGATTTTCCTCATACATTCTGGCTCTGATGAACCACATTGAGGGAATAAGGGGTTAACAAGCTATTGGGATCATGTGTTACAAAAAACCCAAAAATAAACTGCAAGAGACTGCATCATGGAAAATGACACAACCAGTTAGATTTGAATGTCTGATTAATTTTATGACTATTATGTAACTGCTTGAAGAATCTTGAGGGATTGCTGTAGCTTGATTAGTTTCCTTCCAGACTCTTCCCCACAGACAGACACACACACAGAGGACAACAAAGAAAGCAACTTTGCTGACACAAGCAGTCTAAAGCAGTACTTCTGGTGTGTCCCATGTGTCTGAGATAATGCACAGGTGCAAGTAGTCTGCATGTGTAGAATAAATCTGATACTCCTTATTACCTGGAAGTCACTGCTCATGCAAATTACAGCAGCAAATTGTCCAGGTTTTCTAGAAATCCTGAGGTACTTGGCAGCTTTATCACCTTACTAAAACCAGTGTCAGCAACAGATCTGATTTATGGCACTTGAACCAGGAGATGAACAATGGCCACTGAATCAGTTTTGAGGGGGCTGGTAACACAATGCAATAAAACACAGAAACTCTTCATGTGGGACCTGCTCTTTAATACCTTCCCCTGGAGGTGGAGACAGTGTACGGGTACCTTTATGTGTACCCGAGTCCTCTTCATCTGAGAGACGTTGAAGCCAGAGGCCTTGCTGCAGCTCTCTCTCCCAAGGGTTATACTCCCCCTCTACAGCAGAGGGAAGCACACATCCACATTTAGCACCAGGCACACGTGTACACACACAAGCCGTGGAGAGAGGGAAAGAGAGAAAGAGAGAGGACAGGATCAGAAAGAGAGACTGCCTGGGAACGCTGCAGCTCCCCGTACTCCCGCTGTGTTCCAAGTGCCTGGCAGGAAAACTGCTCCAACGAAACAATATCCATCCAAGAACACCACTGCTCAGCAGGCTGAACACACAACATGCATGTTGCCACACTCATAAAGAACTCTTGGTTTCCACAGACTGCACTCATGGACATTCAGCTCCTAGGTAGCCAAGGAGCCTGCTGAGCTCATCAATGACACCGCCACTAAGACTCAACACTGGACCTCTGCTGGCAGTAGGCAGCCAAAGACCTTTACAATAAAGCTCTTTGGAGTCTACAAGTCTCCTCAAAAAGGAAATGTGAGTATAAAGACAAAGACAAGAGCAGTGAGAAATTTGGCATGGTGGTGAAACACTGGAAACATGTCTATTCTGAGCACAAACTTTGCATTTTGATGACTGAGACAAACACAGGGGAAGGAGTCTTTTCCTAAGGTTTTCCACAGAAATCTTTCAAAGCTAAAATGGGAACTACCTGAACTTCCATCAAAGCCATCTTTTAACTTGGGAGAGCTACAAGCACCTTCTCGTGGAATGCCCTGCTGACAGTGACAGGGCACTACCCCTTACTGAGGCACACTGCAACCACAATGCTTCCAGTTCCTGCTGTCAGAGAACAAAGGGCACATTCAAATCTAATTCCAAATAACTATAAAAACCAACCATAAGCCAATACAGCAGCACAAGGCTGTGAATTGACATGCTGGCATGGTTTATGGGAAGCATATTGTGTGAGTACTGGTACTCTAAACTGTCCTGTGGGCAAGGTCCTTCAGAATCCAGAATGAACCACCTCAAGGTTTCCTTGACAATAACTCCCTCAAAAATCAGAGCAACAAAGAAGCAAAAGAAGAAGTAAAGTTTTCCAAGGCAAATCTTTCTTATTCTGTATGGCCAATACTCAACTTATTTTTCCCTGCTGGCTGGAGAAAGAAAGGATGAACCAAGCTAACCTTCACTTGACTCCTCATCTTCTTCCTCTTCGTATTCCTCCTCCTCATCATCATATTTGTACTCAATCTCATGATTTTGCTCAGCCTCAATCTCTTCTTCACTCTTTCCCTTCAGGAGGGCGTGGATACGCACAGCCTCTTTCCATGGCACACCACCCAGGTCTGAAGGGGGTTGCTGTTCATCATCTTCCTCTTCATCTTCCTCCTCCATCTCAGATTCTGAACTACTGTAAGATTTTAGAAAAAAAAAGGATTATATTGCTAATAATAAATAATAACAATAAAGATTATGAAGTCAATGTTCTCTTGATCAGTCTTAGATAACTAACAATTCATTTGAACACACATAAGCCTGAAACATAACACTGATTTTCAGCTTTCAATGTTTCACAGGCTGTTTAGTGCCAGCATCACCTGCAGGCTGCAGTATGGTCCTTGCCCTCCTTTTAAAGAAGGAGAGGCAGCAGACAAGTGCCTCTGAAGCCAAGTCCAAATATTTGTGCAGCATTTATTGTTACAGTTCAAGACAATTGAGTACAACAGAAAGAAACTATTTTCTTTATATCACATTGCTCTTGATAAATCAGTGCAGGAGTTCCTCACAGTATCAGAATGTAGAAGGCCATGGCTTTTGATACAGCAGCTACTGCTGAGATACCCAGAATGATTTTGGCACCTGCTCCTGTGAACCAGAGCAGTCTTTGGGAGTAGAAAGAACACAAAACACATCAGGCAAAGGATACAGCATGTTAACTAAGGAGATAGAGGAAAAAAACCCCAAAATTCCTCACTTTTCTGCATCACAGACAGAAATATGTATCCAATTAAATACACAGTGTACATGGTGGCAAGAAACTGTAGGAAGCAGTGCAAAGATAATTACAGTAATGAGATTATTATTCCCACAGCAAAGTCTCAACCATGCAAAGCAATAAATCATTAGTGCCTTTCAGAAGTCACCTCTGTTTAATTCTAACAGCTCCTCAGTATATGCAGCAGGGGCAGGAAATGTAACCACTCATTCAGTGACATTTAATCTAGCTCACTCTTACATGCCAGACTACCTGGAGGGACTGAGGAGATGGTTGCATTTGTCACTAGAAAATGAATGAGGACCACAACACACTCACAGATCCTCTCTACAGGGTCAAAAGGTGCTCCAGCTTTGTTTTACCTGAACAGACCATTGTCATAAGAGAACTGCATTTATTAGAGCAGTTCTGTTGGATGCTTCCCCTATAAATCTTAAAAGGCCCAATTCATCTGACTGAAGGAGAAAACTGTTTGAGAATAATTAAAGTTTGGGTGAATAATCTGAGAATAGTATTTCTGCTGCTTCCTTATGCCCACTATCACCAGCTTTGGCAGAACCCATTCCATGTAGACAATGAAAGGGAAAACCAACAAGTAGAAAGTAATGAAGGTTATACTTCATGTGGGTCTATAAAATACAACTTGTAGAGTTGTACTATCTTATTTACATAATTTTGTTCATCTGCTAGTCTGAGAGACTATTTTTGATAGCAAACCTAATAAGGAAAACCCTTTGTTCATGCTCTGATTGTCACACACTTCTGTCCATAGGCTCTTATTTTCTTCTCACTGGTCTGCATACAAATAACATTATTTTCCTCAAATTACAAGCCACTTTTTCACAGCATAAAATCAACAGTTATTTTTAACATGCTGCCTGATTTTCACATGTGAAATACTGAATACAAACACTGTTGGCAAGCCACGGGCTTGGTGCATGGAGACCAGAGCATACTCCAAAGGCTTTATGCAGATATTGTCACAGGGGTAAATGTGATGTTCCCCTACTCCCTAGTTTACTTTCCCACCCTTTGGTATGGAAATAAACCTGACAGGTGCTGCATGCTGGGGGCTTGGTGTGCTGTCAATAAGGTTTACTGCTGCTCAAATTGTTGCCATGGGTCTGAACAGGACGAGCTGCTGCTCTTCCACCGGCCGGCTTATCGCATGGAGGAGTGACGACACAAATTCCTCACCACACAGCTCACTTCACCTTCTTTGGCTTTTATTTATCACTTGGCTTTTGTTTGACCTTTGAATACTGAGAAATGACAAGCTGAAAGACAGCAGTGAGAGATGGCCTGGTATAGTGAGCATTCCTTTCAGCATGGAAACCCTGTGCTGTAGGAATTCACTCAACAGCTGAAATTTTAT
Organism: Ammodramus savannarum pratensis; assembly: GCA_020466415.1. Taxonomy (NCBI): domain Eukaryota; kingdom Metazoa; phylum Chordata; class Aves; order Passeriformes; family Passerellidae; genus Ammodramus; species Ammodramus savannarum. The sequence goes on along the minus strand of JAHXMQ010000028.1, from coordinate 9,589,797 downwards.
TTTTCTATAAAGCAGAAATCAAAGACCAAGGTAGGTTGCTCTATAGAATTTGCATAAGCAGTTGAGTATCTCATTAGAAAAAGGTGTATGTACAGATTTAGTGCTGAGGAGAGGAACTGAAACCTAAACTGTGGCAATGAATCTCTTCCCTTGCCATACAGACCTATATAGCACAAGCTGTCCTACAACACTCCTTTGAAAGGCCACAGGACATGACACCAGAACTGGAGATGGCACCCTGGGGGCGACTGCAACTTAAAGGCAATCAATAAGGCATACAAAAGGTTTCCTACACCTCAGACTAGTGTGTAGTCTGGGTTTAGTTGCTTAATTGATTTTTTAAAATTGAAACTTAAATAAGATTAACTGTCTTTTGAAAAAATATACTTTGAATGCTGTTTCCCATAAACTTTCTCTGCAGTGTGTGCGTGATGGGAAGCTGTGCACCAAAATGTGAGGTCTCTGCCTGATTTCTATCTGCCACCTAAGTGAACCCTGAAAGCCCAATCCATCCTTCACAAGACATGGAGGGAACAAAGAGTTCCCCATCTCCTCCGCCTGCTCCTAGCCCTGCAGCGCTGCACCAAGACAGTGAAGATGATTAAATCAGGGCCTTGCTTGGCTTGTTGCAAGAGTCAAAACTTTTTTTTTTTGTTGCTGAAAAGTAGTCAGACTTCTCCCCCCTTTTTTTATTTTTTTGAAGTCTTTCTGTCTTTGCAGTCTATCCATGGAGTGAATACAGCTGGGCAGAGGATACCCAATAGCACCCAATAGCAAAACCCTCTAGAAAATTCTTAATCTTCTCTGTCTGATATTTGGCCCACACAGCCTTGTCCATTTTCTGAGTAAACTGCTTGCCATATTTAGATTTGGAATATCAATTCTTCCAGGTAAAACTGACAAGGAATTTGATGTATTCCCTCTTTTCTCCTTATGACAGAATGTGAGTTGCCCATTCTGGTTGTCACATGGAAAATTATACAATGTAGTCTATTATAGACAGAAATACTCATACTGATAACAAGTTATAGGGATGAATGTAGGACAAAAGGAACTAAATGTAACACCCTACAAGACAAAAACCAAATTTGCTAACCTAATAGTGTACCACCCTCAATATCCAGAATCTCACAAAACACCTCTTGGTGATGACCATCAGCTTCATACCAAAATGCCAAAAGTCCACTTTTTAAACTAATTCTTGGCCTTTGTAAGTTTTCTGCCAATTATTGAGCAGGCCTATGGTGTCCTGATCTATTGAAATCAAGACAAAGAGTAACAACAGTCAATAGATCTACACTTTTGTTTTAGAGGTAGAAACATAAAGGAGTAAAAAATCCTGAGATCATCAATGCTTATTTTGTCAAGGAAGGATGAGTTAAGAAAATACAGTTTGAATCTCCCAAAAATAGGCCAAGATTATTCAATTTCTCATACAGACCTATATCTGCAGGCAATTCATACATGGAATATGGAATATGACTGTAGGATCTAAGTTTCAGAAAACAAACAACAGCATTTTCTGAGTTTATTTCAAGACTACTGGACAGACTCGGAGATTAAAAGGTAAGGGCTGCAATTGCTACAAAGACAAGTAGATGAGAAATTGTATTAAGAGACCGATTCCACAAAAATGTGTGATTGACTATAAAGTTCATGAGCATACTTCCTCAAGGATTTCCTCTCAATGATTCTTGTAAAAATTGTTTCCACTAGCTCTGCCTGCATGGTTCTGGATCCTGCTGTGCTTGGACAGAATTTTCCATATAAAGAGAAATTCATGAAGGTACAACACATTTCTACACCTTCATTTTATTACCATGAAGGTACAGCACATTCATACACCTTCATCTTATTACCATGAAGGTGCAACACATTTCTACACCTTCATCTTATTACCATGAAGGTACAGCACATTCATACACCTTCATCTTATTACCATGAAGGTGCAACACATTTATACACCTTCACTTTATTACCATGAAGGTACAACACATTTTTCAACAGCCACAGCTATTGCTTCCCATTAATACCTCTCATGCATTGCACCAGCATTGTCAGGATTACATGTGTGTCAAACCTAAATCTTGAAACCAAACATGATTTTGAATTGTAATGCAAAGCATTCAGAAAAGAAGGCAACTTTGGAACCCCCTTCCATTTGAATGCATGTTCCGTTTGCTCAAAAGACTCACTTACCTTTAATACAATTGAAAAATTAAATTTAAAAATCCCTTCCAATTTAGAACTTAATATCATGGTATTACAGTGCTAGAGGTGTCTTCTGATAGTAGTGAGCTATTGAGAACAGAAACTACAAGATGAAAAGTCTGTGTGATTCAAAAGCTTTAGAAAGCGCAACGTGGTAAAAAGAGTTAAAGAAAAAGGAAAGGCAGTCAAAGCCAGCTGGGATGGGTGCAGAAAAGCTGCTGGGCAATGTGTGCTGACCTGCTGGGCACATCCTCTTCTGTCCCTTTGTCCAGCACACTGCTCAGGTTGTGCTCTGCCAGGGTCTCCTCGGGCACCTCCTCCAGCTCCTCCTCGCGCTGCAGGGACAGCCGGTAGTTCTCCAGCTCGATGCGCTCCGGGGTGCCCCGCAAACGCTTGGCCAGGCTGGGCTCCTCCAGCCCGTTCACACTGGGACCTGAGGACAAGCCAGGCAATAAACAACAAATGCAACAGTCAGAAAGTCACATTTTGAAGAGAACCGAGCAACTGGGAGAAAAGGGGCACGAGGCAGAGGGAGGTAAATAAAGCGAGAGAATACCTTACGTCATTATCCTGTTCGCCACTACTGGGAGGCCAGACTGCAAAAGGGAATCTTAGTGGTTTTGGCTAATAGATGCTAAAAAGAATGTTAAATGTCCTTGCTGAGAGGGGAAATAGGGCCATTTTAGTTGCAAAAACTAGAGATGCAATGGAGTCTGTGTGGGGAAGGCCTGGACACAGGCTGAGACATGGAACGCTATGGGGCAACCTTGCTGTGTGTTAAAACTGGCACCAGCCAAGGGAAATCTACAGAGTTAATGAGCAAGACAATATTGTTACTACTCAAAGATGAGGGAAGGAATGAAAAAGGCCAAATTTTAAAACTTTTAATGGACTTGAATTGACTTTTCAATCAGAATTTGTAATGAAATGAATCACAGGAACAAATCTCAGAGAGACATTTGCAAGCAAAAATCCCAGAAGTCCCCAAAAATTTCAAGGATATGTGAACCAGACAGCTGTAGAAAAGTATTGAGAAGCTTCACTCACAGTAGCACTCAATGAATTTATTCTATCCTGCTTTCATCAACTTATTTTTTAAATTGCAGTATTTTAGCTTGAATACTACACCACTGTTGACCCCTTACCCATATTTCCATGCTTTTGCTTTGCTAAACAAGCCACACCTTCTTCTCACTGAAGATAAGCTCTTCAGTGCTCTGATCATCCCCCAGGTCTCTGCACCTGTCCCAGTTTGGATTAATCTTTCCAGAACCTGGGTGATTAAAAGTGAACATGGCTTTCCAGATGAGGCCTTAACAGTGTAACACACAGCCCTGCCACAAATCTCTCATCTGATACATGCTGAGAACACACCTGCCTATTTATATGTCACATAATACTGGTGGCTTTTATGAGATTTAGATCTCTCTCCTTCTTGGCTTTCAACTGATAAGCACTTTGTTGGTAGCCAAAATTCCCAACATCTTCTTAGTGCTTGACCTGGTACTTTGCACTATTACATTCCTAAGTTTAATCTTACAGTTGGCAACATTTTGCAGTTCTTAGTGGATGATGTGCTTGTCCTCCTCTGCACTGATGAGGATTTGAAACGTGGATTCAGCCCTGAATTGCATTAGCAGATTTTTTTCTTGGTCTTTTTTTTTTTTGGCTGGTAACCTTAATGACCGTATTACAAAGATCAGACCCCAGATCACTTTTTGGGACACTACATAGTCTGTAGGTGACATCCAACCCCCTTATTTCCTCCTTTAATAAAACCCCTTGTCTCTAATTTAGCCCAACTCCTTAGCTACTCACACTTCATGTACTACTCTCCCATCTTATCCAGTTCCAATAATTATTTCCATGTGTCAGCATTCCTGTGTTATGCTCAAGTCCAGACTGTTCAAATGCACTACAATTTCCCTCATGGAGGTATCAATTGTCAATAAAAGCTGTCAAGCCAGTCCAGCACAGTCTCTGGTGAACCCATGCCACATTTTATAGCACTTACCTGCATGAGGTCAAAGGACTTCTCTTGCAGAACTAGGAGGTTTTAGTTATTCCTTCAAAGGTGTTACACCTACTGTTTAACTGATATATACTTGTTCAGATCTTTTAAACTTTTTTTCAGATCTTTAACTTTTTAAAGTTTTTTATTTGTTTTGTTTTCTTTTTAGCTTATCTGCAGGACATACTTCTGTTACCCAGTGGTCCATAGTACTTCCTGAATAAGACAGTCAAAGTACATCAGGACAGCTTGATTTAATCACAAATTGTTACCACAAAGCTCACAATTTCATTTTACACTTCTACCACTCTTCTGAGATAAAGACAATTTGTTTCATTGTATTAGTCTTCATTTCCCAATCTTGCTGCACACTGACTCTTGCTCCCATGGAACACACTTCTGTTTTCCCTTACCTTGCTTTTACCTGCATGCTTACAAAACAAAGCTCTTTGCTTTGCTCTCCTTTGCAAAGTCTAACCCAGCATGAGCTTTGGCAACCTTTACTTTATCCTCACACATTTTAACCTCCAAGACAGCTTTTGTTTCCTTTCTTCATCCTCTGTAGCTTCTCACTTTATTCCTAACAGGTTTTGGGTTTTTTTTTCGGGACAATTACTCAGTACCACCTTCACATTTCACACAAAATGACACAGGTCTTTATGTAATTCCTGGCATCTATTTCCAATTCCCCTCCTCTGACATAAAATCTTGAAGACAACTGCCAGAAGTGTTTTTCTGTCTTCCTTAGAATGATTTAACCCTTCCATGATGTGGCCAAGTGGCTGCCATGCCTTTAACTGGCTTTTTCATGGTATAAACAAATAAGCTTGGTCAGATGGCACCACTGCCTTGCATTTCCAGGGATACTGTGGTCTCCACCATCTCCTGCTGCTAAGCCTTCTGTTGTGCTTTGGTTTGCAAAGTTTAGTGGAAGTGAGCTGCCTTTTTCACTGGGATTCACTCTCTTTTTCATTCTCTCTCTCTGGTGATACCAACTCAGCCAAATCTATTTTTGCAATCCTTGTTACATTACCCAGCCCTGAGTTCACAGTACCAGGGGAACTGACCTCGAATTTTGCTCTGCCACTTTGGCTGACAGCAGAAAAAAAACAGGACTCTGGGTAACATAGTAACACCAAGGTCAGGGAAAACAAACAAGGAATACATTAAAATAATGATTTAAAAAAAAGGTTTTGTACTACTCAGAACTTTTTATACACATGGAGTCATCAGCAAGGCTCAGCTACTTTAACAGGGATGTCTTTCCACAAGCTGTTTTTAACTTACTCTCTTCTGATGCAAACCCTGACATAGCTGCAAAGTACATTATAAAAAGAATTCTGAAAACCAAAGGACAAGAACTTTTATCTGTCTGATATTATTTCACTCTTTTTGTTTTCTTACCATCTTAGGGTCTTTTTGTCAGCCTTTTCAAATAAAAAACAAACAAAAACCCAAAAAACCCAAACCCAAACAAACAATTGCCACGTATTTAAATTAAATGGAGTAGAGTTCTTAAAAAAAAAGGCTGTTTCAATATTCCAATATCTAGTGTGGGGAGAAAGACTGGCAGCAATCACTGCTAGGTAGAGAAGGACTGAAAATCAAGCTGACATCTTTTTACATGCATTTCATGAACATATATGATCCTTCAGGAAAGTTTTTCAAAACACAAAGCATCCCTGCCTTCTCATCACAAGGACCCAGTGTAACTGGGACACAGAGAATGAAACAAATCCTGTCACAGCACAAACTGTAAGAGGGAGTGACTTAATGCAACTGTGTTAAAAATCTTCAAAGTTGGAAAATCAACCTCAGCATTAATGTAAAAAGATGTAGTCAAGCCAAGATGTCCTGTGAGCTTGACAAGCACTCCCTGCCTCAAAATCTCAAAGTAGAAAGGGCATTCCCAGCACTTTCTCTTATTAACTTATACATCCATACACTTGAGATGCAAAAGTGGTCACATCTCTCCAGTCTGCCAAGAAAAAAGCTCTGCATCAGAGAACATGATACAGAAACTCCACTACCAGTTTAAGCATGGGATTTCTAGGAATTTGCACTACACAAATTATTTAGTTTATTTCACATATTAGTTTTGTTTCTAAAAGTTGTCTGTTTCTAGAAGATGCCATGCATTTAGCAAATCTGGCTGTCTGCAAAGTCACTGTCCAACTTATTAACAAATATGAAACAAGAGAAATGCTGCTGATAGCCATGCACTGTAAAGCCATCAACTATGAGAAGGAAAAGCACTGCACTTCACAAACTTATACAAGGGATGAAAGTAAGTGTGAGATAAAAGCATTACTGAAGTGTCCAGATGATGGACAATTCCCCCATTTTATACTCTAAGGTTTACACCAACTAATTTGATGCCACAATTAAAAAACCCATTAAAAAGCTACAATAAAATATAAATAAGACTGAGGAATTCTGAAGCTTGCTGCCTGCTCTCATTTCTCTCCCCCATGTATATAAGGTGCTAAATGCATGGGCAAAGTCTGTTCCAAGGCAGTTCTTGTAGAGCTGAAGTCCCTGTGGAGGGGAAAGCTGCCTCTCTTTAACCAATACACTGCATTCCCCAGACTGTTCAGAGTGCACCCAGCCAGCACCTGACCTTCTGCTTGGTGCCACAGGGACAAAAGTCAGCAACCATTCACAGGTGAGGGAAAAGGCTGCCATGGCTGCATCAGCCAGGAAGAAAAGCTGTGTTACTACCCAGAGAGGGGAGCTACCTCAAAGCCAAGTGTAGCTTCAACAATCAACTGATCAGCTAAAAAATCCACAAACAACATCCAAAATAGGACACATTTTAAAATCTGACTCTTTTCTTTGGAAGAGTCAGTGGGCCATGAACATTACATAGATCATCTGAAGGGAGCTGTTTTTCTTAACAGGACAGGCTGCTTAGCTGCTGCATGAAAGCTGCCAGAGCCCCTAATTTATCTCAGCTTTGACAGAGCTTGCCTCCTGAAATGATAAGTGTCTGATCAGAGATAACATTGCTAACAGAACTGCTCCTTGCCTGCATGAGTGTGCCCTATTCCAGCAACTCTGGCAATTCCTGGAAGGCTTGAGAAGCTCCTCTTGAGAGAGGATCCTATCTCAACTCACCTCCAGTATTACCTTGTTCTGTAAAATCTACATGTTATTCCCACGGGCTCAATGAAATCCTGCCAAGGTTACTCCTTGACACAATTCCATGCTGAAGATGCAGGAGAGAACTGGGAATCTGAGAACAATTAATTCTTCTCAAAGGGAAAATATCTGTCTATTTTACTAGAAACTGTTTTTCAATTATCATGCAGTACCTCTAGACTTGCTTTTCTTAGGTTGCTGTCTCAATATCTGACTAAGGTGCATGTCATCTCTTGTCCAGTATTTTGCACAGACTTAGCTGTGGCCTTGGGGAATTATGGAAATTCAAATAAAGGAGTTTGTGAAACACATGCAAAAGGGGGAAGGAATTAATAGACTCTCAGGAAAATCTTCATTATGGATTTCCCAAAGCTTGTGGTTTTGTGGTAATGTGAAACACTGTACCTGTTTGTTTCCACTTGTCTTTTCCAAACACTTCAATTACTTCTACCTCCACACAATTGTTTGAGAACTGTGTCAGATAAACCCTATAGAAACAGCAGCACATTGCCTGTGAGTAAGTATTTGAAAGGAAGATGGGAACTTTTCCAGGGGAATTTAAAAGTGATGCAGTGAGCTTTGAGTTTGAAATGCTGGAAGTCCTCATATTCCCTTGCAATTAGTTTCTGAGAAATACCTTTTGGGGTAAGGTTTCTGAAGTGTGTTATCCATTCAGCAAACATTATCACTGAGGTCTACACCTCAAAGGTATAGACCTCAAAGGAGAAGGCAGCAAACCAGATCCAACAGCATTCTTAGCTTCTCATTTTTCATCTGTGTTCATATCACATTGAGTTTCAGGATTTTTCCTAGAAGTTTCACCCTCACCCACTTCAGTTCCACTAACTGCCTGTTTGTTTTCCAACTCCACTTCTTGTCCAAGGGCCTCAAAAGGCTTTACAAGTACTAGCACACAAAAACAAACCTATTTTGGAAGTAGGTAAGTGCTGTAGAGGCACTGCACAAGTCCAGACACAGAGATTAAATACCAGCAAGGCAATCTCACAACAGTCTGGTGGCAGTGCCAAAAACAGGATCCAGATTGCACAATGCCAAGCACTTCACTCTCAACTTCAAGTCAAGAAAAAACACTTTTGATGTAAGGAAGTGCCCAGCACTGTGTGCACAAAAAAAAAAAAGGAAACCTTGGTATTGAGGCTCATTGTTAGATGCTACACACATTCATAACATTCTTAAGTCAATTAAGACATTCCATTTAAATGAGTGCAACTGATTTCTTCTGAAAAAATCCTTTCCTGAATCCTCTCAAAAATTATTATCTATAGACACTGTTAAAAATTTCTGTACTGCACAGCAACAGATATATAAACCATGTCCATGGCAATTCTGACCTGACTGCAGAAGGATGTAAAATGGAATGGATTTTTTAAGGGTTAGTAAGAAGTTCAAAGTCTTAAGTCTGGATTCATCTGCCCTTTTACATTTATCTTCTCTTTTAGGAAATTTCTCCAGGAAACCCCTAGCAAGAGCCCAACAGACCTGCTGCATTCTTGTCAGTGCTTGTTCGCACAGCCCCACATCACGAGCTGCAGAACTGACATTTCCTGGTAGGAAGCCCTGAATTTGGACAAGCACATCCTCAAAGGCAAAAGGGGCAATGCAACACCTCCTCAAACAGACACAAGAACAAATTTATTTGAATGTCAATACTTCAGAGTACCCTGGTTTGGGCTGGGATAGAGTTAATTCTCTCCCTAGTAGCTAGTACCATGTTTTGGGTTTGGTGTGATGTAACACTGGTGACAGGCTGATGTTTTGGCTGTTGCTAAGCAGTGCTTACCCTGAGTCAAGGACTTTGCAGCATCTCATGCTCTGCCAATGAGCAGGTGCACAAAAGGCTGGGAGGGAGTGTGGCCAGGGCAGTGACCCCAAATGGCCACAGGGATATTCCATCCAGAGAATGTCATGGCCAGAACACAACCTGGGGGAGCTGGCCAGGAGGGACTGATAGCTGCTCAGGGATCAGCTGGGAGTCACTCAGTGGGTGGTGAGCACATTGCATTGTGCATCAGTTGTTCTTTGGGGTTATTCCTCTCATTCCTTCCTTTTCACTACAATTGCTATTGTTGTTGTTACATATTGTATTTGCTGGGATGCCCCGATGAAGGCAGGATGATGCATCTGACTCCATGTTCTCAGATGGCTAATTTATTACTTTATTATACTGTATTACATTTATACTATATTATATTAAAGAATACTATACTATACTATACTATACTAAAGAATACAGAAAGGATACTTACTGAATGCTAAAAAAATAATAATGAAAACTCATGACTCTTTCCAGAGTCCTGACACAGCTTGGCCCCAATTGGCCAAATAGTGAAAACAACTCACAGCAGAATCCAATGAAACAATCACCTGTGGGTAAACAATCTCCAAATACATTCCACATGTGAGCACAACACAGGAGAAGCAAATGAGATAAGAATTGTTTTCCTTTTCTCTGAGGCTTCTCAGTTTCCCAGGAGAAAAATCCTGGGTGAAAGAATTTTTTCAGAGAATGTGAATGCCACAGTTATTATTATAATATTCTACTTTGTTTCAGTTATCAAACTGTTCTTATCTCAACCCAGGAGTTTTACTTTCTGATTCTGCTCCCCACAGCTGTGTGGTACTTGGTTGCCAGCTGGGTTAAACCATCACAAGCAGCC
>JAHXMQ010000028.1:9538805-9579656 GCA_020466415.1 Ammodramus savannarum pratensis | reverse complement strand
AAAGCTCTTGGGAATTGTAAATGCCAACTGGCTTATGCTGGACCTGATCAATAAAACTGTCCTTAAATTAACAAGCACCAACATTCTCAAGATCTCTGCTACCATGTCAGGCTCCATCCTCACACCATCAGCCTAGAAATTCTCCCCAGCAAATTTAGGGCCTAAAAGGAGAAATGGAGAGATTAAGCTGTACAGACAGAAAGGTGTTTAATCAAAAAACCATCTGGTGCAGAAGTACCCAGTAGAGTTATCAAAGAATCACTTCTAGTGCTGGCCAAGACGTTTTACAGCATGAATTCAGCAGCACATGAAATAAAAATCAGTGAGATGTTGATATCTACTGGTGCCCTAAGCAATGAAGAGCAGAAAGCCCCCCTCAAACCATTATAATGTGTATAGGAACAGCTGACAGCTAAAATACTCAAGGGATTCTGAAACAGCCCAGAAACAAACACATGAAGGTGTAAATCCTCCTCCACACATTCCACAACGTCCAGCTAGAATTAAGTTCTCCATTCTCAGATACTGCCTGTAAATATGGAAGCTTGTTCTCTTCATAACAGTGAAAATTAACAGGACTATTGAATGAAATTGAAAACTCACACATTTGTCTTATGAGTGTTGCAATGTTTTGTCCCACTCCCCCCCATTATTTTAATTAAAACAGACTTCTGGAATTCCCAAAACAGACCCTGACAAAACAGTTGCTTATTGCATCAGTAGGACTGAGTTTAGAACCAGCTGGCAATTGCATTGATCTGACCTTTCTCTGGTTTTAGTGGAAGCAACCAGAAGTGAATATAATTAGCCAGTTTAAGATCAAGGTCATCTGTAATTTATCCTTATGTCTTGGAAACAAACAGAAATTCATCTAACTCACAGTATAAGTTGTGTTTGAGGAACAGTGTTCCCCACATGCATGAAGTAGCAGCATTATGTAAAGAAGGTCAGGAGTTCAGTACGTGGTTTAACAATGCAGAAAAGTTGCCTTCCTTACAGCAGAGGTACAGAATCATCCAGGAGTGTGGCTATTTTTGACTCCTGGAAAGTGGCCAGTGTTGTCACTGGTGGGTGGAGAAGAGAATCAGGGGAAAGGAGGCATTAGGTCACCTAATCCAAGCCCCAGGGAACACTGCTAAGCTCAATACTCCTTATTACATCTCTTCTGGCAAAGAAAATCTTTATGTTTGTACAGAATTTACTTTTACTGCTGCCCAAACAGGTTTCCAGTCCTAGAGATACAATATAAGTTATGTAGGGATTTTTAGCCTGTTAATCACTCAGGAGCATTGGTAAGTCAGTAACCTATTACCAACCATGCTCCATTTTCCTGGTAGCATCCAGGATGTCAGAGCTCTCCCTGGTATTTAGATCAGCTCTATCATATGTTGCCTGGCCTCATTTCCATTCTCTGAAAGAAGCTGAGTGTGGGAAGGCTGAAGAGGATAAAATAACATTACTTTGCAGGCATAAATTTTGTTCTGGAAGCTATTCAAGGTACGGTACCTCAAAGAACCACCTGGGATCTTGATGAGGCACATGCAGGGATTGGCAGGGAGAAAAAAGAAAAGTAAATGCCACACTAGATTTTAGAACTACCATGACTTTGGTTAAAGAGGTTTCCCACTTTTTGAGTGAAACATTCTCTTTATTGTTGTTAAGTAACTTAAAAATTAATATTTAAGACTGATTGTCCAGTTATGATCCAAGGAGTGACCCCTTTTATGTTGTTACAAAGAAAGCCTCTGCTATCTTATCTACTACATAACACTTGGTATCATTTATTCATGGTGGCATCTACCTCTTGCCACTTGTCTGTAGCACAAGCACAATCTGCAATCCCTCTGCAATCTCCCATTTCACTGTGAGGATCAGACAGGTGATGTCTGATCACAACATGCAAACCACACCAAGCCAAACCAAAGTTATTTCCACCTAAAAGTAGGAGTGGAATCTTCACTGGCAAGTGCTGCAAGCTCAAATCACAGAAGGCAAAGGCAAGGACAGGGGGATGAAGAAGTGCACGATGCATGAGGTTTGGAGAAGGACTCAAGAAGCTCAACATGACCTGTCAGTGTGCACTCACACCCCAAAAGCCAAAATGTCCTGAGCTGCATCCAAAGCACTGTGGGCTGCAGGGCAAGTGAGGGGATTCTGCCCCTCTGCTCTGGTGAGACCCCACCTGAGTGCTGCCTCCAGCCCTGGGGGCCCCAGTGCAAGGAGGATCTGATGGAGCAAGCCCAGAGACGCCACAAAGATGATTAGAGAGATGAAACATTTCTCCTATGAGGAAAGGCTGAGAGAGCTGGGCTTGCTCAGCCTGGACAAGTCTCTGTGGAGGCCTTGGTCAGTACCTTATGGGGGCCAGCAAGAGCTCTGAGAATGGACAAGGAATGGAGCAGTAAGACAATGGAGAATGGCTTTCAACTGAGAGGGTAGGTTTAGATTGGATATCAGGAAGAAATTCTTTACTGTGAGGGTGATGAAGCACTGGAACAGATTGCTCAAAGAGGTGGATGTCCCATCCCTGGAGGTGTTCAAGGTCAGGCTGGACAGGATTTTGAGCCACTTGGTCTAGTGGAAAGTGTCCCTGTCAAGGGCAAGGGGTTGAATCTTAATGACCTTTAAAGGTCCCTTGCAACCCAAACCATTCTATGATTCATTCTATGAATCTTTCAGTACAAATTTTGCTTATTTTTTATAGAAACTGGCACTTCTAGTTCCACACGTGACAATGGACAATATTTTGATCATTAAAGAACAACCCAGAAATCTGAAATTTTATCATGCATAATAAAATGTGGAATGTAATGTTTTCAGGCTCCTGTTCAATTTGTGATCAGATTCAAAACACCACCTGTGAACAGCTATCTTCTTTCTCTTTACTGAGCTAATAACCACTCTGTCTCTTCTGAGGCAATGTCCTAGAGATTTCCATAATCACAGAATCTCAGAATCCATTTACATACTAAGCATGTCTTTACCTAATTTCTACCATTTATGTCAAGATCATCAGGTGCTGCAAATGGAACAGGCTGAAATCTTAGGCTGGCAAATACAGTGGGGAATATCTGCCACAAGTAAAAGATCCACATACACCAAAAAGGTTCAACATCTGCTCCCTCATTCTGTTGCACACTTTTCATTATCTACACTTATGTCATATACTCTTGTGTAAATTTTACAAAGCAATTGAATATTCCAAGCAATCCAGAGCTTCACACCTTAGTGCAAATTTTTCCCAAAACTAGGAAAATTCTTGTAATTATATATGTAGATAGTTATATTAAAAATCTGGTACAGTTCCAGGAAGCAAGCTTCCAAAAGACTTACAACTGATTAAAAATAGTTCACACATCAGTTCTGATGTGTTTTCACATCAGCCTGGAAGTATTTAAAACATCTCTTGGGTAAAAAAAAACCTATTTTTAAACACTTCTACCCTCAAGCCATCAGATAAACGTCTATAACAGCAGAAAGGAGGATTATGAAATTTTCCTAAAAAAGCAAACGCAGCCTTCTGGGATGACAGCAAACATGAGAAATGTCAGACTAAACATACATTTTTGAGAGCAGATGTAAGCAACTAAACAGGGCACAGAAATGCCATCTCATCCTTAAAGAGCATCTGCCCAGTTTTGTTCAGAAAGCTCAAGCTAAACTCTACATGGCAAGGATCAGCTCAGCAACTAATTCACTTTCCTTCATAAATACACATCAAAAAAACAGAAGAATAGCTTTGATGTTGACTCTGGATTACCTGCTCCTTCCCTTGAGATTATTTCTATTTGTTTTGGTTTTGTGGCTTGTTTTGTTTTGTTATTTTTAGTTTGGGTGCCGTTTTGTTTTGTGGTTTTTTTGTTTGTTTTTGTTTGGTTGATTTTTTAAATTCTGTTTTCTCCTCTTCTTTGCATTTTAAGATACATTATCAACTATATATCTTAATAAATTACACTGCTGATCACAAGCAGGTGGTAAAACTATAACTTCCTTGTTTTAATTTGTATTAATTTTTATTCCCTCATTATTTTCAAGTACCTTCTTACACTTTTTCATCCCTGTTAGAGAAGCCATGACACTAGAGAAGAACCACAAGCACAGAACCAGAAAGTGTGAGACTTAAAAGAGAATTGACAATCTGTGTAGACTTAAAAGAGAATTGAGGTGAGGGTTGCCTCTCCTACACTACTGCTACGCCAGGTTTTAGCTGAAAATGTGGCTCCCTATATTAGTACAACAAGGAAGTCTGATTTCTACTCTGATGAGAGCAATCTCTAGAATATACTTCCTTTCATCCCTTTTTTTTTTTTCCTTCTTAATTCCTGAAGCAAACATTTGCTTTCTGGAGAGCACAAATGCAGGTGCAGAGTTAACAGAACAGTGGAGGCTGTTGGAGTGGTACATCAAAATGACATTTCCAGCCCATGCACCAGCACATGAAGTTTTACCCTGAATGCTCATGGCTCCTACTCAGAATTGAAGGCCCATTTTAACCTCAAACCTGGCACTGCTTAACACAGCAATGAAAAACTACAGGCATTTTCAAAGGCATAAAGCAATTAACCTCCCTCCAAAGAAGGAAATTTTACATAGATCAGAACTGGTTTGTGTTTGTTCTGTGACCTACCATTTAAATGTAATCTACTCAGGCCAAATATCATTCACAATTGAACTTTCAAAAATCATCAGCTATAAGAAGCTTTTAGCTGGAGTAGGAAGCAGGAGAAACATGTGAGGAAAAAAATGCAGAACAAGTCCCTAATGTAGACTAACTCTGTAATTTTGAGACCAGGAAAATGCAGCTCAGAACAACAATCCAGGGCAGTTTGTCATCACAGAACATCACAGATCAGGCTCTTAAGGGTCTTGAGGAAGGCAGGTCACCTCCTTGTGTGCAGTCCTCAGAAAAAACAACAGTCCAGCCAGAACATGAGACAGGATTTGGCTACAAAGCTTAGCATTTAGTCATTTTCTGTCTTTTCATCACACCAAAACATCCCACCACACAGCAGATCTACACCAAGCAGAGGAACCAAAGCCTGTCAAGACTCTTGTCACTCTATGGGTCCCTGCTCTGCCATGGGTGTGACTGCCCAGGTCACAGAGCATGACAAAGACTCTGGCCTGCAGCAAGCACACAAAACAACCTCCTCAGACACCAAACTCTGTGAAGCCACAATGCTGAGAGCACAGCTATCCAAAGTCAGCTTTGCCAAGGCAGCAGAATACCTAGCAAGGAGGTGCTCAGCAGGTTGTGCTGTCTGTGCAATGTGTGCCCTGCACTCCAAGAAAACCACAACATAACAGCAAAATTTAAAATAAACACCACAATACAGAAAGAGCCTGAAAAGTAGGACTTGGCAGTGACAGATGGCACATGCCACAGAGCTCCCCAGATGCCAGCTGTATTTGAGCTTGCTAGATCTATTCATGCCACTGTCCCCCAATTCTGTATCCCCTGCAGCATCCCTCACCTGGAACCAGTGGAGGGACAAGGGGCAGGACAAAGAAAAACTCAGAAACCTGAAGTTTGTTTGGAATTTATTCCCTTGAACATTTCACACAGTTGAACAAAAAATATCTCCATTTCACAGCAACAGGGAAACCACGTGTTACATAATTCAGAGACACACACACCCAAAACAAAAACAGGTTAAAAACAACTGCATAAATAAAAGTTTTCAAAGGGACTATACAGCGGAGACATGAAGCCTTTCTGAGCACTAAATCATCTCACTTGAACATTATCTGTCACTGAACTTATTTTATGCACAGTCCCCTCCTTTTCTCTGAGGGAAGCAATCTCAAAATAGTATTAGTCAGATTCCACTTTTCAAAAAACTAGATATTTTAATCTGCAATTAAAACAAAAATCCAACCCTTTCACACAAACTTAATACTATTTTTCTAAGACACAAAAACATTCAATGAAGCTCTTAAAGTGCCCAGAAAAATTCATATCACCCTTCAGAATATACACATACAAACAACAAATATTCCAGCGGCACAAGTCTACAGGTCTGAAAGCTAGAGAGAGAGAGAGGAGGAGTTGGGAGCCCAGTAACTCCCAAGACAAAGTGTTCTTAGCAGGATCCAGCCATGAGTACAAACTCAGCACACTGTTGTTTTGTACATCCTTCTCAGTCCTAAAAACATTTTTCAGGATTATTCAGTGAAACTCCATCAGGTCAGCTGCATCTCCTACTCTTAAGACCAAATAACTTTACCACCCCATCTTTTCCTTTCCAAATTTGCTGAGCTTCAAACTGCCAATCCTTTAGCATTCTCCTTTCCTTTATGCCAAAGCCACCCAAATCCTGGTAAGAACACTGAAAAGGACCATGATGGACTGGGAACAGTCAAGCACTTATCCTTACAGATTCCTGGCTTGTTACTGAGAGATGATTCACTGGGCACTGAACCCTGGTTCTAGTCAAGCAACCTGTACACTCTCCTCAGCTTCCAAAAATACAGGGTCTGGTTCTGAACTTTGCATTGTTAACGTTTCAGAGAGAAGTAAATCTTCCATCAGATCTCTCCACAGTTGTATGATACCCCAAAAAAGGGTTCAGAACCCTGTGCCATGTCCTGCTAAACACACCACCATGGCTCCTCCAAACAGAACAGACAATATTCAAGGCACACTAGCAGAGGAAATAGCTTTCATCCCAGTTTGGTGGTGCATCCTGAAATATGAATGCTTTCCTTTCTCTTTTTTATTTTTGGCAGGGAAAAGAGTGGGATATATTTGTAAACCTTCATTGGTTTAAAATGAAGGCACCTCAAACAGAATGTCATGTCACTGAATTTATTTGCTGTTATCTACCATAATTTAATGTTTAAACTAGACCAAATTAAAACAAGAACAAAACCCAAAGGTAAGTAGTAATGAAAAGAAGTGACCAAGTAGAGGATTTCATCATGATGTTTGTTTGCACAGCAAACAAAGCAGTATTGCTTTGAGCTAAGCCATTTTCACAAGTAAGGCATGTTCAATGTATGCAGAACGGTGAAGAGGCAATGCTTCTGAACAATAGAGGCAATGTTTATGAACAAGAAGCTTATTCCTAAACAGAAATATACATTTGTGTTTTGTCAGACACAAAATTGAATTGTGTGCAAATAATATTGGATACATTCAAAAATACTTATACTTGTACAGACACTGAAGATCCTTTTTGAAATGTGGTTCAGATAATTTACTTTCAAGGACATGCCATTTAGAGGAAACAGCCACTCTTTCCCAGCTCTCCAGGTCAGCAAAAGAACTTCCTCATGTATATTGCTTGCTATATACAACAGTACTTGTACAAGGGTCTGCTGTGAAGGGCTTTGCTCTGAGTATTTCTCCCTGAAAACCATTAAGGCACATCCATAGGAGGATTTTAACTTTTCAGACTGCATACCTATTATCATAAACACTATGTATTTATGTGATATTAGAGCACAAGTCCTAGTAGCTCTAATTTGTATTGCATTTTAGTTTTTCATACTATTGCTTATGGTTGATTTCTTAATCTTTCACAGGTCAAGTAACTAAAGCAAAAGATCTCATGACTTGCCTTTTATTGCTGTACAAGTATGAGTTTCCCTAGGCAGTCTTTCCTTTATCAACTTCCTATTGCTGATAGGGACAGAAATGTATTGTTGTGAAAACATGAGCCTGAAATGGGAAATATTTTACAAAAACACATTGCTGGCTAACATCACCCCAAGGAGCATATCATAAAGCTGATAGGGGTAAAGACTGTTCCAAGTCCATCTGTCAAGAAAGAGCTGAAAATTCAGAAACATTCTTACAGACCTTCAGAACAAACAGAAGAACAGCATTGCATTAAAAGCACATTAAAACCATATAAAATACTGTAAATTATATTAAAAAAAATTCCAAGACACAGCAGTTACAGATTATCAAAGGGAGAGACAGTTGAGAAGCAAAAGTTTTTTGTTCAGTTATTTGTTGTTTTTTTTTTTTTCTTGGCAATAGCAGCATTTTGGCACAAAGGCAAATGCAGAAGATAGAGAAAAACAGGCAGACAATGTACAGAGAAAGTTACAGAATCTACAACAAGCATGCCACAGTTCAGCAGGACCAAAAGCACAGTAAGAGCTGTCCCCAGCTTCCCTTTCCCAGAGAGAATGGCAGCCACTGCTCAAAGCTTGTTGCCACCTTCCCCACTGAAGGGTTCCAGTTTGGCCATAACCTCCCCTGGGAGCAGCAGGGCAGAGGCCACACAGGCTCTGTGCAAAGCCCTCACACAAAGGGTGATTCCAGCTGAGTGCTGAGCAAACCTCAACCTGCTGATCACAGACTGCCCTGCAGCCATGGCTCTACAAGGGACAGACACAACTCACCCCATGCCAGCCAGCACTGTGGCCACCCAGGCAGGGACTGACATCTTTAGCAAGGTTAATCCATGCCAAACAGGTTAGTGACAGCACAAGAAAGGGCTTGGTGTGACCAATCTCACCTCACCTGACTAAACCTGCTGAAGGCTATTCGGTGGTTGAATATATTTTAAGCATTAAGCTGGTTTGGTGATTTAGCAAAGGGGGCAGTGAATGTAGGGAGAAAACCCATGCAGTTGACATCCATTTGGGATTTCATGGCAACTACTAAAAAGCAGGACTTGCATGAGTTACCATAAAGCTCTCTGACAAAAGCACTTTTGCTAACTCTGGGCAGAATTTAACTCTCAGGTATAAAATTTTTAAATGGCTGCCTTTTTGTATAGTCCACAATGGATGTAACTGTTGTACACCTTCCCTTTGCCTTCTCAGTTATATTTGCATCTCCACCAAATATCAAACCTGAGCATGTTACATGCTTTTCTGCTTTAACTAAATCCTTTTAGACACAACTAACACTCTACACCAAGACCTACCCCACTACTGAGCATTAGTTCAGGCCTCAGGGCCTCAAATTGCTATTGCCAAATTCCATTTGGTGGTCTTGCCCTAAAGGAAGTAAAACACTTTCAGATGTATGACCTGTACTAGGTGAGTGACCAGATGGATGAAGTGGAGGCTAGGAAATAGATCCCTGCCTCTGTCCTCATCTCAGACAGGTTTTTGCTCAAGGTATTTGTCTAGGCTACAGTGAAAGCTTGCAAGAAGGAATATATACCAATAGTTTAAATTCAGGAGTTACACTGAGATGTAATCTTACAGACTCCTTCTGATTATTCAGGAATAATATCCTGTTCTTCCACTGTATAGGTAAAATTGGTAGTTCAAAAAGATTTGTTTTTTGAAACCATAAATAACTGTAAAACCCACACAGGTTTTCTGAGCTAGCTACCCAGCAAGAAGGGGAGCTGAAGGTAAGTACCTACAGGACATGACTATTGCTCTAACAGAGAACTGACCTGCCTTTAATGCCACTGTGGATTGTCTTTAAAATACATTGCATTTTGCTTCCTCCTGCTTCTTAACCATTGCTAAGTCAGTCAGTAGTTCCAAGAGTTACTTAAATCATACCGCACAAAGAAAACAAAACTCAGCTCTAATGGTATTTCTTCAGCACAACAGAGGCACTGCTCACCTCCTCTAGCACTGAATGCACTTCTGCCATGCACACATGAGAATGCACCACAACACCCTGCCTGAAACACCAGCTAAGCTCAGCATGTCCTGATGCACTCAGGGCACTGCAAGGGGCAAAGCTATAAAAGGTCCAACAGCTCTGAACATTATGCTACAGTTATACACTGCTCTAAAAAGCACAAAGCAAACAGAAGGAGCCCTAGATTTCAAGTTTTGCCATTAGACAAAATGGTGTCTGTTCCATCTCACTCCTCTGGAAGGACTACAGTGCTGCTACAGGATTGTGCCACCACTATAGAAAGAGACATCTGAGTTATAGCTGATTTTTGTCTGGTTTATAGGAGTTTATCACAAACCATGCCCTACAGTTTGCTCTACTTAGTGAACATTTAGGTGCTACTTGCTGAATATTCCTTTGTAAAAGCAATTAAATTTGATTTGTTGGAGGGACTAAACCAAAGGAGATTTTCTGACAGCACTTGCTGTGATAAACTAATTGCTAAATGTAATTCAAATCTCCTCCTTCAAATTATCATCACCTACAGCTTCACTCCACAAAACCCTTTGTGCTCACATCAGTTGCCCTGTGTATCAATAAATATTTTTTCTATTTATCTTTAAGAATATGCTCCAAGCTACAAAAAACCAAAGTTTTTTCACTTTCAGAGAAAGCAGTTTTGAATCTATCCAGTTATGCAAAAAATGCTGCAGTTCACACATCTGCCCATAGCATTTTGCAAATATCATTCTTCCCTACCTCTTTCTCACTTTTGCCATATGGAAATTGCACACACACAAAAGAGGAAATCTTGAAAGTCACTACACTCCAAAAATCAACACACTAAGGATAAATTTCTGTCAGATTGCATTCAGTTACAATCTTAGAAACACTTGTATAATAATATAAAGTCAAAGAACACCATGATTGCTATCTGGTCCTGTGCTGTTAAGGTCTTCTCAACTGGTACTATGCAAACATTCTTTTCTCAAAGAATTGCTCTAAGTATGTTCCCTTTCTAAAAGCAGCTGATTTCGCTTATTCAGTCTTGTGGAACAAGTACTAGAAATTACTATTTCTTCCTTTTTCTGACATCACAAAATGAGCACTTGGGGGCTGGGCAAACGAGCATTTGTAGCACAGACACTTCTCTCATGTTAGAAGGAATTAGAATTTCAAGTTAAAAGGGAAAACTATGTCACAGTAAGACACACACATTCACCACCCCACTTCCAAAGCCACGACCAGGAGCAGCACAGATGCTGGCAGAGGGAAGAGCACCATGACCTGCCAGCACCACGAAATTCAAGGTGTTTAAGGAATCCAATCCCATTAGCTGTCAGACACCCAGAATTCCAAAGGAGACACAATCCAAAGATAATGGGATCTTTCCCATTCAAGTACCAGATTAATAAAGAGAAGCTTGGGAGAACAAGAAACCACACCCAGAATTCAGGAAAACACAGAAATCCAGTTTGTGAGCTATTCCAGTGCTTCATAAAAACTTTCAATTTCACTGACATTGAGCTGCATACATTACAGGGCTCTTTATCTGGGCTGATTCAGAGGAGACCCTCAACTGAGCATCTGTGTTTTCCTGGTATTCTTTCAAACAATGTCCTTGAAAGAACTGAGAACATCTAGGCCCCAAAGCCACAGTGCAAAATAATATATTGAGATTTCCACGTAGCACACAAAATTCACAAGGCACCGCAAAAACCAAACGACTTACACAGCTCAAAGTTGGGTGACATTAAATCTCACTGGTCAGCAGGCTGCCCACAGAATTCCCCTAGGATCTGCCCGAGAACTTCTGACTGGACATAGAGAAAGGGAACCCCAAATGCCAGCAGCTGACACATGAAAAAGGAGTCCAGAGGGTTCTGGGCTACGTGGTGCCCAATGGAGGAGACTGTGCTGTGCAGGCGCTGGCTCAGCACCCTAACTCTGCCCACGAGGCCGAGCGAGAACTGCACCACCCTGCCAAAGAAGGAAGCGGAGCTACCTGGGGCCCTCTCTGCTGAGCTGGGGAGGCTGCTGGCCCGTCCGCTCCCGTCGCTGGCCATGGCGTCCTGCACAGCTCCTTTGGTGTCCTGCAAGAAGGTGAGGGAAGTGAAATTCAGGTTAAAGTTGGAATTGCTGTGTGTACTGAACAGCTGAGCGAGGAATTGAGATGCCTCGCAAGCATCGTGTAAAACAAACATGCTCCTTCTCAGTTTAAGGCTTTATTAAAGCTCTGAAAAACAAACTGGATATAGCCAAGAAAGTCAAAGCTGTAAGAGCCCTCAATCTGCTCCTCTGGGAAATAAAACAGGTACCATTTTTAGTCTTTATTTTTGGCAGGAAGTATGGCACATATTGGGATGGATCTGTTATCCTTCCAAAAAGGAGTACAGCTTCAGCTTGTACTAATAAAACCTGAGAATCAGGCAGGACAGGCACCACTGCTTGTACAAAGGAAAATATAATTTAGGGGACAAGGGCAGCTTGCAGCATGCAAGCTTAACAGAACTTAAGAAACCAGCATATAGATTGCTCAGAGCATGTGAAAAGGGGCTTGACAAGAAAAATTAGGTGCCTTGGATTATAACAACAAAAGCTGAAGGACTTTTCTGTATTACACAGTGTCTCTTCATCCTCTATTTACAGCACAAATACTTCTATTTTGATAGTATAGGAAAGGGGATATTCTGTCTCTTCATGCAGGTTCCTGTTAACACAGCAGACCTTCAGAAATGAAGGTATGGGATTTTCACAGCTTATGCAAGAGGGGTAGAACTTTGTGTTTCAAAGGAAATGCAAACAATTTGTTTCATTTTAAGCAAAACCATGGAGAAACAAAGCAAAACTAGAACTGGTAACATTATTCATTTGGTCTCAGCATACACGGAGAAATTATTTCAGCTGACAAGAAAAACAAATCAAAATTCTGTTTTGAACAGGATAGCACATAATTTGATAATAAGTACCATGAAAAGAGCAGTACTAAGTAGAGGAATTGCTTTTAAATAAGATTTAGTTGAACTGTAAGCTCTCATGATAGATAAAGCAAGTAAATGCACCCTGAATTTTTCTACTTTCTGAAAAAAACCCAAACAATCACACATGTTTTGTCAATGTTAAGAATCCAAACATATTAACACAGCACATCAGATGAAAATAATGAGTTACCTTTCCTGACAGAGGACCCACTGCTGGCCTCTTCCTCTGAGCATAACCAGAGACTCTGTAACAGTAGTGAGGTTTACAGTAGAATTTGCCTGCAGATAAAACACAAATGATGGTCAAGAACAGGGACACAGGAATTTAGCACAATATAAATGTCCATCTCACTGCAACTTGTTTTCTGCTGCCACTCCTGTTGCTCTCTAATTTCTTCACTATATGCAGAGGCAAACACTGGCTGAAGTTTTAGCTCCAGCCCTGCTCTCTCCCCTTGTAACTAGGCTCTTTTCCATTGGGTGCCTGACAGCCATTTAGTTTAAAATCCTATCAAACACCAAAGCAAAGCTGTGAGGCTTGTGTGGTATCACATGCTAACAATGCAGCAGTGTGTGAGGAACAAAGAAACCATCACATGAAAAGCTGGCAGAAGCACTTTTGGAAAAAGCAAGAATGAATACAACCAGCAGAGGAAAGTGGGAGAGGACAGTGTTAACTCCCAAAGAACCATCTCTCAAAATGCACAGCGGCGACTTGTAAAAAGGACAATGACTCATTTTCACAAATAAGACCTTTTGTGATCCTGCTGGTTTACTAACACCCCAGAAGTCTAGAGAGGTTTTTCACTGCTATCTGAGCACTGCTAGGAAGACAAAGCAGCATTAGCAATACCATCATGCAAATACTGCTGGTACTAATAAAAGCAGCAAGCTGATGCCTTATAATTATCTTCCACTGTACCTTTGTCAGTGTATCCTGCTTGGCATATGCAGCCCACAGCACTCCCCACTGCCATCCCATTCCTAGAGCTTTGCCAATGCATTCCCAACACATATTCTGAACTCTGCCTCTAATTTCTCTGTGCTGGTATTTGCAAAATATCAGCACAGAGATGGAAAAGTGACAAACATCTTTCTAGAAATTTTTACTTCAATAAGTATTTCTTAATGTTTACTCATACCAAAACCTGCTTTTTGAGATTGTCTGAAATGAGCAACAACTGAAAAGCTCTTACACAAAAAAATTCTCAGACTCTGAAGCCTAAAACCAGACACTGACTGCAGAAGGCTGCAGAATGCTTGTCAGCCCAAACAGCCAGATGAACAGCAACAATGTGTGCATAGCTTTGGCTTTTTAACCCTCAAAGAAAACTCAGAATGAAATACAAGTTACATTTTCACAACAGATAGATACCACAGGTTTCTGTTTAGCCACATCTGCTTCACATATACACACAACTGTTGGGCATGTAATATTTCAGAATGAATGCTATAAGCCTGCTGAAACTCCAAGCTCTGTGTTTGCTTCACTGAGAACTGTCTGGCCATAACTGCACACACAAGCATGCCTGCAGAGGCAATCACTAAAAATCAGGTGGTAAAAACTTTCAGCCCATAGAGCTGACACAGGAGCTCAGTCTGTTACTGCTTAACAGATATTCAGTTACTTGTGAGTGCTCAAAATAACAGCAGTGCTCAAAAAATGCTTTTCCCCAACTTTGATTTCTGATAAAGATGCTGCTTTTATATGTTGATCTCAAAATTATCACTGGCCCCTTTAAACTTGCATGCCAAGTTTGCTGACCCTCCAGACAAGCAATAAAGGGGTTTATATTCCTTACTGGGAGTCTGGTTTGATTCTAAGTGTCCTCAACTCTTCACAACCCAGCAAATCCATTACTTAAAGTCATTATATAATGCATTATGAATACACAATTTTCGTTCTTTTTGCCCCTTAAACCAGATGGTGTTTCTGCAGCCATTTGTCTACCCAGTATATATTAAAAGATTCTTCTTAGTTACACAGAATGGACACCCATCAATTTCAATCTGCAGTAGAATATCTTGGAGTGTCATCCTGTGACATCAATTTAAAATTTTTACTTCATCTTCACCTCAATCAGCGGGAAAAATACAGGTACTAACACATTTTTCTTGTTATTCTGTTTTCTACACCATTATGTCTGAAACAGAATCCTTTGCACCTTACTTGTCACTAGTTTTACACCATTTTGCACTTGTTTTCCTACTGAGATTGGATTAAAGATAGGCAGCTGTATAAGAAAACAAATTCATACCTGCTGATGTGAATCAACATTTACCTCAAATACTTTCTCATACATTTTCTTCAGAAAACGTGACATTTTTGTCAATCACTGCTCAAACAAAGACTGTAGTACACAGCTACCCTTACAAGGAAATTACTTTTCACAAGTGATGGATGATCCTAAATTATTACTTTCAATATGCATGCTTTGCTTATTAACAGTTTCTTTCGCCTGCTGCTGTATTGTCTGGTTTCTCAGACTTGTAGGGTAAATCAGAAGCTTCCCTTTATTCTTAGCATGTTAGATCCTTTTAATTGAGGCATCAGCAAGTTTTGTAGTCATATTCTTTTCTCCTTAGTCTATCAGATACAAAAAATAAGCCATTACTGAATCTTCAGTAACTACTGCTACAACAGTCTAACATTGACTTACCTCTACTCAACTATAATGTTCCATGTTTTCTATATAAGTAGAACTCAGCTTGTAATGACCAATTATCAACAGCCCCTGATTATAGGTTCCTGTTTTATTACATCTAAAATAAACATACAGAGTTGGACAGTTGTGGTACCTTCAAGAAGAACAAGCTGACCGCATTTCTCTCCAGCTTGTTATTTTCCCTTGAATAGTATTAAACACTCAGGGGTTTTATTTAAATACTGTCAGATGAGGACAGTAAAAAGTCCAGCCCTCAAACTCAGCCTGTGAAGCTTTTTAAAGCCTCCAGTTACTATTTGTTTACACAGCACTCTAGCAGCTGTTAATGATGCTTTAAGTTTTAGAGTTCATATTTTCCAGATTCTGTACTGCCTTAGTGTGTAACTCTGAACAACATATAAAGTGTTAGCAAGTTCTCTTGACAGTTTAGTCAGACAAAACAATCCTTTTCCAGCCTAAGAACCAAGGACACTGTTGCAGCTTTGGGCCTAAAAGTGTGAACAATGGTGGATTGAGGAGAACAATCTGAGATGTTGGGACTTCATAATCTGAAGCTGTAATTGGACAATTAACCCAAATAAGGAAATGGACCAAAACTTATAAAAGTGTGAAAACTTGTGATCGGTCATCCATCTTGGGTCGAGCCACAGCCAGGCTCTTGTACTTCAAAGGTTCAACCTTTGAAGGCTTTTTTAATAAATCCCTCCTTTATTCCTTTAACCTTGTCTAGCTCGTGTTCCAGGCAGCCTCTCCAGGCACCACTACAATGTTGTATTAACTCCTATGAGTTTGGCTGCTCTGCTGCCACCATGACCTGGCCATAGGAAATCCCCAAAGCTCCAAGAGCTTGAGAGATGGTGTCTGGGGAACAGAAGTCACCCTCTTCCCTAACTCACCACACAGTTTTTAAGTGACAGAAGATCTGCCAGGCCAGGAGGAGCCTGGTGAGCAGAGGCTGCTCCCTTACCGTCCTCGATGTCGTAGGCGTAGGAGGACAGGCGCAGGGTGGTGCCACAGTACTCGCACTTGAAGCAGCTGCGGTGGAAGAACTTGCCCTCGGCGCTCAGCCTCTCCATCACGTAGACGCGCTTGCGGCAGAAGTAGCACACGTCGCTGCCTCCCAGGTTCTGGGGGAACTCCTTCTTGAGCGAGCCCTGGGCACAAACAGGGATGGCTGAATTAGTGTGTGTCCAGCCTCACTGAGATCACACACCCAGGTCATGTTTTATCTCTTCGTTTATGTGGACACGGGAGCACCTGGATGCTGCTGCAGTTCTCAGACACAACTCACATTGGTTTTAACCAGGACACCAGAAACTATCCTTGTTGTCCAGGAAAAAGGCTCCTAGGATGCCATGCCTACATATATCAGGAGTAAAACAAGTTCTAGGTAGATGAGTGGACACCAGTACTATTAATGATGACCCTGAAATCAGTGACTTAAGGAGGCATTTGAAGAAAGGCAAAACCATTAGAACACCCTCCAACAGCAATTCTTAGACCTACATTACCAAAACCAGTGTCTCCTCCAGAAAGCAGCAGTGCAGAAGTGTTATGAGCAGTTTTCTCAAGTCATTACATCCAGTCTTTGGATGCTGGCATTAGGTTAAAATATTTGGCAAAGGAAACAAGGACAGGAGCGAGGGTGGATGGAGAAAGGGAAACAAAAATCTCTCACAAAGCTACGACAGATTCCATCAGTGGTGTAACAAAACTCACAAAACTGGCGGACACTCACAAAACTTGAGATCTACACAACATCTAAGCACAAACACATTTCATCTCTGGCACATTGTCTTACCAGTTCCTTCTTGTCTAGAAGGGTTTTGGGCTGCTCTTTCCTTTGAAGCTGATTGGCTATCTGCTCAGCCAATGAGCTCACTCCGCCTGTGTACATCTTTATGTACTTCTACCAGATGGGTTGAATAAAACAAGAGTGATGTGAGAAAAGAAAAAAAGAATCAAATTAAAAAAAATAACTAGAACGATGAGAGGTTAGGTGGTGAAAAGGTGCAGAGAGGTCAAATCATGCCAAGACAGTGGACAAATAAAGTGACAAGTAGTAATAGCAAAGCCAGTGTCATCAGAAATCACCAGGAGAGTCCAGGATCACCTGTAGGAACAGACAGGAAGGCTTGTATTTTGCATTTTTTAAGTGTTCTGGAAATACTATGATGATGAAGGAAGCAGATCCTGTTTTCATCTGTGGGATATTTTGTCCCTGAAAACTTGAGTATAGACACTTCTAAAAGATGAGGCTAAATATAGGTTAGATTTTAGGTTCCAGGTAAAACTGACATCAGAAACAAAGATCTTTTAGAAGGCATGTTACCACGTCTAATGCAACGTGCTGATTTACAACAGATATTTGTGTACTTCGCACTTGGAAAGAATTAATTTACAGAGCATTCACAGAGCAGGGAGAAGCCCTTAACTAAAGAACTCACAGTGAGTCAAAAATATTAATTCTTCCAGTGCTAAAAATACACAGAGGTTTAGCTGGAAAAAAAGATGGAAGAGCCTTCATCCAATGCATTAAAGCCATACCTGCATACATCTGGAACATATATTTGTTCAACCCTGAACATGGTTTTATGACTTGGCTTTTCCCCATCATGGGCACAGACTGACTCCATAACTCTGGATATCTGAAAACCCTCGAGTATTTTCAGCAGTCTAGGCAAGTTGGCTGTTACCTTAGATGGTACCAAATGAGTGTCTGCAAGCCAAATTCAATCACTGCAGGAGTGGAGAAAGTGTTTTTCACAGGAAACACAACCACTGGCAATAATTACATGGTTAAGAAAATGAGGTGGTTACATCCATGTTAGCTCAATCCCACTGCAAATGCCAAGGATTTGACTCGGAGCAGCAAAGAGCACGCCAAGCAACTTCCCTTTTCCACACTAAGCAGCATTATGAATGTTTCTAGCTGGATTCTCAGCTAATACAGGATCAGAGAGCCACTCAGCTTCTAGCAAGTGGGAAATGCCAAGGATAACAAAAGGAAAGTTGTATCTTAAAACCCCCTTTACTCAAAGCAAAACTTGCTTGAAGCACAGTAGTTATTTCCTTCAACTAATAAATAATTTAATATGTGTGGTTATTAGCCTTTTAGGAATGTTTAAAATCTTCACAAGTTCAGACATGAGAACAGCAGGAAGCATCAGAGAAACTGAAATTCTGCATAGAATGAGTACTTCTTTGGGGAAATAGTTTATGAAAATGGAGTGCTCAGCCAGAGATTACTGCTGCTGTCACTACAGTCCTAATTCCTTAAGCTCTCTATCACTGCAGTAATGAGGAGAGGGTTTATTTCTACCCAGAAAGAATTTACACCTGTCTATTGATTCCATTCCAAGGGGCAGAACACTTGCAGTATTTCTATATGCAAGAAATAACAAATTATTTGTCTCTGAGTCTCTCTCATGTGTTTCCAAGTTCCACATACATATGTGCCGAGTTGCTTTTCAATGACATATATGTTGTCAAACATGACATTTAAAATGGTGCTCACTTCTAAAATTTTCTTCATCACTGATTTTTAACTGGCAATCATAATAATTTGGCCAAGAGTTTTCTGTTTCCTCTGAATGATCGGCTTTTGAGGCTTTTTGAGTTTCCTTAGAAGAGAGATCAAGCATTTCCAAGAGAAAACTTCCTTCTAGCTGAACCAGGTTTCCCCTAATCCAGCTTTGATTTGAAACCTTCAACTGCAGATCCTTCAGGACCTTTAAAATTCTACCAGCATGTAACATGTTCCATGCTAAAAAAATGAATATGTTAATATTAACTGACAGTACCTTGGACTATTTGGTGTGAGAAATTTACTTGCTGAATTTTTAACTTGGAGTTCTGTGTTTCTGATTTGTTTTTCTTTTTGCCAACATATCACATCTGGTCTAATTATGGGTACTGAGTGAAGCATTTTATCTTTCTTTCCATGGTCTTCCAGACTTACAACATTCTGCAACATCTTCAAAAGGAGGCAAAGAACCTGCTCTAGCTTAGGTCAAATCAAGTTCCTGCTGTTTATGTAGGACAAGTGTAACTAGTTCAAATTCTCAGTGATCTTTCAAAAAGCCAAAGCACTTTTTATTTCACACTGTCCATTAACCACATACGCACAAACACATTCTGTTGTTTAGCCCAAAACTTCAACAAAAGCAGCAAGCAAAACCAGAAAGCTTCACTGCAAAGCCAGAAGGACTGTCAGTGCTCAAAAACCCCTGGTTCGAGTGAGAGACGCACCACAAACTTCTCACAGACACTCATGTTAAAAAACATTTAGTTTCAAACTGCTTTATGGCTGGCAACACCCGAGCGGTGCCGGGCACAGGCTGCTTTGTGCAGCCTCTCCTTGGTGCAGGGATAAGCACAGAGGCTCTGCAGGTGGAGCAGTGCCAGCCTGGCTGTGTCCTGTGGGTGTCCTTGGCAAGCAAAGGCAGCTGGGTGCACCTCGAGTGCTCGGGCGAGGGCTACCTGGCGCAGGGAGTCGGAGGAGGGTGAGGAAGGGCGGTTGGAGGAGCGGAGGCTACGGGAGAGCTCCCACTGGTCAACAAAGAATCGGCGAGACGGCTCCGTCTCGGGCTAAAACATAAAATAAACATCAACACAATCATACATGTGCTCTTCTAAGAGAGAAGAGAAAATAATAATAAAAAAAAAAAACCAGCCCAGGCTTTTCTAACTACCATCAAGAACAGTTTTTTAAGGACTGTTACAGGAAAACTTTGAGAAAAATACCCAGGGTATCTTTACTGTCTCCCTAGCGAGGCAGAGCAGTTATTCCAAATTTGCTCTTTATTAGGTTTTACATTATTTAGGACCATTTGGAAGCAGTTACCTACTTCCACAGATGTCCAACCTCCTGTAATTCAACCAACTAAGCCACTGGCAAAGACCCCAAATCAATTTCCTCTGCTCCTTCTGTATCTCCCACTGTTCTCTATTACTGGCTCAAGGCACTAAGATCATCTTTCATCCCATGTGAGACCTCTTCTTCATTTTAACTATATAAACCAAAACTTTGTTCTCCTAGGGGACAGAAGAGAAAGAAGTTAGCTTGTATGCATTTCCAGTAATTAACAGCAAATTTCCAATCTAAAAATTACTGTAAAATAATTAGAAACACTGAACAAAATAAAGAATGTATCAATATAAAATAATCTGCTGATCTTGATTATCAAATGGCAAATAATAAATCACAGACTGAGAACCTGCATCCTTCTCAAACTGGTTTCTCACAGGAGAACCCAAAATTTGGTCTTCCAATATGCCCTTATCATCATCTCTACAGATGATTATGCCCATCCTCCAATGAATACTTGATATAAGTAGGGAAAAAGTTGGAAGTATTGGACAAACAGCACTGGAAGAAACCGTGCATTCCTAAAAATTGTAGTCTGGAAATAAAAAAATATTCACATTACAAATAACTGGCTTTCTTTGAGAAATAAATTATGGTTTTAGTTATAAAAGGGAAAACTAAATGTCATGTAATTGCATGACCCATGAAAAGAGCTACTTCTAGCCACTTGGAATAGGCTAACCTCAAGATTAAATTTACTGAGCAAAATGCAAAAGAGCTTGGCTTTCACAATTTCCCCAATTTATGGAAATATAATTGTTCTTACAAAAATTTTCAGTAAATTAACTTTTAATCAAGTTTCTTCTCTGTAAATGTCCTTACTTTGCTAAGCCTCCTCTTTCTTAGTATTTTCCTTGTTTTCTTCTCTTAAATCCCACATCATAATCCATCATTGCTTGCAGTGTTCCAACATCTGTTTCCTTTTTCCTCTCTGCCCTACCCACTTTATGCTTTCCTCTACTTTGTGTTCTGTCTCTCCTCCTTCTCAATTCTGCATGATACAGAAATTAGACAATTTCAAAAATAATTTCTATCTTTGCATCTCCACACTCAGAAAGAGCTTAAAAATTGCCAGAGAGCACCACAAAAGGTAGGAGCAAAGTATTTTGGTCTAGATCTTGATCTCAGTCATCATTTTAACTGAATAAGGAAATGCACATGAGCATTGTGGGCCTTGCTTGAGGTATTAACTTTGTTTAAGGTAGACTTCTTATTCAGGCCTTCACAGCTAAAATTTCAAATCTAGCCAAAGGTTTGCTGTTCCTTCTTGGAGAACAGCTCCTGTGATTTCAGCCATCAGAAAAAGATGGCATCCCAAAAAACCCCAACAATATGAAGTGACCTAGATGTCACAAAATTCTTTTTAGTAGGGCTTGCAAAAGTTATGCCCACCAGCAAAAGTTCTGGGACTGTTTATGCTCCAGCTCAAGTAGACAGCTTGATTTGGATGGTTAACTCAAAACAGTTAAGTTATGAAACAAAATCACTTCTGTAGATGGTGCTTTCCAAAAAAGCACTCTGCAGTTTGCCAAACACTGCTGAAGATAACTGAAAACAGAGAGCAACCAAAGAAACCACAGTTCAAACTGGCATGCTCCCATAGCCCAAAGACAACAGACTGGGGAGAAAATTAGGCACAAAAAACGAAACAAAACAAAAATGTACACTGCAATCAAAGACAATCTGCACAAACTGCCAGCTCTACCATTGGAAACAACTGCACAGGAAGGATGGACACACGAGTAGAACTACAGAGCCAGGGATTAAGCTTGGAAAATGTGAATATTCTTGCTTCCAGAAGCAAGTAAAATTTGCAAGGGACTGGCTGCTAAATGACCACTGAGAGATGACTTGATCCAGAGCCCAGCTGGTTTTCAGCATTTATTCTGAAGTTTAGTGGCTGCCTTTTACTTCATTGTTTTGAGGAACAGAAAGGGTCACTCACCAAACAAGGAGACAGCTAAGAAAAGGCAAGTCAAATAAAGACACTAAAATAAAGACAAAAATAGTCTTGATGGATGTTTTAACCACATGACTGCAGAGCAGTGGCCATCACATTTTGGTGATTTTTTCCTCTTTCTGCCCCAAGATTTCACCTGTGCCCAGAATCCCCCAGTGCTCCAGGACACCAGCTAGGCAGGGCTGTATCACCTGATGCCTCAGTGCACGTCTGGACTCCAGCAGGGCAGCCAGCTGACGTGCCCTTTGCACAATACTCATGGGCACATGGTCATGGGACAATAAACGAGGAGATCTCTGCGAGACGAGGAAGGAGGCAGGATGTAAACAAACCAGCACAAAAACGAGGGGACACCAAAATGCCAGCCAAAAGGTATGACATTCACATGCACAACAGTAACAGAAGCTCTCATGTGAAAACTGGGGAGTTTTTCTCCCCCAGTGTGTACTTTTCTAATGAAGTGCTACATTTTGACCCTCTGGGGCAAGAAAAAATTGGTTACATTAATTGTTATTCACAACTCTTCTTAGAACTGCAGCAGCCAAAATCAAACAAGCACATAGCCTTTCTCTCTGGCATTACCATCAAAAAATAATTTTAAAATGTGGTTTTGTCATGCATCAAGGGCCTTATTTGTCAGTCTATTTCCCCATAGTTCTGCATTCTCAAGGATTTCCTTTAAGTATCTCAACCTGTACCTATTTGTTTCTCAGATTTTGTGTACAGAAACACACTTTAGGATAATGTATTTCAGTTCTCATAAAGAATGAATTAATTTCTAAAAGATGATGGTATATGCAAAATAAATAGTCCACATGCCAAAGAGAGCATGTTTAATGAGTCTGTCTAAATAAAGCAAAGAACAGCAATATCAAACACTCACAGAAGCTGCCAGTTTTACTTATGCAACTTCACTGTCCTACTTGTTCTTATTTCACTACCATATCAATACACCACAGGCACAATATTTGACACCTCTGCTATTCTGGTTTTTCATATCAATGCTCCTAAAGTGTTGTGTGGTGCATTTGATGACATGAAAAAAGGC
Source organism: Ammodramus savannarum pratensis (assembly GCA_020466415.1). NCBI lineage: Eukaryota > Metazoa > Chordata > Aves > Passeriformes > Passerellidae > Ammodramus > Ammodramus savannarum. Next base: position 9,556,587 of record JAHXMQ010000028.1, on the reverse strand, counting down.
CTGGCAGGTGACCTGCTAAATAAGTCAGGACTATCACTGCAGTACCACACAGCCTTCAGCTAATTTGTTTGTGGAATACAAAAGTAAATGGACGGGAACTACAAACATGCGCATCAAGAAATCTGGGGCTTGATCTGTCAAGAATGCCAGGGTGCAGCCCTGTATTACTAATTGTCCTCCAATGCAGAACAGAAAATTGGGTTCACACCCAGTTTACAGGAAACACTCTTCCCATTCAGATGCATTAATAATACTCTGTACTTTCAAGCTGCTTTCTGTTCCACCTACTCCTTCCTACTAGATCATTTTCACTAAAACTGGGGTCTGTTATGAAGCTGTGGGCTTCTGTGTCATTGCAGACACGTGTATTCATTTTCTACTGCCTGTCAGAAAACATTCAGCCCACAAAAGGCTTTTGTTAGAACACATTCTGGAAGTTGCAACAGTTTTATTGCTGGCTCCCATTTATGATTTAATTCATTCAAAGCCTGTACTGGAATATCAATTAATTTGTCAATATGAATTCAAATCAACCGGTCCTTTTGAGTGCCTATCTTTTATTTTCCCATGCTTCTTTATAATACTGAGCCATTCAGACAGACTATTGAATATTTCATTGTTAAGAAGGCTTCAAAGTCTCTATACTAAATAATGCCTCATCATTTTTCCTTTTACTTTGGCCTGTAGGAGGCAAGATGGAATGCCAGTTGTTTAACCATCCAGAAAGCAAGCGGTGAACACAATGCAACATTCGCATCAATTAGCACAACACATAACTCCTCTTGTTCTGCTGCAGCCACAGCATCCTTCCCTAAAGAGGTGTAAGAGACAAAGAAGAATGAGAAGAGCTCAAGTGCTCGACCTAGGGCAAAATAAAAGCATATAGCAAACTGCTGATGAAGGCTTGTTATACACTCATGTGGGTGTCACACAGGAGGGATGCTCCTGGCTCACTCTCAGCAGTCCCAGCGTGTTAACAGCAGCATTAGGATAAGTGTGCTTCACCACCCCCTGTGTCTGACCTCTGGATTGCACACATCCACCACAGCTTTGTGTCATCAGCACCCATGCCATTTGTTCATGCTTTTTTTACCCTTTCCTGTCTGGGTCTCAGATCCCCGGAATAGCCAGCACCAGGTTCCCTGAATCTCTGCAGGCAACAAATGATCAGCTTAAAAACAATCACAGACCAACTTCCTAATCAGAACACACTTTATCTGATTTTTCTTATGATGCAGGCAGAAAAGAAGCCACAACAAGAGCAGAAGTTTATTAAGAATAATTTAAACCTGGCAATAACAAGTTGGCTCATATAGAGAATTTTTTTAAAAAGCATATATTTATATTAGGTCTATAAACAACAACATAGTACCACAATGTAATCAAATTAGTGCAATAAAGATGGTAAGGCACTCAGTATAATTCATACTGTGATGTTAGTTCAGAGGAAGGAGATGGAGAGTTTAAAAGAAGTGGCAAAATAAATGTAGTAGAAGAGCAGAATTAAAGATTTTAAAAGACATCAGTGTAACATGGATACAGATCCATCTGACTTGCTATGAGGCCTGGGCCAAGACAATTTTAGGGGGAAAAAAATCATTCCTAAGGAGAAAGAATGCTTCCAAAAGCAGATTACTCTGACTGAGTCTAACATCAGTTCTGTAGGATTTTTATCAGAGGATAAAAATTCCTGAGTTAAAAGAAGGAAGACTCTTATAAAAACAACATAGAAAATGGTCAAAATATACTTGGCAGAGCTGGCCTTCATGACTAAACTAGACAACCAAAAAGACACAGGACAAACAAACACTTGGAGAGGTGACAGAAGGAAAATACAGAGCTACAAGATCCTGTGAGTGAAAACAAATTTCTCTACCTGGAAAATGAATCCTACATTATAGATTAGAAGGTAAAACTCAGCATTTAACTGCCTTTGTGGCTCCATCTGTAAGGCTGGGGAAAGCCTTTCTTCTTTAATAAAATGTATCCAACAAAATTTTCAGAGGATTTTGACACGAGGCAGGCAGCTAGCCATCACATCAGCTGATATTTCACTGCAGGTTTTGCTCATGAAAAGAGCTTTCCTCACTCATTCTACCCAGATGTTCTCTCCTGTATCCTTCTTGAAAAGGCTGCTGTTCACAGCAGAAAATCAACCTCCTTTTCCGTTAGGACAGTTTCAAATGGGATCAGTAGGCAGAGCTGATCTATCTTGCAGATGCAGACAACACAGAGGCAGCAAAGAATGTGTGTCCTGGAGGCTGACAATAATTAGACCAGATAAACTGCAACATGTAATTAAAATTTGAGAAATCAGCAATAAGGCAAGTCAAACTTTCTGCCAAAGAATAAAACTTGTCTACTCTGCTAAAAGGTAATGCTTCTTTACAGTTTATAGGCTCAAGAGCTCAGCAAAGACAGCTCAGCTTCACCTCTGGGGAAATTAATTTGTACAATCCTTATGTGAAGTCATGACAGCTCTATGGTCCTGCAACTGCCTTTTCAGGAGCTCTAGCTCAGAAATGATCAAGAAGTAGATTTGAAGGTAGGAAAATGAAACATAATTTTAAAGGACACAACTCAAAGAAGCACAATGACAATATACAAGAAGACAGAAATATTAGAAAGACCACAGTGGACATGTGAAGGCCACTACAACACTCAAAACCCACTTCAGATAAGTAATCCTATAAAAGTTTAATGGATACAAGAGCAAATTTTCAGTCACATCTATTTAAATGGAGAGTGGAGATGGAACAAAATTCAATTTTCTTTCCCTGCATCACTCCAAACATTTAATTTCTAGTTTGCTGCATCTCAAAACTGAAAAAGGGTATTGTAATAAAAAATCTGCCTACAGCAAAATCTCAGTCTCCAGTGGAGACTCTTCATGCTTCCAGTGAGTTAACGTTGCCTTATCTTCCTAGCCTAAAAGACTGAGAAATCCCCATCAGCACCTGAAAGAAAGAAAACTGCAAGTGTATTTGTAAATAAGCTGTTTGGTAGCTGAGCTAGTCACTTGTGCAAGCAGCAATGAGGAGAAAGGGACAGAGCATGCAGAGGGAATCACCTGCTGCCTGGGATACGATGGAAAGGAGGATGGAGTGCAAGAAGAGAGCATGATCACTTTTTTGGGGCAGGTCCGAGAACGTTCCTTATGCCTCATCTTTTTTTAAAACAGAAAAAGAAAAAAAAAATCATAATAATGGTAGAAAAGAGGTAACATTACCAGTGGTTTGGTGAGACAGGCCAGAATGCATGAACTGAGACCATCATCTAAGCTTACACCTCTCTCAAATCAGCTAAAGCCACAGTGTATCTGAAGCTGAGACCCAAGTTTTTACCCAGAGCCACACAATCACATTTGACAGTCAGTGAACACAGATTTGTATCAATCAGCAATTAAACCAAGAGCTTTTGAGTCAAGGTCTTACAATCAGTTAAAGGCAAAACTTGGAACTCTCCATAGCACAACTGGACTGCTCTCTTTGCTTCATGAAAAATTACTTATTGCTGAGCCTTAAAATGCTTAAAAATATCCATCCTGTTGACCTAATTACTCTAGCTTGCAGCTCATTACTAATACAAGTCTCAGTGTTCTGGTCTCATCTTCAGATCCCTCCTCTCTGACTTACACACATTACACCATTTCAGGCAAGCTAAAATGTACATTCTGTTAGAACAGAAATCCAGCTGGTTTATAGATAAAATGGACCTGTATTTAACAGTCTGCATATTACACAATGCACATACATGTCCTCAGTTTAACACACCAGAAAACATGTCCTTCTAGTGCTGTACTCCTTGTTATGTAGAGTCTTTTTTCTCCACCATTTCTTGTTTATTAATGAGCCTTCAGCCTGATTTTTCTTTTCCTGCTGAGTTCTCACCAGAGCATATCTGGAAATGGTTGCACTGGGAAAAAACAAAATGCTGTGTGCCCAAAGCCAGTGTTAGATAAGGCTCTAAAAAACTGCACGTGGTGTAGACATATTACAGATGTTTATTACTGCCCTTGCAGATGAGTTGGCACTAACATCTGTTTGGGTGCTCTCTTCCTTTTCAACAAAACAGTTACATAAATAATACACTCCTCTATCTCAAACAGATGCTAAAAGCAGCTTAAACTGAAGCATATGACTTTGCACTGCAGTGGATAAGGAACATTTATATGTTGTTTCAAAAGGCTTAGCTATGAAGTCACTCATTTCTAACTGAAAGCATGGCAACGTTCTCAACCACAGAGCTGCTCATGGATTTTCATCTGTCTATGGCCAAGTTTGCATTTCAAATGTCAAAATTTTCACAAAGTTGCTTATTTTTCCAAGGCAAATCTCAGAATGTAATATTGGATGAATGCATGAAGTACATGTTCCATCAGCCCTCCAGCAGAATGTATTTCTGAGCACACAAACAAAAGGTTGACTACAGGAATGCAGAAAATAATCAATATATTTAAATAAAAAAATTAAAGGTAAAAAAGCAGTATTTGCAGAAGTCATTGGTGTTTTAAGTTCTCTCCTGTTGAGGTCTCAGCTCTTGCTGCCTGTGGTCATCTCAGTCATTGCTTATCTTTAAAAAAACACAGTTCCAACAAAAGAATTGCAAAGTTTGCACTTCTGCCCTTTGTCACACTTCAGGGAATGGTCTCAAAAGAATAAGCAGCAGACGTCCAGAGGCAGAAAAGATGTGCACCAAAAAACACGGGATCCTCATCTTACAAGTACCTTTGTACACATCAAACATGATTTAAGCTCATGTATGACATGCAAAAGCTGTTGCTGACAAGAGACCTACAGAACAATAGAAGACAGCTGAAGGCTACAAGATGAAGGTCTGGAAATCCAGAGCAAAATTCAGTTTAAAAGGCTTGTCTCTCACACCATGCCCAGTCAGATCCTCTTCTGGATAGACCACATGGCTTTCAATGCCTTCATGATCCTGGATGAGATGCTCTTTCCCAAAAGCAGCCAAAATGGCTCAGAAAGCATAGAGCACATGATGGAAGATGTTCTTATACAAGCAGGCATAGCCTTTCCAAGAGAGACAGCATTAAAGGTCTTGTGATGACATTAAAAACTGCTTCAGAACAGATTCTGCCAGGATTTCACTCTTTCTAGGAATTCTCTCTTAGCAAGATACCTCTACCTCACCTATACAACACACAGAGGTATCCTGCTTTACAAGATCAAGGAAACTGCTCACCTAATATCTTAATGCAAGGGTAAAGAAAGATTCTAGATTTAAACTGGTAAGCAAGTACAGCTAAGGATCTCCACCTGACAGACACCAGCAGGCAATACCCCGAGGCAGATGCCAATTTCTCATCACAATCCAACCCAGACCACTACTTGCAATTCTCTTCCTTGCAACCACTCTTATGCTTTTGCAATATACTTTCCTCTTCCATGCAGTTTCCAAAAGACAGGAAGAGCCAAACCTGTCAATCATATAACTGCCCTTCTCCCAAAGACAGGATCTCAACTTCATTTTGCCAGCTAGTAAGAATATTAGGCAACCTGTGGTTTCTCTCAGTAACACCCAACACCTCCCCTTTGCCCCCTTAGGAGCTGCTTTGCTCCTCTACAAAGCACTCTCCCCTAGAAGGTAATTGCTATGTGATATATTCAGTCAGTAGCAGAAGTTTTGCTCCTGAACTTCAACTCCTGTGCCAAAAGAGAAACCTTTCCAAAAGCTTTGTGAACAGTTATTTCTAGCAAACATATATCATCCCTAAAGAATTGTCAGAAGCAACAGTAATCCTTTAGAGCATGAGCAGTGATAAAGCTCTGGAACAGTTCTGCCCAGGGAGGTGGGGAAGTCACCATCTCTGGATGTGTTTAAAGAAAAACTGGATGGGTGGAGTCCCCATCCCTGGATGTGTTTAACAAAGCCTGGATCTGGCACTGGTGCCAGGGTTCAGCTGAGGTGCTGGGGCTGGGTTGGACTCAATGATCTTGAAGGTCTCTTCCAACCTGGTCATTCTGTGATTCATGACAGGTCCTGGTATTCAGCAGCACTCCTCTATTGGCAGTCTGTCACCCAGGGATGAGCTACAAGCCAGAGTGACCAATATCGCCACAGAAGGCCAGTCCAGCACCATCAAAAGGTGCAGTCTCACAACTATCAGGTTCTGCCTGCCAAAGCAATCAGAACCAGAAATCTCAGCAGCCAGCTGAGGTACTGCTCCAGTAACAACTTCCTGCAGGAGGGGATTTCTGTCCAGGCTTGGCAAAGCTGGCTGCTTGGCTCAGTGGTTTCAGCTGTCTCTGTTCAGACAAGAAAAAATGGCTCTGTGCATCCATGGCTTTTGAATAAAGGTAATCCATATTCTTCCATTCCCCAGGAACACAGTGAGGAACCTTTGGAACAGGAACCCTGTCAGTGAGGCTTTGGTCCTTCTGCATCCTGCAGATCTGGCATCCTTGAGACCCAGTTTTATACTTCTTCATTACAAAAGCACTGCAAATCCTGCAAGACATCTGGACGCAGGAATCAATCATCTTCTGTTGATGCATAGAACTAATCAAGGAAAGAGCATCTCCATGTGTAATACTGAGAGGGAAATCATCCACACAGGGCAATCACTGCCAGTGTTGAAAAAAATAATTTAAATCCTCTGAAAGTAAAATTGTTGCAGAAAGATTTTTCAGAGATATGCCCTACACTTCTTCCTTGATGTTGATAGCATGTCTGTATAGGAAGAGGAGAAGGATTTTTTCTTCTTTTTTTAAAATTTCTTTTGAGTTATGTAGTGCAGGTATAAACAAAAGAACAAAGAAACCCAAAAAAATGCTCCCTGGTGAGGAGAAAAATCGTCAATAAAAACAGGAAATAAAACTTTGCCCTTTTTTTTCTATCAATGACAAAAGAACGGCAATAAGAACTTTTGTGTTTCACTATAAAGGCTTAATTATAAAGCCTCCATAAACTTTCAGGAACAAATTCAAATAGAAATCTCAAGGGTGCAGGAATGTGGCATTTTCCAAGTGCTAAAACAGAAAGACAGCCAGTGCAATCCAGTTTTTCTTTTTCTAGGAGGTAATACAAGGAGTGCTCATCAACTCAATGTTGTACAGCCTTTTTGCTTCAGGGTTTTTTTCTGCCTTAATAAGTATTCTTGAGAAATAAAATTTGCCTTAATCATGAATTATGTGAATCCATCTCAAAATGTTCATTAGTCTATAAAGAAGATTTTGATGAGACAAAAGGTAGAAGAACAAACACTGAGTCAGGAAAGCAAAGCACCCTGACAATAATTTCTCTGGACTTAGGTCTTCTTCCTTGAAGAGAAATCTTCTAGATCAGGGCACCAGTCATGACGTGCAGAATTAATTGTGCTGAATGTCTCAGACACAAAGATCACCATGAATCCATATTCATCAAGGACAGTGAATTTCCAAAGCAATGTCATCTTCTTCCTCTTGATTTCAAAGTATGCTCTGATTAAACTACAGCCAGAGAGAAGTAGATGTTTCTCCAAATTATGGCTCTCAGCAAAATACCTCTGAGCACTCTCAGAAACATGAGGAGGCCATTTGCACAGGGACACAGTGGAAGCAGATCAAGCCAGTGAGGTAAGTATCATAAAATGCCTGAAAAGATCACAGAAGCCTTAGTTTTTGGAATGCACATGGCTGAAAGAAAAACAGCAGCAATGACAATGGCCCAAAACATTGGAGAGAAAATAAAATTTGATACCTGCTGATTTTTCTGCTATTGGTCCCTACTCTGTGGAAGAAAACCTAAAATGTACTGAATTCACAGCAACACAGGAGTCTGCAAAGCAACAAGTGTGAGAAGCTGGCAAGGAAAGCTGCATTAAAGGAACTGAAACCACAGGAAAGTCTCCTGCAACTACAAAACACCTAAGATTTCACATAGGACTAGCAAAACTGATCACCAAGTTTACTATTTATATCAAGCAAGAGCTTTAATATCATAGATGATAAGACCTTTTTACCTCATAAGTTTCCATAACTGGTTACATTGTTTCCCTTATTTCTAACAGAAGAATCTAGAAATTCTATGGCAAAAATTTCTGCTGCAACATCCATGAAAGTCTTGGTAAGTTGAAACTATCACAAGAAGGCAGGGAAAATTTGATTAAATACTTTTGAAACATTAAACCATACATCATCACCAAAGGGCGATGTTGACTTTATTCACTGGAAATTATTTAAAATAACAGACTCAGACAAGGTGCTGGAAAAGAACTGGCTTAAAACCACAACAGTGATGGGTGGTGCTGGGTGAGGAGGAGCAATGCAGTGAGAATGAGTTTTCTTTACCTGTTTCCACTGGGGTATGGGGGCAAGCCGGCCCTGCTCTCGTCTGCTGGATGACTGGCTGTGGACACGCTCTTGGTAAGGCAGGACAGGTGGCTGCATGCAGGTTGTAGGGAAGGTGGGACCAAGGAGGAAAGATAAAATAGTGAAGGAAACTCAAAGAAAGCCATAGGAATGGAATACAGATTAAGACAGACAAACATTTAAGAAAATAATATAGGGTAGGGGGGAATTCATTTAGCAAGTAAAATATTAAAAGGAAAAAAAATAACCAAAAATGGGAAATTTCACATATTTTTGGACCTTTCCTTTCATTTAATTGTTTCTTCAAATCATTGGCTGAGTATGCCAGCCAATGTGTAGCAGCTGAAGAAACATTTTATGGCGTGGATAGACAAGGCCATTCTGATTATGTTACACTACAAATGCTGACACGTAGGGTGGCAGAGACAAACTTGAGCTGGCTTTCAAGCAGCCAGGTCAGGTCCCACTCACGATATGGCCATGGCACAGAGCTTGGCACCAGCTGTGGGGATGGACTCATGCAGCAGAGGAAGGACTCTGGCACTTAAATGACACTGAGCCTCATCCTGCTGACACTGCAATGCCAGCAGCAGCTTCAAGTGACTCAATCTAACTTCAAAGACAGCTAGCCTGCAGTGCAGCAGCCCAGATACCAGCCTGGAGAACAAATGAGCCTCACTTGGAATGACACTAACATCCTGATTGCCAAGAAACTCCCAGGCATTTATCTGCTGCACATACACACGTACAAAGCTTAATCACAGTTCACAAGAACAAACAGATGTAACCTGATATGAAAATGTTCAAATCAGAAATCAAATGGTTGTTCTTAAACAGCATAAGGAGAACATTTCTGGAAAGCTTTTAAAGAGCAATAGTAGTTATAAAAGAAACTCAATTGCTGGTCTTCTCCACCCTGTACTAGTAAAATTTAAGCTTTGGGTAAACTTCACTCTTCTTTAGGAGAGCCTTTGAAGTAGAAAAGCAACACTAGCACCAGGTCTTGAGGGATGTATGCTATCACCCATGGTTTTCCTCTTCAATTCCAAAACAAAGGGGTTTATTTTCCATCTCCTACCTGTCTTCGTAAGTGTGAGGACGGCACTGGTGCATTCTCTTCAAACTTGGCCAGCAGCTGGGTTGCCATGGACTTGACTTTGTTCTGATTCCCAACGGCAGCATCAATTCTCCTCTCTGTCAGGGCACTCACCAGTGTGGGCCTTTCTTCCCTGTAGCTTCGTGGGAGGTCCTCCTAACAATCAGTGACATCAAAATTTAACAAGATACAACCAGATCACCTTCTCCTTTCTACCCCTTTGCTGTGAAAAGTCTCTTACACTATAGATAACAAATCTCTCAGCCTCACATGAAAGCTCAGATTTTAATTTCCTTTGGCAAGTCATCACATGTTAAACTTTACTGATCTTTTCAATCTTATTTGATACCTACCAAAAAGACCTTAGTGGAAACACCCCTGCAAAGCCCTTGACATAAACCAAAGGCTCATCTTCAAACAACAAACCCAAAGCACTGAATTTTAATTCGCCTGCACCCATTTGGCTACAAACACTGAATCTGAAAAACTGCCTTGTGGGCATACTGGAAATGGTTGGATTTTGCATAAACCAAAGTTAAAGTTTAAATATGCATCAAGCTTCTGACAATACCACAAAACTTCATTGAGAAGTTTTGAGTGTTGATGTCCTCATCAAACCATAGCAATTTGCAATAAAAACAGAACACAGGGAACTGTAACATTTCACTTGTAGTATTATTCACTTGTAGTATTATTATGTAGTATTCTTTCATAAACATTAATAAAATATTAGCACTAAAGATACCATTAAAGTGTAACCTCTGAAGAAGAATTAAATTTTATCTAAAAAATCCTATATAATCCCTGCCTGGATATTAAAAAAATGAAAGAACTGAAGTGGGGAAAAACGTACCTACCATTTATTTTGCTCCCTGACACCTCTCACTGTAATACTTACATCCTCAGATTGGCTGGTTTTTCTCCTCTTTCCTGCACCATCCAGTTCCTTTTCTTTTTTGTCCTGAAAACAGAAGGAGTAGGGGAAAGAAAACAAAAATAACTGTCATGCCTCTCTGGGCTGAGATAAGTGTCATCAGTGCTCTTAATCAGTTTAGTTGCAAAGCTTATTTAATTCCCTGTGCTCATTCTCCATTTGTTTAAGAAAAGAGGTTTTTTTCCTAGATACTCCTTAGGGGATTGTAACCTTCAACTAGACAATTCTTCAACACTTTCAAATCATCAAAAATTGAGCAACTAGCTAAGTTCCAAGAGAAAATAAATGCCCAAATACTAGCACAAGGCTAAGCTTTTAAGGATGAAATACACCTCTGAGAGTACATAGTCACATACATACTACAGATGCAATTTTGCAGTCATAAATGCCATGTATTGTCCCATACCAAGGGCTGGTGAGCACATGGTCTCTAGCACACTAACAAACAGTCACACCTGCATTTTCAGCACCATGCTTGGACAGCAGGCTGCCAGACCCAAGTGCCCCCAGGGCTGTGCCTGCTCACCTTGGGAGTGCGCTTCCGAGAGATGCTTTGTCCCAGTTTGCTGAGGAAGGAGATGGGAGACTTGGTACTGGCAATCAGGGCAGCCTTTTCCTCTGCATTCAGCTCCAGGCTATCTGTTAGTGACAACACGCACAGCAAGGGAATGCCATGAAGTTTTTTCTGTTATTAAATACTCAACTGAAGGACACACTGATTATTTTTAATGTAGCAGTCTCTTTCTCGAGTCCTCTGTAAAAAATTACTAATGTCTAGAATTATTACCTTTCTCAGCCATTCTGCTTTTTCATTTTGCCCAAAGCAGTTCTTTCAGGGTTTATAACCATCCATAACAGATGCTGTGTTTACTCTATTTACTTTTGCATTTAAAGAACATGAACATCAGAATTCTTAAAAAGAGTCCAGAATTTTAGAAATAATACATAATACTATATTTTTAAAAGGCTATTTAACCAAAATCCACCCCCCCACCACCAGAGAGATACATGTGAATTAAGATCACCAGTAATAAAGAGCTGAAACAACATTATCAATATTTAAAGGCTGGCCATATTGATTTGGGTTAGGTAATTACATCTTTCAGTTCTGATCAAAGATGTTTTGTTGCAAAGATGGCCTGAATTTAATCTCACCATTCACAGATGATAAACAGGTATAAAACTCAGCTGGTGTTTTGAAATTACTTGTTCAACAACTACTAGCAAGGCACATTAGTTAAGACAAACAATAGTAAGAAAGCAGAAAATTTATCTAGTAGTGCTGAAGTGAACTTTTGAGGACACTATTGTATATTAACTCCTTATTTTCTCCTGCTGCTGCTAACATGGTTTTTATCAGCACCAGTAACAAGTCAACATTTTGTAACGTAAAGCTACAGTGAGTAACCACTCAATGTGCCCATGCAGAAGCAGCATGAAGGTAACTGAAGCACCCACATTCACCCTGGAGCAGTCTTTAAATCCCACAGAAATGCCCCAAACTGCTTACCACTAGAGGGGATGGTGTCTTTGAACATCTCATAGAACTGTGTGAGGTACATCACCATGGACAGCTTATCTGGCTCTCCAACAGATGCCATTTCCTTTCCAGTCATAATGGGAGAGATCCCAAACTCTTTCTCAGCGATGTCAAAGGCCAGTTGGTTGTTCTTCTCCACATCGTGCTCATCCAAGGAATCAAAGTCTCTGCAAAGGGCAAAAAGAGGCCTTGCACTGAACCAAGCAGAAACCAGTCTTCTGAAAGAACTCAGACATCCATCTTTTTTTTTCACTTGAAATCTTAATTTTATTTGCCACTAACATGGCAAAGTTGATGCTACTGAACTACAGTGAACTTCAGCTCAAATATATACTTTTAAAATTTGTTTGCTCCTGTTAAACACCTAGACTTTTCTTCTTAAAAAGCATCATTCTCTGAAATACATCTCCACTTCCTCCTCTACTGGAAGACTGTACAGTGCCTCCTACACAAAATCTTCTGTGCACCTGGAACTAAATTAAATCTTGACTTTTGGTTCCCTCTTCTCCTGAATGATCCATATTTTTGTCCTGCTGTCTTTTTCCAAAACTTTTATAACTATATTAAAAACTATAGCTTGTATAGAGAGTTACATGAAGCGTTTTAAAAGCTGTTTGAACTCCCACAAGCTATAAAGCTATTAAACAGTGTAGTTCATGTTTACTTAAGTACACTAATACAGAAGTAATTCAGTGCATATGGATTGGAATAACTCCACATATTTTCAGTATGTTTTACAGTGGATTATGTCTTCAAGTACAGCTCTAGAATTTACTTTTTCTGATGTCTCTTTGGGGAGTTGGAGGCATTTCAGATTAAAGTACCAGAATCTATGCTATCATCATTTTTGCAGCCAGTGTTTTCCCATTCCAGAATCTGGGCACTGTTTCACCCAATATATCACTGAAGAGGACACCTCTGCCATTCACCCAATCACCAAGTCAGTGTGCAAACAGTAACAACCTCTTCATTTAGGCTGTGGGTCACTATTTTAGAAAGAGCAGCCTGAAAGTCTTTAGGAAGAGCTGCTTTGTTAAACAGGAAATTTATAAAGGACCATGCAGAGACTTGCTCACAAGAGATTTAACTGCAGCTATGAACTGTTCCTTACTCACTTCACACATAAAATTTGTCAGTCAATAATGCTTTCCAGTCAGTACCAATTTGAAGCTTAATTCTGCCAAATCATCCAGAAGGGAAAATGACAACACATTTATTTTCAAATTCATCAAGCTATCATGACCTTCCACTCTGGATGTTGTCTTCTATCAAGTTTAATTGAATTCACTTCAATCTATTTCTTCATAAGTCACAAATGCACTGACTCCAACTCCATATTATTAGTTCCAAACACCACTAATTTCCTGCTCTTCCCAGTGATTTGAAGCAGCCAGTTACTCACATTAGGTCTGGACGGTATCTGTGGATAATGGCACACAAAGCTAAGCCACTTTTCCATGACATTGTCAGATCTGTCACGTTAACACCAGCATATCCATCAGTCTGCCTCTGGCACCAACTGAGCAATTTACTAGAGCGAGCTACAGACTCTGTCAAAAAAAAAAAAAAGCACATTTCAAAATAGAAACTAACAACAGCTCAAATTCTAAGCACAACTCAGATCAACAAGCAAAACCTTAATATAAAAAACAAGTTCCTTCTACAATGGGTAATGGAGGACAGGATTCCTATTTTCTTTCAAAAATACTATCAATATCTATTTTAGATCCAAGAAAGTATTTTTTAATTCACTAAAAAGTAATTATCTAAGTTGTAACTTGCCAGACTTTTCACCCTAGCTATTGTAAAAGAGCCCCAGGAAATATAAAACAGCTGCAAAGGCTTGTTAAATATGATCAAAAGGACATACAGTAGCAATGCTCTCTAAAGCCCAGATATACCATTTCTAGTGAAAGAACAGACAAATGTACTTCTGTAACTACTTCTTCTCCCTTGAAAAGTTTCCTTTAAAAGCACTGACCTATTCTGACCTTGTCTTACCAGAAGATCTGATGAGATTGCAGCCTAAAGGGACATGGCTGCAGGGCAAAGAGCAGAGACTACACAGCTCTTCAGCAGTGAAAGGGAGGCTTAGCAGCAAAGAGCCACTCTGGGAATCCCAAAACACTATCTGGGCATGCAAAGGGCAAAGTCTGACATAGCCCTCAGGGTAGAGACAAGAAGACAGCTACTGAAATGCTTATCACAAGGCATCTAGCTCTCAGAATAATGCAGGCAAAGTGAGGTTTCATTTAGTTGAGAGATGAGACAAAGAAAAGGAAAGCAGGAACATGCAAGACTGCACAAGCAATACACTCTGATACGTTTGTAAGAGTTCTGAGTCTACTGTTAGAGTGAACTCAGTCCAGGCTTCTGCACTTCAAGCAAGGACAATGTAAGAGATAAAGGAAGTGAAAAGAACTGCCTACACAAACAAATGTGCTTAGAAAATTAACAGCATTATAAAGCAAGGGAAATTAGGCAAACAAAAATAAATTCCCATGCTAATGGAAACTTGAAAAATTGTAAGCTCAGACTGTTGACAAAACAATTACTGGATACATTTTCTAAATTAAGATAATGATTAAATAATACCCTACAGCCCTGCTGCTCTCTAGTTCCTGCACTGATCCAGCTCCAGAATACCAAAAGGAATAGGACAGCAGCCAGGCCTACCATTTCGAGTCAGCTTTGGTGTCCTGGAGTTCACAAAGTTCTCTATCTCCAGGTGAATGTCTTTCAAGTCTCCTGTATTATACAAGTGGCGTACCTAAAATGGCACACAAAAACATTTCAGATGATCAACATGCCATGCACTCCAGACACACAAATAATCAGAAGACAATAAGGAGACATCCCAAGGTACAAAAAAGAAGATAAGTACATGTAGGTAGCAAAAATCCTACCCCAAGAACCTCACAACAGCAAGGATCAGCTCATCAGTGCTGAACATAAAATCTGTTTTATTTTATGACTGCTGCTGCTCAGTGGATACCAAATTGCAATGACAGACTGCTAGACTGGATTATTACAAAGAAAATGCACATGCACACATAGAAAACACAAATTTATAGGTTTCCTGTATCATTATATCACAGTTAAAATTATCAAAATCAAACATTCCTAAAAAGGAATTTGTCCAAGTATAGAAGTTTACTTTTGATAGATGCAACTGCCTTTCACTGCTTCCATGCTACACACTCATCACTCTCTGCCCCCAAAACACTGGCACAGCTTCACCTGAGGAAAGCCACTGCAGATTGCAAGCAGCAGGAGCACCATTTGTGACTTACCTGCTGTGGCCTCAGGAAGTTGACGTTGATATTGGGATATCGGGTGGCAGGATCAATGCTGTAGTGGCTGAAGTTTTTACTCACGTTCTCTGGGGTGGTCTGAGGCAGCAGCCTATAAATGCTTTCCCTTGGGAAAATAACACAAAAAAAAAAAGTTTGGGGTTTTGTTTTGGTTGATCTGTTTTGTTTAAGCTTTGTGGTGGTTTGGGGTTTTTGGTTTGTTTTGGGTGGTTTGAGGTTTTGTTCTGTTTTTGTTTTTTTTTTAAGAGATGAATCACTACTACTATGGCTAAGTAAACTCTGGAGAGATAAACATTCAAATCAGAAATCTAACCACTTCAGACACTGCATAGCTAACAGCCAACATAACCATATTAAAATCTGCACTTTAATACAACTTCAGAATTCCAAAGGACAGAAGAGAACAATACATTAAGTGAAACTGAAGGGGCTGCCCAGTATAATAAAGGCACTGAGATACAGAAAGGGCTCAGGAAGAGGGGCCACCAAGGGGACTGGAGCATTTGCCCTGTGAGGAGAGGCCACGAGAACTGAGTCCGTTCAATATGTGGAAGAGAAAGCCCAGGGAAGATCTTACTGCTGTCTGAAGTGGCTAATGGAAAGGTGATGAAGTCTGGCTTCAACAGCAACATTATTTTCCTCACTGTTTTTTTAAATTCAAACAAATGGAATTTTAAGTATGAACTGTGCCATTGTGCAATTTTAGAAATTATACTATGGTTCTTGATGGTCAGAAGTTGCAGTTGCTGAAGTTTAAAATAGGACCTAGAAACTGTTGCTTTTACTCACTCTGTCTTCTAATTACCCGAGTTCTGATCTCCAAGAGAGTCCCTTGAGTCACCAAAACCACACTGGGGCAAAGCTGATTAACACATCAAGAACTCAATACTTCAAAAGAGACAAGATGTTGTTTGGCTTACATGAAACAAAGTGACCAAGGACAACATGAAAGATAGCAAGTCACAGCTTCCTTACAAGGAAATAATAAAAAGCATTCACAAGATAATAGGAGACAGCAAGAACTTTTGTATCTGATACTTTAAATGCATCTACATCTTCATCTGGTTTGCCATTGAAGGGCTGGTGACAGTCAGGCTCAATTTGTCCGTGCAATGTCAATAAGCACTTAAAAAAAGATTCCTCATCTAATCTTTTAAAACTAGGACCAGGAATAGCAACACTTCTTACTCATCCATATACTTCAGTTTATCAACTCCTTTGAAATTTTTTTCTTTAACTGAATTATACCCTCATGCATTCTCTAAAAACAGTGATAGTCTGTATCTCTCATTCTGTCTACATATTTGTACTAAAAGAAACTGTAATGAATGATGAGATGTTGGAGGATTGGATTAGAACTGTAAATGTATTCACTTTCTCCATTACCTCTCTGCAAGGACTTCCAAAGGACTGGCTCCGAGCGACCAACTTCGTACCATCCAAGCAGAGTCCATTGCAGCCAAAAATCCCCTGGCTATTCCAGTTCCCATTGGCCAAAACGGCTGATATTACAGGTTACCAAAGGAAAAAAAAGCAGAGAAAGGAAACGCATCACTTAGGGAAAATATTAAAGAAGTATCAAGTACATATTCAGGCAGTAATCTGCTGGGAAATTATAACTCAGTAATTAGCTTCAAGTTCCACTCCCACTGGGCTAGAGGAAACCAGATGTACAGTGAACAGCTCAAGAGCTCTCCCAAAGCCAGTGCTCCTCTATTTCCAACAGTAATTCATAGCCTGGGGTGCCTTAACAGCTTCTCTTCAAGACAGCACTTTTTAAACCAACTACAAAATGCTAACTACTAGCAGGCCTACAGTGGGTTCTCTACAGAGTCAACAAGAAGCAGATGGAACAGACAGAACTTCAGAAAAAGCTCTGCACACATTTTCTTAAGCGCGATCATTACCACGCTAAAAATTCTGTTTTCCCAACACTCCCACCCTTCCTTCCAACCTCCCACTTTCTTCTATAACAAACATCAGCTTTCCTCAGAGCGCCTCTCTGTCAGGCAGCACGGATCTCAGTGGTTTGTGCTCATTCAGGGCTGACCACCAACCTCCAGCAGGCTGTCCCCGACCAGTGCCACGAGGAGCTGGTGGCCGTTCTGCTCGCGCACCAGGGCGGCGTTCTCGGAGGCGTACATGCACGTGAAGTCAAACATGGCCACGTCGGGCTGCCCGTAGTGGTTGATGGCAAAGTCCAGCGAGGGCAGCTGCTGGTTAGTGGAGAAATCTGCTGCCTCCCTGGCATAGTTCAGCAAAGCCTCCTGGTCCACGTTCTCCCGGGACAGCAAGACCTCCGTGTCAGCATGGTCCTGCCAAAACCAGCACAGTTAAAGCACCGTGGTCAAACCCACAAGTTTGTTTTAAGATTGGTATATATTGTAGCTGGCATTAAAATTCTGAGAAATCTACTCATACAAATTTGCTTGCTAATTTCTTTCATTCCTATCTGTGTTACTACTTCCAGGAGAAAATCTACTGGATTTGCAGGGTGCCTCATGGCAAGAAGGAATGATGAATCTGACTCCATGCTCTCAGAAAGCTAATTTATATTATATTAAAGAATGCTATACTAAACTATAC
>JAHXMQ010000028.1:9500511-9538705 GCA_020466415.1 Ammodramus savannarum pratensis | reverse complement strand
CACATTCCGCATGTGAGCACAACACAGGAGAAGCAAATGAGACAAGAACTTGCTTTCCTTTTTCTCTAAGGCTTCTCAGCTTCCCAGGAGAAAATCCTGGGTGAAGGGATTTTCCAGAAAATATGACTGTGACAAAAATCTATAGATCTTTTATAGCAAACAGTAATGAGTCCTGCTTGCATTGCTGACTGTGAAAGGGCTAAGAAACTTTTGGGTATTTTTCATTCCCATAAAATAAGAGAAGCTCAACTAAGCTATTAAATGTTCCTTCAGAATATTTTATCTTAGCACGAGCAAAACTCCCAAATCTACAAAAGGAGACAAATTTTAAAAGGACAAGTTTTGTAACACTTGTCTGATGATTTAAAATACTTCAGAAGGGCATTAACTGCCTTTTAGAACACAGTCACATTCATGTTCTAAAATAATAACTGTATAAAAACATTATGTGATGGAGGAAAAGCACATTTTCCTACTTTCACCTTACCAAAAGTAAATTATCACCACAATTTCAGCTTACAGAGAATACAGAAGTTAATACCCACATGCCGTATCACTCCTTTATCCAGCAAGCTCTGCTTTTTGGCAGTCATGACAAAGTAGTGTGTATCATCCTTGTAGTAGACAATGTTCTCCAAGTCAATGCCTTGTGACAGAACAAAAGACATGGTAATGAAGGAACAAGTTAGGAGTTATGTGCAACAGAAGTTCTACCAGAAGAAAGCAAATTGAAACTGCATGATTAGAAAGAGAATATGCCAAGCAACTGTCTTCCATGCTCTGAGTAACTTTAAAATCTGAACTGTCAACAAAACCACAGCACATTTCACCTGCATAAAGCTACCTCTTTTAAAAAATCCTTTTATATTCACTCTAAGGTTTGCATTCAGACATGGAGTGCAAAAACAAAACTCTGGATTCATGACCTCTTCCCATTTAGGGCTTTGATTTCCTGAAAACCATAAATTCTCCACTTCTGAATCAAAATGACACACAACTGCTTTGTACAGCAGAATAGCTACATTATACAAAAATAGGGAAATCACATTTCAGAGGTAGCAATGACTGACTGCCTTGCACAAGATGTTTGTTTCTTGATTAAACACACAAAGCTGAGCTGCAAAATCGTAATTATAAAAACAAAGAGTTTATATTTCACTGGAAATCTGTCAAGTGCTGGCAAACCTGTGGCATCTCGGAGATCCTGGAAGAACTTCTGGTTGAAGATGAAGGCCACACCGCTGATCTCTTCTACTTTGGCTTCAGCTGTGGTGTTGCGATTGATGAAGTTTGCTGTGATAGCGATTGCAAGCTTGCCGCGGAATTCCTTCCGGCGAAACCCTGCAATAAGGATAAAGTGGCAAAGCTGAAAAGCAAACACACCTTCAGAGAGGGACCAGTATGCCACAGACAGGTGCACTCACACAGTAAAGGGAGAGAAGGGAACTGATGAGCTACAAACTCTTCCAAAGAGAAAAAAGAGCATTGTTCTCTAAACAACACTTTTCTGCTTCATCAGAAAAGTGCTGTTTAGGGAAAAAGCTCCCCACCACCCTGTCTCTCATCTCTGTTTCTAAAGCTGCAACTTCCAATTAAAACAAACAAAAAGGGATTCTCTGCTACACAGAATAATACTCAACATCTCAGTTCCTACACCCAAAGGTAGGAGTGACAATACTACTTAACTAAAGAAAAAATGTAGGAAAAATTATCCAGATCAAAAACCCTTATGTCTTTATTAGTTTAGAGGAAGAAAACAAAGACCACCCATGTCTCTGCTATAAATGGATCTTTACATGGACTTTTAATCTCCCTATCACTTGTCACCTGTCCTTATCACACTATCAAATGTCTTTCCAGATGTTGACTGGTGTGTTAAAGGCCATTTTTGTTCCAACAAATTTAAGAATAACTTCTGTTTGGAGGTGAATTATGAACCATTACCTTCTAAGGTGTTTCTCCTGCCATCCCCTCCAATGATTACTTCAAACTCATACTCAGACACTGGATGGGTTTTGGGATGGACCAGTGCACGCCAACCAATTCCTGTAGATAAACTCCAAGTTAGTGACAATATAAATAGCAATAATAATAGAAAAAAAATTAAATAAAACCAGTTCTTACTATCAATAAATCCTTCAACACATGATTAGTCAAGAAACCCAGCAGGACAGCTACACTGATGACAGGGCTATTCCTTAAGCAGCAATTCCATGTGAATCAGAGGTAAACATAGCTCTGCTAAAACTCCCCTAATTCCTTTAAGGGCCCCCTACAAACTTCTCTACTGCCTACACAATTAATGAAAGGCCAAACTACAAGTAAGCTACATCTCCTCTGGTGACCAGAGAACAGGTTTCACAGTGATACCAAAAGCATAACAAGGATCATTCACCAATGTAAATACACTTAGTGAATGCAAAGAAAGGAGTTGTTTTAAAATGTTATCAAAATGTTACATAATAGACTTAAGTATTTTAGAAGCAATTACAATTTACCACGTCTTGGTATTTTTCTGTTCAGTCCTTCTGGTGACTTTGTTTCATTCAGTAACTAATTTGGATTTGCCACTAGAAAAAGCAAGCAAATCCAAGCAAAATGGATTAATAACTATTCTTATTAATGGAGCATGAGGAAAGGACTTAACATCATAAGTAGAGTTAAGGAGTGTATCCTGTGTATCCTACCACAACTTCCCCCTTTCTCTACTGCCCATTTCAGTGCTACTTGCTTTCATTCTCCTGGTCCTCTGGAGGGTAAACGAGCCCCCGGAACTCCACGTTGACATGGATCTCTATTCCCAAGATCAAGGCAACCTTCAAAAGGATCAGCTGGAGCTGACGGATACCTGCAAGAAAAAAAGCAGATTATAAAGAAATAGAAGGAAAAGAAAAGAGCCCAAGTGCCCATGTGTGTCTGTGTGACATTACTGATATCCTGACAAGGACCAGCTGCTACTTTCTTCCCCACGGAGTTCCCAGCATTTCATCCAGGCACCACAGGTGTGTGATATCACAGCATGCTAAGAAAACTCTACACAGCTGAAAACTCAACCCTTTTCAAAGCATAAAAAGTAATTTTTTAGTGTTTCAGTCCCCTAATCAGCAACAAGGGTAACAACCAGGACATGAGCTGCAGGAGAGGGAAGGAAGACAGCATAGGCAGGACTGCACTTGTCACAGATGGCAAAGACCCATTGGATCTGCCTGGCTGTAATACTGACCTGCACCCCCATCCCAGCACCTCTGGATTAGTGAGGGCATGGAAAACTCCCTCACCACCTCTCCCCTCTTCAGGTAACTTTGGCAATGAGAATGAAAATTACAGTGTGCAAACACAATTAATTTGAAGGAAAACACCTTACTGTCATATTTCAGACACTGAAATGAAAAAATCCTTCACCTAAACACTAAATTTTAGCTGTGCTGATACACAAAAAAAAGACAAAATGCATAAAGACAGGAAGAATAAAAATAAAAATAAATTAGAGGGGAAAAGCAATCTGCAAGGCTGAAGTTACAAAGAAATCTTCCAGTTTTACCATTTGTCACCAAATTAAAAAAAAAAAAAAGACAACACAGACTGGTGTTTGACTGGGCAACACCTGGCTGTGCCTTGTACAGTCAATTCTGGGGAAGCAAAAAGAAAAGAAAGATAACTCCTACTCCACCAAAGCATTCAGCTTTTAAAGAGGACTGGTATAACAGAATATAAAAATCATCAAGATTATTCTCAGTTTTAACACAAACATCTGTTTAATCAAAACATATCTTCATCACTGTCCTGAACATTAACAAAGCCAAAACTGTTCCTTCTTTCTCCAGACTGAAAATCACCAGAATGTTCAAAAGCATGGACTAATTTTTCTTTACAAGTTCCTCAAGAGAAACAGAACAATGCGGCAGCTGCAGGAATGTATCAGCAAAAAACAGAAAAATTATCCATTAAAAAAAAAGTTAAAAAAATGTTTAAGCTTGAAGTGTACTTTTCAGTGTAGGAAGAAGCCATGCCTTAGGAATGTCTAAGAGATGACAGATAAACACTGCATGTTTTAATCTCATGACCGGCCCAGAATGCACAAAGTAATGCTGAACTGTACCACAAAAACTTGAGAGCAGGGACTGTGTAGGCTGAATGTTCACCCTCACCTTCCTCCCCCAGGAAGAAGCAGAGCTGCTGTGCTTCTGTACTGTACTCACTGATATGGTCTATGGATCCTGCACAGAATTTGCCGTAGAACTTTTTGGCGCCGAGGCCCCGGAGGTCGTGGATGGTGAAGGGCCAGAGGTGCAGCACGTTGTTGCGGGAGAAGGCGTCTCTCTTCTCAATCACCACCACCTTGGCCCCCAGGAAGGACAGGTCGATGGCTGTGCGAAGGCCACAGGGTCCAGCCCCAATTATCAGACACTGCAAAACACCAGCACTGAGTGACTGCACATCCTTGGAGAAATGGGATTTCTGCAGCATCCCACAGCTCTTAGGAAGAAGTGCTCTTTGTCTGAAACATAAGCTGAAATCTCAGATCAGTCTGTTTCAACCTGCTACGTTCTGCCATTGATAAGAAGAAACCACGTCCTGAAATTTAAGTATTTTGTAGAGCAGTGAAATGACTCAGAAAGCAGGCAAGTAAAACTGTGTGCTTGCAACCCTTGCTCTAGGAAGAGCTGCCAAGTCATACTCTCCAAGTTACCTGGAGAACAGCAATATTTCTGAAGGCTTCTCCCTCCACATTTCCCATTCTTTCTTAAAAAAACCAAAACATAAAACCAAAACAATGCCCAAAAAACAAAAACAAAACCACTGACAAGTTTTCCTCTCATCTTCCAAACACTGAGCTGGCCTTTCTTAAGAATATCTTCAGTAGTATTGCAACAGCTACAGCAGACAAACACAAGACACTAATGTTTTCATAAACATCATCATTTAGAGTAACAGAATAAAAGAGTAGCCAAGTCAGACAATATTTTATGCCTTTGGTGGTGCTTTGGGGCTTCTACTACTGCAGCAAAGGAGACTTCAGGGAAGTAGACATCATGTAAACAAAACCTTTGTGTGATCAGACAAATCTTTTCTCCAACCTAACCTTTGTCATATGAAAGGTCCTTCACCTTCCCTTATCTCTTTCCACTTTACTCACAAACACCATCAGATGCTAATAAACAACTTGAGAATGTAAAATACGTGCGTGTCTAGTGTTGAAGTACCTTCTGAGAACAGAATGATGCAGCAAAATACTTTCTGATTAAAAACCCAAGATACAGGACACACATTTTACCCACAGAAACTGAGGTCCACAGAGAAAGTGTTGGTGTGTGCAGTCACATAAATACAGTACACAGTCCATTTCTTCGTTTGTACTTTGATTTCTACCGAGTAAACCAGAGACCTTGTTACCCAGGTGGCTGCTGCTGCTGCCACGTGATTCTCTTCCAGATCCTTATGGCTGCACAAGAAAGCTCTTTGAGAAACTCTTAATTATACCAAAATTTAACTATGAGCCAGTGTTCTGATAAGCAATCAATCCCAAAAAGCAAAACTTGGTGTTTAGTGGTCATCCCCATCTGACAATTTTTACAGGCTGCCTCATTCTCACCACTTACTCACTGCATAAACTCTGCAGGCACCATGAAACTGCAAATGTAGAGCCTGAATGATGGGAAACCAATTACAGCAGTGATGACACAGCTATTGACATGCAAATTCCACGTAGGAATACAGAATAAGATAAGGAGTCACATAAACCTGAGGGCAGAGATCCAAGTCTAGAGGAAAGGGAAGGGAATAATGACACCACTACTTCTTTAGTGGCTTCAGGAACCTGAAAGCATTTGGGACAAAAGGCACACCCAGCCTCTGAGCTAATAAATAACTAAATAAAATTGTATATTGAACAGGGAATCTTGAACAGGATCTTCAGTTAGATCTATATTCTTCCAATTTTAATATTGCTTTCTTTGTAGGTAAGTGTAATTCCCAAACACCCCCTTGTCTTTCTTTTCTAAAGCTTTTCAGAAAATTAGCTCAGCACATCATACTTATTCAGATAATAACTACAATCTTCAAAGAGCCTGGATTTCAATGAGCAACAAGAACACACTGAATTGGGTGATTTTCATTCTTTGACAAATTTCCAAATATGAAATATTTATGATGAAGTATACAACAGCAAAGGAATTGCACTAAAATCAGACTATTTTAACTCAGGTTTCATGAAATTATAAGCCAGTTGCCTGCAATTTTGTCACAGGAACTTAAAAGGTTTTTTCCCTCTCCATCCTTCCTCCCTGCTCTCAAAGTAGGATGTGGTTAAAAGCACTTAAGTTTTGATTATGATTCTAGATATTCTGAATGTAAAATACTCAGACGAGTAATTTATGGTCAACGATGCCTTTTTTTAAATTCCATCACAAAAGCATTAAATTATGTTGTTATAAAACAAATTCTAAGCCAAATTAAAAACAGAAAATATTATTTTCCACCTCTAATGCTTCTTGCAGCATCAGATATCTCATAAAAACCCACCTTCTGATACTCCCAGTCAGCAGTGACCCCATGACATGCCAAGTACAGTGGCTCCAAGCAATTGCTGCAATCCCCTGCACTGAAGCTGTCTCACCCCTCAAAAACACTTCTTGCTCAAGATCTTTCAGAGAGATTATATTAAGTTTCCAGTAACAATGCCATGGTAATGGAACATCAAATGCAAACTGAAATGCTGTATTCTCTGTATAACCAATGGAGAGAGAGCACCATTTGTAACTATTTACATTTGAACAACCCATCACGTCCAAGACACTTTCATGAACTCTGATTATCTGAATTCTGGTTAGCCTGGATGCTGGCCATGTGCACAAATTGGCCAACTCCAGGCACAGCATTTCATCCCTGAACAATTTTTAAATGGGCAATTAAGAGCCATCCCACAAAGTATGAAAGCTTCAGAACTGGTTTATGTTCAAGTGTACAGAAGCCAGGCTTCCTAAAGAAATTATTGACTTCTGTTCTGACATGGATAAAACCCTAATCTTTAATTTAAATTCTATCATCTCCACATGCCCACTTAAATCTCTGTACCTTTTAATCAGCAGTTTGCAAATTACATTAGACATTAGGAATATAAAGCCAAGTGAGTTAGGAAACATCAAATCACAGATGACTCAGTTTTCAAAAAGCCTCTCCTTTAAACAGTTATGATTACCTCTTAGGAGTAAAGTTAAATTTAAACATTTAATGGCAGACACTATTTAGATAGGAAACAAGAAATTAATAGAAACATATGTGAAAAGATAAGAGGAATACATGGTGAAATTTGGTTTAAAAAGTATGTTCACTGCAGTCATTGCCCAGTCCCATCACTGTGGTCCTTCACACCAACACCAGCAAGTTCTGAGGTTTTTGTCTCATCATTCAAAGAGGGACAGTCCCACACGAGCCTCTCTGTTTATCTCACCACTACATGCTACTTCTACAATCACTCTCTTGATCCCAGCTCTCCAACTCCATTCTCACTCTCTTTAACTTGGCTTTGCTGTATGAAATGGGTTCAGCTTTTGGAGGATTTAAAATCCCTAGCAACCTCTTCAGCACAACATCATTCCCAGGATGCTTTACTCCTTTTATCCACTTTATAACTGTACTTGAAGAGAGGTTTTAAAGACACTTGGTTACATGTATTTACTCAAAGCACACCCTTTTCTGATGACTCTTGAGCCTCAGTACTCCTCTGGGTCTCCAGTTATTCTTTCAGAGCACCATCTGAAGGGCTCAATTTCTCTCATTCCTCTCACTGCCAACTTCCCAGGGGGCTTCACCCATGATCTTGCTCTATAAAGTGTCTTTGCATCATCAGAGACACTGGTTTAATCAGCTTTGTCAGAGCTGTCAAGTCACAAAAGCTCCAGAGTTGGCTACTTTTTGGCCAAGCTAAAATCCCTACCTTTCTGACATTTCCTTGTGGCTGCCTAGTTGTTAATTCAAGCTCAAAACCACCAAATGGAGCTCTAATGTCCTTCTAAACTCAGCTCACCACTTCCCATGGATACAAATGTCACACTCAATTTTCTGAATGCCTTTCATAGCTGAATGTCACCCTCCACTCACATCTGGTTTTTGTATGCTCTCACAATCAAGCACCATCCACTTATCTGCCCATTCAGTCCCTTCTTTAATGTTTCATCTCTATTATTGAACCAACCTTTTCCACAGTGTTAACAAATACAGTCAGAGCCTAGACGCAAAATCACTCTTGGAGTCTATTATTCAAATAAGTTTAAAACCTCTACATCTTGCTCCTTCCATCTCTTTGTCCTGAAAGCATAAACCACTTCTCTTCATTTCACAGACTTAAACACCTTAGTTCAGCTCAACCCATTATGTTTCATTCAAAGTAAGAGCAATTCCTGAATCTAATGAATGCACACAGTGATCAGTTTTGCAGAAAATTTAGTTTTTCTCCATGATACTCATAGCACTTGGAAGACTTATTCCTAAGCATACACAAAACCTATTACATTCATCTTCTGGTAAATCCTTCCTTTCTTATCTTATGTTGCCTGAAAAATCAAAACTTTACAGTGGTTGGATTTTTGGGGTGTTGAAGCTGCTGCCCACTGTGACTACCAACAGTGCCCAATTGTTTGATTTTCAGAGTTTACCTGAGTTTACATTATAAATGCCTCCATCCTTATGAAAATGGCCACTGGAAAGTGAAACAAGATAGACAACTAAGAAACTAACATAACTTTCTAATATCCAGTTGGGGGGAACTATAAGTCCACCAATCTGAAATTGCATTCTCTAAACAAGATATATTCTCCCTCAATTCCATACTGAGGAATTAATCACTAACTCTCCCAAATAAAGCACTTCCTTCTTTCAAAAGGTGCATATTCAAGATAAGGAGTGGCATCTGTTGTCCTCAATGAAGGAGGACAGAATCCTGTTCTAATTTTATCCTATTCTGCACTATTTGTCCATTTTGGAAAAAAAAAGAGTGCTTGATTATTTACAAAACCAACCTATTCTATTCACATTTGAATAAATGATACAAAGATTTCAAACTGCACTGTCCAAGGGGAGCAGCACATAAATAACAGCTCACAGTAATTAGGTTTAAAAAATAGTAAAATGCTCTGTGTGTGTGTGTAAAAGCAGGAATTCCTGCAGTAAATACCACACATACCAACCTTTTAGAAAGAATTGGTATGAGTTTCCACAACATATTTTTTTCTTTGAATCTAGAATGAAATTGATCACTTTCTAAATAATGGGAAACAGTCTGTTTTGCTAAATTATCAGAAAAGTTCAGTTTTCTTGAAAAAGTCACAAAAATTTTCAAATTACAACTGGAAATTTCCAAACATGCATATTTTAGATCCTAGACTCCAACAGCACACATTCCTGTTGCTGTCAAAATGCAAAAAGGAGTCAACCAAGATTACAGGTTTACCAATTAAGACTTTCCAAGGCATCTATCTATAGGACTGATGCCACAAAAACTTACAATGTAAGAACTTGCTGGCTGCTCCTCCTGAATAAAATACAAACATTCAGGTGGGCAGTCCCATCTGGGGGTGACAGAAGGAATTTCTGATTGCTGATCAAATGCTAAAATTGTGAGAACATTCCTGAAACTTCCCTGGCTTACACCAGGCAATATTGTCCTACATCCACATCTTTTTAGTGTCTATCCCAGAGGGATTGGGTAAGAGCTGCCTGGCCCATGGTGACTGAGCTCTTACCTTGGTGTTGGCGCATGCTTTCCCCTTCTTGTAGTCCTTGTGGCTGCCTCTTTTATCCAATTTGGCCCACAAGGCCTTGGCTTTCCAGTAATTGAGCTTGGACTTGAGTTTGTGATAGAAGGAACGATAGTCCTTGGGCTTTAGCTCCAGGTAGTCACAGAGCTCCTGGAAAGCCTTCAGAGTCCCCTTGCAGGTGGAAGCCTGGACAAATCTGTCAAAGAGAACGTGGGCCTGGTTCACCTTCTCGTTTTTACTTTCCTCCATGCTTCACACTTGGCAGCTGCCCAGGGGGGCAGCTGTGCTCTTCCAGTCTGCCAGATTTCCTGATGTTGTTCTGCTGAGCCACTTTCACCTCTGCCTTACGAGCATTATTAACCTATAAAACAAAAAGAAGAAAGAGTAATTGAATTTGCTCTTTTTTGTTCCAAAATTTTGTCTAGGCCTGCTGAACTGAGAGCTCAGATTCCCAGTCAGTCCTCAGCTGATTGATATCCCAAGAATTTTTACCCAAGCTGACTGAAGAGGAGGCTTCCAGAGTTCACTGAGCCTCACTGCAGACAGCAGCACATCTCACATCTCTGTTAAATCACAAAATACTTTAACCTGAGCCAGTGCCTTGGAATGAGTTTTCCCTGCTCATTTATCCAAACTCATTCTGCATGAAGAGCAGGGGAAGTTCCAAGTAAACAGGCAGATGTTCCATGGTGTCTGGAAGAGGGCAGAGGCTGTGAAACACAACAGGCAGACCCTACCATGTTGCAGTCACTGTGTAACACCACAGCAACAGTTATGGGCTGGTGTTAAAAACACTACTGCCACAAAACACTTAGAGTCTGTACTCCATCAGTAAAATAAGCTCTTGTGCCTTCATTCTAAAAAGACACGTCTTTGGTCATGATAAATGGAGATAAGAGGATGGCATGGCAGAAGCTGATGCAGAGTCCTTGCCAAGACTGGTTTTTGCACAGTGATGCCTACTGTTAAACCTGCTAATAGCAATCAATTTCTTGGAAAAACTAGTCAAGGCTGTAAAAAGGAAGCCTGTCTGTGTCGTATAAAGCAGTATAAACATTTCCCTTACCTAAAGCCTACACACATAATTCTGTCCATAAATGAGCAGCATAAGAGTGAAACACGGTTGGTGCTTTCTAAGATCCCATACTAACTCCCCTATTCTGTCTTTTTCAGCTTCTTTTGATATGCAGGTCCATACAAAATTTTAGGTGGTAGCTGGGGTCTGCTTTAACCTGCTGGGGCAGAGCTGCTGTCGTGAGCTCTGCTGCTCATTTCTGGGATGCCTCAGAAGCAGGCTGGAGACCTACAGAATTGTTTGGATCATGCTTAAAGCACAGGTATCTGCTCTTCCTCTCTCTCTTTTATACAGAATAAACCTTTTTCTTTCTTTTATAGATAACACTAAGTATACTCTAAATTATCCTTCTTGTTGAGAAAGAACAGTTCTGTTTGCCTGCAGATATGAAGGCAGCACAGGAACACATGCACAAACTATGGAAGTGAAAGCACTTCTGAGGTGCTTTCTGCCCTTTGTTTTTTTGCAAAGGGTATTAAGGCAAAAAGGGAAAAATGTGGACTTGGATAAAACTTTTTAGATTCTCACCAGCTCTTTTCCTGCTTCCAGCAGACAGGAAGCCAAGCCAAACATTACAGCTCATGTCTCTTCCCCTCCCACATGACAGCTCTCCAGTAGTTTATTTGGGCACTCCTGCTTTTCAGCCTAACATGGTATTTATTGTTTATGTTTAGAAACAGCAAGGGAGTCCTGGAAACCTTTACATACAGCCACAAGCTGCTAGTTTTTAAAAATTAAAGTTCCTACAGAAGTCAAAGTACTACAGTGGGTTATAGTGCAGAACATAATTGTAACTTTATTAGGAAAACCACCTTAGAGGACTCAGTACCCATGAAGCTGTTTTTCTAACTGGCTGATAGGGATGCCCATGTCCATATCAGTGCTGCTCACTAAGCAAATTGGAAATGCTTTCCTTGTTTGCCATCTTAACTTCACCGTTGTGAAGCTGGAAATATCTCCAGGCTTGCACCTCAGGGAAAGCACTGCACTGCTACAGAGGCCAAGTCACAGAACCCTAAAATGGTTTGGGGTTTGGAAGGGAGACCTTAAAGGTCACAAAGTTCCAACGCCCCTGCCATAGGCAGGGACACCTCCCACTAGAGCAGGTTGTTCAAAGCTCCATCTAATTTGGTCTTGAGCACTTCCAGGGATGGGGCATCCACAGCTTCTCTGGGCAACCTGTGCCAGTGTCTCAGTGCCCTCACAGCAAAGAACTTCTTCCCAATATCCAATCTAAACCTGCCCTATAACAGTTTGAAGCCATTCCCCCTTGTCCTATCATTCATGTCTTTTTTAAAAGTCCCTCTCCACCTCTCTTCTGGCCCAACCAGGTACCGAAGTTCTGTGTCTCCTCTTTTGTTCTCAAGAATATTATAATGCACTCCAACAAAACCCCTCTAATGCTGAAGGAGTCATTTCAGTGTCTCTGTGTCATACAGACACAATAAAATACCTACAGCCTAAAGCCATATGCCTCATTAATCAGCACAGCATTCCAAGCTGAATGCTCTTATGTACCCCCCACTTCTTGCACCCCCACTCTGCTACCCAAACACCCACTTTACACCAGTGCTTTGCATGACTGAGACTTGTTCAGAAAAAGCAATACAAGTTACATGAGCTGAATTAAGTGGAGTCACAATTCAGGTCTGTTAGTCCACATTCCATTTCTGATATATCCAGATGTAAGGACAGCACAGGGATCATTTCTTACTCTTGCTTCTCCCACAGCTTTTCACCAAGGAAGTGAAGCAGTATTGGTTTTGCACTGCTCAAACACACCAAAGTTAAAACCCAACCTCTTTTTGTCATCTTTTATGACAGCACAAGCTGGCTTGTACTGGGCAATTCATTTGGCTATAAATAAGAAAACCAGCTGGCCCCTGGGTTGAAAGAAAGGATTCTCAACCAATTCTGTTCCATCCTAAGTTGCATACATCTCACGGGTCCAGGAGCTGGGTGGTGTCAAGGAACAGACCAATAACTGGGTTTTTCAAACTCCCTTTATAAACAAGACTTCATACAATAAACTTGTTCTTTTGCCACATGGACATTGGGGTGTGTGTTGCCCCACAAAACATGTGGATATTAAACATAATATCCTTTCACTCTAGGAACTTACTGCCCTGTCTGAGGTTTGCTAAGCCAGCAGCCAAACCTGGAACAAACAGGTCACTTGAGCCAGCACATTCCAAGGGGTACCTTAGCACGGCAGCTCTGCCCAAATCCCGTTTCACAGCCTGGGAAATCAGTTGTGCCCACGGGTGAAACACCAAGGCTTCAGTCACCACATCAGGTCACTCCCTAGAACTCTGCATTCCTGATGTAAACACCCTGAGCCCTTGGAACCCAAGAGCAACACGTCAGAGAACATGGAAATTACAGGAGGAAAGCAAGGGCAGGCAAGAACTATTTGCTGGTTTCCAGGGCACTGGTGTGCCTCGCTGGCTGCTCTGCAGTCCCCTGCATGTTTTGTCTCGAGGCAGCTGATTGCTGACTCAGATGCTCTGTGAATTCCTTGGCTCGGGAGCTGGGCGAGAAAGACAAAGCCCGTGGAAAAACGCATGCAAGAACAGTGTTCACGTTGCTATTTACAATAATAGCAGGAGGTTGTCACTGACTCATGGCTCCAAGCACCCTCAGGATCTCCAGTGCTCGCCCAGGACAAAAGAATCCAATGGAAAACACAGAGATGCAGGCAGTGAATAATTCCAGGTGGTGGTTCCTTCCCACAGTCACCACAGATGCAGGAATATGAATATTTTATCAAATGCATACACAAGAAAGAAAGCCCAGTGCCCTACTTCTGCCAAAGGCAAGAGATAAGAGGAGATTTTGCAAATTCTACACATCATGAATTTGGTTGTACAAATTGAAGTTCTACAGCAAATGCTGCAAATGCAGGGCTTATATGTTCCAGGCAAATAAACTCCCATCACAGGAGTCACCACCCCCTCCACATTTCCGTCCTAATTTTGTTCAGAGTGTTCATTCAAGCAATGACTTGAGTCCGGGAAAAAATAAAATACTACAGGAATGTATTTTTCAGCCATCTCTTTTTTTCCCCCATCAGAAATTATTGAGTTAATTCCATCTACATTCACAGCTTGTTCTCTCCACCCTAAATCAGGAGTGAATAAAACATTTGCCAAAGTAACTGCCCAGCTGCACTTCAGAATGCTGAGTTTCTCTGAGCACCATGTAAGTGCTTTCTTACATTTGAATTATTTCACAGCCAGGCCAACACCACAGATGCACCCTCGACAGACAAACCTCTGAGAAGTCAGGCATCAAGAAGAAGCAGTAATACCATATGGAATTTGAAAGCAAACTGGTCCATGACCATAAAACTACTCTCCAGCAACATTCCCTATGCCCTTGCCTCCCTTTCCTGGCTCCTCCTGCAGCTTGTAGGAGGAGCCAGGCTCAGCAAGGCTCAGTAACAAGCTCTGCAAACTCTGAATTACTGCAGCACCCAGGCAGCCAGGACACACTTGGCTAGCAAAAGCCTAAGCACAGATTACAGTTAAGCTCATGCTACAGACAGTGGGGACACCTATTTTTGTCTCTCTCCTCACCCAGCATCCAGTTTTCTTGTAGGAAACCAATTACCTTCAAGACTCTTACTCCTCGTTGAATCTGGATGAAATTGTTCAAAAGTTATTAAGGATGAACTGAAAAGCAGATGAACAAATGGCTCAATCCCATAAGCCTCCCCTCTTTAGGAAGCCAAACACACAAAAAAAATCTTTATTCCAACAAATGAAAAAGCTCTGTTTTAATTTTTAAGATTTACATTCTTTTACTTTCAGCTAAAACTGAAAAAATGGATTTTCTACAATATGTTCATGACTTTCTAAGTGATTACAATACCAAAAAGTGCAGCTTTAGGGCAGTGGTAAGACTGTGGAACAGATGGCAAAAAGAGGACAATTTTGACAAGAAAAGCTAAAGCCAAGACTGGCAACTATTTTGGGT
The DNA here is from genome assembly GCA_020466415.1 of Ammodramus savannarum pratensis. NCBI lineage: Eukaryota > Metazoa > Chordata > Aves > Passeriformes > Passerellidae > Ammodramus > Ammodramus savannarum. Next base: position 9,523,897 of record JAHXMQ010000028.1, on the reverse strand, counting down.
CCATGTGAAGCAGACCAAGAATGGGAAAGCAGGAGGACACAGGCGTGGCTGCCATTGTTTGCAGCTTCCCTTTTAACCAGATGGAAAAGGGGCACGTCAGCCCTGTCCGCAGCACGTCTGAAATGGGATTCAGATCTGCTCCTGTTCATAACATTCAAGACTCCAGTAAATAAGCTGTCAAAAATTGTGTTTTAATCTATCATGAAACCTGATCTGGAGATTTCTGCCCACCACACTGCAGAGAGTCTTCTGGGTCTCCACCTCTTTCCTGCCCACCCTCCCTCCCAAGCCAGGCCAAAAGTGGGAGAAAGAGAAACCAAGGATGAACTTGACTGCAAATACAAGAACAACTTCTGAGCACACACATAAACAGAATAGAATGCTCATGTCAAGAAAAACTCAACACAATACTTCACTTGAGAAGAAATGCTAATTACACACAAGAACATGGAAACATACAAATAGAGAAGCAGTTATAGAAAATATTTTTGTTCCCAAATTCAAATTACAGTAGAGAAGGAAAAATGTGTACATTGCTTATTACTAACCACTTCTTCAATGCCACAACACAACTACTGAAAGCATTTGACCTACAAAAAAAGCCCTTTTCTCTATGAGAACTCAAGAAGCATACTTTGCTGCTGCTGTCATAGACAACTCTTTGATCATAGCACTCCCTACACTGAATGAACACTAACAAAGAAAGAGACCAAGAAACAGATCAATGCTTCTCTTTGGAAGAGAAAAAACAAAAGTAAATTATACCAAGGAAGAGGTAGCTGTTCCCTCAGAGGATGATAAGGGAACAACAGTAGGACACCTGGATAGGTGTCATTCTCACACCACGATGTAACAGAGCAACACACTTGAATTCCTTTATCTGAAGTGCTTTGAAGCTGCTCCTGATGTTACATTTCAACATAGAAATGCATCTCCTAAAGTTAGTTCCCACCCAGTTTTACAAGCTGGATTTCCCCAGAGCTCTGCAAACACTATGTAATAACCCTTGGAAAGTGCCTATTTAAAAAAAAAAACAAAACAAAAGGAAGACTCCTAAAATTACCAGAATGACATTTTCACAAGACTTTATTTCTATGACTTCAAATGGGGATAAAACAAATTTGTTGCCTTAGCACAGCAAGGTATATCAGCTTTTGACACCATACAGTACAAAGACCCCTTCATTTTTCCAAGCTAAAATGCTGTGTATGCCACAAGAAAGAGCAGAAACATCAGCTTTGAGAAAAGCTTTACTGAGCATTAGAGAACAAGAACTGTTCTGCCCCAAGTAGAAATTCTGAGCAGAACAAAGAGTGGAGCCCACAAACACACTTCAACAACCTCTGCAGCCCAGAGAGCCAACTCCACTGAAATCTCCAGATTCTACTAGTGCACTGATCACCCCAAACCATCCCATGGTACAGGGAGAAAATATATGGAGCCTCTATTTGTATTTTGAAAAAAAATAGTAATCTCATTAAATAAATTGTCAAATGAAACTCACATATAAACATATTTGCAAAAATTTATGTAAGTGAAAGCTAACATAAGTGAAAGTGAAATTTTGGTGTTAGAACCTAACACCAAAACACAGACTGCGCTGATCACAGAAGTGATCACAGAGGAGAAAAGATAACAGGAACAAAGAAACAGAACCATAGGATCTGCAGCTGACAAGAGGATAAAAATTACCGATCTTTATTGGGCATGTAAAATGTTTCAAGAGACCAGAATGAAAAGGTCTAGCACCCTCTGTAATATGTGCTTGCTTTCTCTTTACCTGCAGTTGCCTCCACTTAATGTGCCTCAGCTCTCCCTCTCATTACCAAATTAGCCAGGGAAGGGAACCAAGCCAGGGAAGGGTCTGCAGCAGAAGTCCTGTGAGCAGCCCTTGAGGGAGCTGGGGTTGCTCAGCCTGCACAAGAGGAAGCTCAGGAGTGACCTTATCCTCTCTGAAAAGAGGGGTAGCCAGGTGGGGGTCAGCTTCTTCTCCCAGGGAAGAGGTGAGAGCACAGGAAGAGACTTCAGCTGTGCCAGAGGAGGTTCAGACTGGATATCAGGAGGAATTCCTTCAAAGAGAGGGTGGTCAGGCACTGGAACAGCTGCCCAGGGAGCTGCTGGAGCCACTGTCCCTGGAGAGGTTTAAGGAAAGGCTGGAGGTGGCACTGAGTGCCACGGTGGTGCTGGGTCATAGGTTGGACTTGGTGATCTCAGAGTCTTTTTCCAACTCAAGTGATTCTGTAATTCCCCCTTATATAGGTCAAAGATTACTGATCACCTGGAGATCCAAAGGAGGCTGAATTTACCAAATTTACCCTTCATTTGCAGCAGTCATTAGGAGAAATATTTAGCAAGAAGCAAGCTCAAAGACTGGCCATTTGTGCCAGCATTTATTTTAAACCCAGCAGATAGAGGCCAAGACTTTCAAGTCCAGGGCTCACCCCTCTGTGGTTTGGTAAATCCAGACTCTCACAAAACATTCCAGTTATAGACAGTAAAAAATGAACATGGGAAAGCAAGTTGTATTTGTGCTGCTTCCAATTCTCAGCTGCAATGGGTGTGGAAAAGAGGCAGGCACTTCCTGAAAGGAAGTGGTGGATGACAAGGGAACGAGAAAACAGGATCAGAAGATTCCTAATTTCACCATTTTTACACAGTCAGCTAGGTATGGCATCACAAATCCTGTGCAGTGAGCAGTTCAAACAGATTACAGATTATTTAATGGATGTATACCCATTTTCTGTGGAAAAAGACTGATTACAGAAAGCAGGGGAAGTTAAAAATCTTGGAATCTTCTTCCCTCTACACATCTTGCAAGACTCTTTTGGGAGCCAAGAAATCTAATGTAAATAGACATTTGAATAAAAGAGCTGTAAAGATTTCTCCAACCCACAAACCACCATTTAGAGATGGCTGAACTTTAAAAGAAAAAGAAAAACAAATCCCAAGCTTTATTGTAGGACAATTTCAGGAAAGGTTGGGATCATGCTATAACCCATGGGTGCAACCTTAGCCTGTGTAATTACCACATAAAAGATACGTACAGAATCAAAGAAAAAAGAAAAAAAAAACACCTAAAAATCAGACTTTAAACCCAGACCTCCAGAACTGCCATCTTCTTTCCCTTAACAAGTAAAGTCCCACCAGGAGCAGCATCTCAAGACTCACCTGCAGATGAGGTCACTGGTGATTTGTCACTCTGTATCCCAGCTATTGGATGCTCCAATCTGCCCCTGTCCCCAGCCCATGCATGGCCAATAAGACCTATTGACACCCTCAAGCTTTCACTGCTGCCAAAGAAAACCCCTCAGTGTGTTTATAACCACCCATGGGTGTACCCTGCTCCTGTAACTCAAACCACAACCCCAGCCTTCCTTTCTCCTTCTAAGCTATGCACAAAAATATGTGCTCTGCACTCTGTCTATACACCCAAAATCAGAAATAGCAACAACAACAAACTCAATCTAGGTTAGATCAGGCTGTTTCTAACACCCCACAAGCTTCTCAGCCATGTGCTGTCCTCCCACATCACTCACTAGATTAGACAATAATATACAATTAGGCAATTTCAATTTGTTTTGCAGAGGTGGAGAATTACACACCTCAGTAAGAGCACTACTGACTGAGCTGAGTCTGAACAGGGCACCAAGCAGGATTTGAAACAAACCAGGAGCCTTCTTTCCATCATGGCTTATCTTTTTGGCCAGATTCTTTATGGAGTTACACTTCATTTTTACAGTAAAACTTATTTATTAGACTCTAAAGGCATGGGGCTTCTAGATAACAGGGGAGATACTGAATATGTTCAATGGACACAATGTTAAATCCCAATTTGTCACAGGAAGAAAACACACCCACACATTCATCCTATAACTTTTATTTCATAAATTAGATCATTTGGTGGAGGTCTATTCCACACAAGCCACAAACCTCTGTAACCTCTCCCAGGCTGCATTCCTGTAGACATGACTTTAATTTCAGAGGGAAAGAAAGTCTTGATCCCATCCTTTCCTCAAAATACTCTTACTATGCTTACATTTTTGGGTTCTTGACAGTATGCTAAACTTAGTTTAGTATTAACCCTCGATAAATTTACTCATGCAAATCTTTCCTCTTTCCAAGATAAGAACACCAACCCTTTGCACTCTGGCATGCTCCACAATCCTGAGTAAGGATAATAATTTTAAAAAGAAAAGCAAAATCCAACCCTTAGTGACTAACCAACTGTGAGACCATCAAATGACAACTGATGAAATCTAGCAACTTAATGAAAGTCTGTCTGTTACACAATCTGCTGTGCCTAATGCTTCCCCATCATTCATATTCCTCAGAGGTACAAGGAAAGCTTTCACCAGGAGACAGGAATGTATTGTAAGCAAATAACCAATTCAACACCTTGGCTCAATCTTGTCAAACACACAGAGTTTGCATTTTCTCATGCTACAAAATAGCCCAGAATCTTGAAAAGTAATCCGAACTGTAGGAGGAGAATGGCAAAACCAAAACCCACAACATCCAATTTTTGTCCTATGCTTCCCCATTGTCCATATTCCTCATAGGTAGAAGGAAAGATTTACCAGGAGGCAGGAATGCATTGTAAGCAAATAACCAGTTCAATATTTTTGCTCAATCTTGTCAAACAGAATAAAGAGTTTGGATTTTCTCATGCTATAAAATACACCAGAACCATGAAAAGTAATCCAAAGTGTAGGCAGAGAATGGCAAAACCAAAACCCACAACACCCAACTTTCCCTTCGGCTCCGGATACCAGATAACACCAATTGCACACATTGTACATGGGTTATAAATAGCAACCAGGCAGCACCTTCCCCACTTGGCTGGACATCTGACTCTCAGTAAACACGGAGCAGTTTCAATTGCCCAGATAGCAACTTCCCTGGAGCCTGCAGGATGCCTCTCTCAGCAAAGGCCATGCCAAGCTCAGTGCCTGGAGCGAATGAAAATCTGTGAGGAAATCAGTCAGAGGAAGGAGCTGGAGGTGGTTCTGGGATTTACTCTCCTCTCCCTGAGGCTCTGGCAGCCATCACTTCCAGAGGCAGACATTACCAATCTCCTCAAGCACAGCTGCACTGGTGGGGGCATGAAAAGACTTGGTATGAATTAGTCAGAGATTAAATCCAACCTAAGTGTAAAGATGCCATTGGCAGAATTCATTCCTAGTAGCAAGGACACATCTTTGCCTTTTATCCTCAAGGACTGCTCTGCCTTTTTCATTGCACCCTCCTTTGGATAAAGGCCCATTCCTCTGCAAGGATATCTGGGGGTCTGAAGCAGATACCTGGAAGGTTCAGCTGAGGATATCTGGCAGAAAAAGCAGTCCTGTGAGGGGGCACAGGCATTTCCTTTGCTTAATGCAGCTCTGAGAGCCCTCACCAGGGAACTACCAGCACTTTTTGTGCAACACATCTGTGTGCACTTTGTTAGCAGGCAAAGCCCCCCATGCTCACAGAGGGCACTGTGGAACAGAGACTGCCCAGCATGGTTTGGCAGCACTGAGGCACTGCTTTGCTCCTGTGCTGCTCACAGGCTCTGCTCTGTGGGCAGTTCAGCATTTCCACTGGCAGATGATTCAGTTCTGGACCTTGGACTCAAACTGTGTCATTTCCATAATATCTTGTTCCATAACATCCTGTATTTGAGCACTAGCCAGAATGACCCTTTTCCAAAATGCTTTTAATGCAGCAAGAAGGAGCACAAGAGACTGCAGGTCACTTGTGGCTTTCTCAGTGACAATACCAACAGGCAGTTGCTGATGTATCTGAAAAGGAAAATACTGAAATTAAGAAGTATTTTCTTCAACTTCATTCAACTCCTGCTTTCAGGCTCAGTCAGCCAGAACAGACTGGTAGCAGAGCACAGCTCTGCAAACTGGGAATGACCAAGAGTGGTGGCAGCACCACAGCATGACACTGCTGCTTTTCTGAAAAATTCACACAGTGCTCCTGGAGAGCATTAACTGCACAGAACAACCTGGCATCTTTGAGACCTGACAACTACCCTCTCTCTAGTTATCACTGCCAGTAAACAATTTAATATCTGTATATTTACTGTTAGTTTATGCTAACAGAAACAAATATTGCTGTTAAGAATAAAGAAAGATTTGTTTTCTCCAATTTAAGGACTGAGAAATGTAAAGGGTTTGTTTCTTGTTACACTGGGAGTTACCAGTAAAATCCATGTCTGCTCTCCACTCCCCTATCATTTCCCCTGCATACACCCCAGAAATTATCATGTGTTTTTCCATGGACCCAAAAGATCTGGCTAACTGTAGAGAAAAACTTCTCATTTCCTGTGGCAAACCAGAAAACACTTCAGTATTTGGTTCTTTAAATACTTGGGAGTGACCACAAGTAATAAGCAATGTTTGCTTTTAACCTTTCATTTCTGTAACACTCCTGTTTATTTTGTAGGATAGAGCAGACTGTTGGAGTTGGAAGAGCCCTGCAGTGACCATCTGCCAGGCTGAACAAAAGCTGAAGTTGTTAAGGGCAATGCCATCATCAAAGTTCATTTCCCTTCCCTGGCTGACACCAGTGTCTGGGCATGCACATTTTGTGGTAACTTTTGTATTATGTTCTGTAACTATAGGGAATAACAGGGAAATGCTCATTTGAAGAACAAAAGGATCTAAAGTTGATAAAAATGGGCAATTTCCTACCCTTATCACACTGGCCAGTGATATTACGAATGCTTTATGTCTCATCCCTGTTATCAACTCAGACATTTCTTCCTGAGCCAGTTGTTTTTATGATCAATAGCTTTCTTTTAATTTCCAGGCCAAGTTTATACCTCTCTGTTCCTGTGATGATGCTGACCTATGCATTAGCTTTGCCTCCCTTCCCACACATATTTATAGACAATGCCACATCTCCCCTTGGCCTTCATCATGCTAAGGTCAAATCAAGCTCTCATGGACTAAGATAGGCTCTCTTTTCCCTCTCCTGCCCATTCTGGGATTCCTTTAGTCTCTTCCACCTCCACAATCCACAACTAACATACATTTTAATGTACTCCTTGATCACAGGAATCACTCTTTCTCCTTTCTTGGTTATTCCCAAGTGAAAGGCCATCAGATTGCCTCACACTATTGAATTTAATCTCATGTATATCCTATAAGATCTAGTCCTGTAACTCAGTATTGAAATCAGTGAAGTGGGGTTCTAGAGCACTCTCCCACAAGAAAAGCCCAAAGCAATTACTCAGTTTATTCCTCCTTACCATGACTGCAAACATGCATGCACAGCAAAACAACTTTATTGAAAGTTCATTGAAGGCTGTGCCAAATTATTTGGTTCAAGGCCTTTAGCTGCATCAAGTTGAATTTCTGTGAAAGCAGCTGATACTGTAGCCATTTCTGTAACCCTCTGTCCTCTGACAGAGCGTGGGGTGGGAAGGAGTGTGAGGAGGTGACCCTGCCATTTGAAACTCCGTTTCCTTGACAGGATGGATGGAATTTTGCTTCTTCCTCTGTTTTAAAGAATTACAGCCTTGAAAGCTGAAGGTTTCTGAGACTCCCAGAATTTTGCCTGTGTGCATAGAGCTGCCAAAAACAGTGTTGATAATAGTGTTGTTTGGAAAGGCTGTTCATGCAATCTCAAGAAAACTCTGCTTTTGGTAGAACAGCTTACTAAAAGCTGCTGGTATGCTCCTGAGTGTTGTTTACTTTGGAAAATGAAATTTGAATGTTGTTTTCCCTCAATGGCAAAGCTTTGCTATGCAAAGTAATACTTCAGGCAATTTATGCCACATCTGTGTCCTCACAGCTAATAAAGGAATGTAAGATGACTACAAGCTATGCAGGTATAATCACTTCACCAAATTACATAAGAGAATTTAAGAGATAAGTACTGTTCTAAGTGCTCCAAGCATATATTATATGTTGCCCAGGAGTCCATTATCCCAAAAGAAGAAAATAATTTTGTGTCTTTGGATTGCTCTTAGAAATACCTAAAATATCACAAGAGTGTGGTTGATTCAGCATTGCTCTAATCTGATCGTGAACAAGCTTGGTTTTCCCTTTTCCACATATGCTATGGAACAGTAACTTCACTTTCATTAGTCCCCTGGCTAACTCCTCAGATCTGACAGCAATGCAGCCATTAAGCAGATCAGCAGGGTCTCAGGTTTAACAGAAATATCAGTATTTAGACATGTCTGACTTCAGTCCAAGGTTGCTGGCACACTTATAAACAGCCATAGATTGAGATGCAGCAATATCTTAGAGAAACAGAACAAAGCAGCAAGTTTACAGTATCCAGCTGTAATGAAATGTGAAACTCTGCCCTTGACAAGCATAATACAGCATTGTTCACTGGACACAAGAGGGGCTCCCCTCTGCAGCTTGGACTCCTACCTGCTCCAGTGCTTCCACATGTCCCTGTGCTCTTCACACTTGCTGGTCTTGGAGAAAACACCAAATTTTCTGCCAGGCTGTTGCACACAAGGTCTAGAGCTCATCTCACTGCAGACTGTGGGGAGTAACCCCGATGTTATTCAACATTGTGGCATCCCAGTAACTCACAGGACATGCTGGAGAAAGCATCTGTGGTACCCACACCCCCTGTACATGGACTCACCCAGCACTTCCTGACTGTGCATCAGACTCCACATTCCTCCACTGCAGAGGACAAGGCAGCTCTCTTCTAGCACAGAGCTATTTATTACTTACACCACATGCCACATTAACACAAGCTTATGTAAGCAAATTCAGAGCAAGGTAACATCTAATGAAAATGGCCAACAAAAAACAGGTACCTTGCTATTAAGACTGCTTTCCCTGGAAGAATTTAAAGTCACCCAGGGAATGTGTGGGAGAAGCTGACAACACTGCAAAGCAACCTGCAGCAAGGCAGGTGTGAGTGCAAAACACCTGCAAACAAACCCAATCCATTGCTAAAGGTGAGTTTGACTTTCACCTAGAACTGAAGCTCACACACAATCTGTGTCCTCATCTATGTCAATCCCACCCCAGGTCAGCCTGACAAGCCTTGGGTGTGATGTCCACAGACACAAAATGACCACCTGAAGTGAACAAGAGCAGTTTCCACTGTCTGTGACTGGAATGACCAGGCTGGCTGGCCCATTCTCTCAGCAGTCTTTTCTACAGACAGAGTGGAGCACAGAGAAGCTTCCAGAACACTGCTCTCCTGGCTTCCTTCACTGAGCAAGTAGTTACAACCCATTCCTGGAAAAACAACCCTGTGCATGCAGAGAAAAACCCAACTGGGCTACGCTCAACAACTGGAGTCAGCACTAAGGTGACCCAGACAGGATTAAGCTGGAGCCCTGCCACACCATTAGCTTTCATCAGATCAGTATTTGGCTCCAGAAAAAGACAGATCATTTCTGGGGAAAGGCATCCATGCTTCCTTTTCTCTTCTTGGTTAAGAAACTTGATCTGGCTGTTGATTAGGGAAGTACACCAATCCATATTGTTTAAAACTCTTGCTTAAGGAGAAGGTCAAACTAAGAAATTGTGAGTCACAGAACCACAGAATAATTAAGATTGGAAAAGACCTCTGGAGATTGCCTAGGTTGATCCCACTGCTCAAAGCAGAGTCAGCTAAAACAGGTTATTCAGGACCGTGCCCAGTCGGGTTTTGAGTATCTCCAAGGACGGAGTCACAAGGGATGCTTTAAGCCTCACATAATATCTCTTGCAACAGACAGACCTGCATATTTAACCTCCAGGCAGATTAATTTTTATGTAACCAGGCAATACAAGAGAGGACAGATACTCAAGTCCCAGCACACATCACCCTAAAAGGTAAAGTTGAGGGTGCCAAAAACAGCAAGTCACTTTTTCCCCCATATTCATGAAACTCGTGAGGTCCTCAGATTTCCTCCTTACTCTGAAACAAACTCAATTGTTTATTCCCAGCCCTAATGGAACATTAAACAAAAGAAAGCTTAACCCATGAAGACAACACATGAAGCTTCTCTAGCAGATAGTATTGGAGCTCTGAATCCCACTTTACATTCTACTCCCTAAACAAAGGCAACACCTAGCACAAGGCTTTAACTAAACTGCCTCTGCTCTCCTTGCAAACAGTTCTTACTGGTCAAGTTCAGTAACAGCTGAATTTGCAATAAACAAGCACTGCCAGAATCAAAAATAACATTTAAGAGAACCTCAAGAAGTGATTGAGTGTCATGTTGGTCCAGATGTTGATCCAGAACATTTGATTTTCTCACAAGCTGCAAGATGGAAGAGGTGCCTAATGACATCAAAAAGGATATTCATACCTAACAACAAAAAAATTAGGATCAAAAAATCCATGCTATGTTTTCCAAAGGCAGAGTGCAGTTCCTGGCAATGGGGCAACAAGGAATAGCTATGCAGCTGGCAAGTGAACCACAAGGTTTTAAATAGATAATTCAGAGCCAAAGATTACTCTCTTATCCTGCACTGGGGGTGTTACAAGGCTGTGAGGAAAGATAACGATGTACAGAGAAGAATCAAAAATGTATCACTTCAATTTTAAATTATCTACCTCTGCCTTTACAAAACTACTTTTTGGATGACTTGCAATGTGTCAATATGATTTAAAACAGCAGATGTTTGTAGAATGCAAAGACCCCTGATTCTGTTTTGGTGTAATCAGGGGGCTTTTCAACTCTTGCAAGATTGCCATTTTAATTTTGAACACACTCAAATAAAATAAAGCTCACCTCAGGGATGAGAAGTTGTTTCTAGTCTCAGGTTATAGTGGCTACTTAGAAGTACTTGGGTAAAGTGATTTTTCTAAGAAAGAGAAGGTCGGCCATGGGGGAAAGTTTAAGAAACCAGCAGGGCAGGCTGACCCTACAAAGAGCAGATTTTTAACAGCCTTGTTTATTGGGAATCTACTCCACACATGCATGTGGGACTGGAGATCCTCCAGCAGGTCAGCCCTTACACTCAGGGTCCTTCTTTGCTCATCCCCTAACAGGAGGGTCTGGCGACAGGATTTGAGGAGATTACCAGGGCAAAGCTGGAAGTGCCTCCCGCCAGCAGTCTAAAAGTGAAGTTAATCACCTCAGCACTTCCAGGGGCAAGGCCTGGGAAAGATTGAGTGAGACTGCTTTCAGCAGCTGGCCTGAAACCAACCACCAGCCATGACACACCAAGTCTGATCCTGTGGGCAAACAAGTCCTGAGCAATGGTTCCTGGAGGGAACACGCTGGGTGACACAGAACACACTGCTTCACACTGTTCCACACAGAACGTTCCAGCAAGTCCCACTGGAACACTCAAGTGCTCCAGGTCTATACTACAAAGAACTTTTGGTAAAAGAAAATAAGCAATAATTTGTGTGTGCTTATTTAGGAAACAGCTACCTTCACTCAAATCCTCTGGCAAGTGGGGAAAGCGGCACTAAGTCCTTTCCAGGGACAAAACTTCAGTCTAGATTTAGAAAAGGCTTAGTCTAGACACAGATACCACAAGCACTGAAAATGTGAAAACTTTTCTGGTGTCCTCAGTGCACAGGACAGGGAGTGTCTCCCTGTGTCTCCCTCCTCCCAGCAGGCAGCCCAGGTAGGGGTCCAAGGCTAAATTCAGCTACCACATTACCATACCCTGTCATGGTGCAGACTTGCTTGAAAATTTAGGAATTTATGCTGAAACTTGGAAGAAAATATCCCAGCAAACAACTCTCAGCCAAAACTTGAATGGAGTCTTTAGCACAAAGAGGTCAGCTAGTGACTGTAGAAGTATTCACTGAGTTTCTTCTGCATTTCATACATACACACCCATCCTTCCCCCCACATAAAAAGGAAAGTCAGGGATTCTATTTTTAAAACAAGCTTGTTTTCATTTAAAGAGAGAAATATGCACATGCAGTTTCAATATCAACTATTTCAGATTTTATGGGAAGTTTTTTCTTCAGTGACCTGGCCTCAGTTTAGTGGTTTTCTTTTTCTTTCTCCCTTTGTTTTTAGATCCTTCCATGAAGAGGAAACCCTTCTAGAAAGAAGAGCTATTCCCTGCAGTACCACCTCTCCCTTCCAAATTGCCAAGAACAGTGCAGGGAATAGTTTTTAGCATGGGGACAGAGAAAGCTTCTTCCAAAAGTTTAAGGACACTCTCCTCAGACTATTTCAGTCACCAATAATTGCACTGGAATGGCACTGGAGATTCCAAAGGAAAGCTGTTATCCATCACCAGCAAGTCAGCTATGCTCAGCTCTGTAAATACATCTCAGAAGAATCAAGTGCTGGACTTTTCCTACATTTATAGTACTGCAAGAACAGAACAAGGAAAACAGTCTGTTTAGCTTTTATTTTTGTCTTGATATGTTTCCATTCTGAATTTCAAAATGTATTCCTGTCACTGAAGTATACATTTTTTTAAACTGGGAACTTTCAATGCAATTTCAGTCAAAAAGGACCAAGAGAAAATTCAGTACCTATGTCCAAAGAAGTGCTAACAGACATTTCCACCTTGAGAAAGGCCGGAGACAACAAGCTTGTTCATCAAAACCAGTTCCTGAATTTTACAACTTTCTCTTCCAGCCCTGTGGTTTCACTGGGTTTATTAAATCACATCAGCTGGTGCTATTAAGTACTTGATGATAATGCAGAAAGGAACAGCATTTCTGTGGTTGGAAATGCAGCCACACAACCTTCCTGTGCATGCATAACTGGGGCTGTAACAGCAGATGCACCCACATCTCCATACATATGGATCCATGCTTTGCTTAAACCTATTTATCTAGGACATCTATTTCATGCTACCACTGAAAGGTGTTTCTTTCCCTTCCCCCTGATTTTGGGAATGCTTGGAAAGCTGTATTTTCAACTGAAGACCATGCTGGAAGCTCCCCTGCCTAACCCAACACCAGCAGCCTCTTCAGTCAGGTCAGAGATTTGACCTGACTCCCCACATGGCACAACTACCACAGGAGAAATGGAAGAGGAAAACAAACACAAGGTTTGTGGTGAGATGAGATCCATCCCTTAGGCAATTGTGGGATCTGCAGCTGTTTCATGCAAATCATGAAGATATCCATATCTTTATAACTTAGGGCAGAGGCTGTAAGAAATATAAAAACCTCCCCTAGTTTGCAAAGTCAGTGAAAGTTGTAAAAAAAATTTAAAAAGGTCTTGGCAGAAGAAAAGATTTATGTCAGTATTTAAAAAAATGCAGTTTCAATCACCTCATTATGACATGTCTGGGAAAACAAGTTCCTTTTTTTTTGTTTGACTTCTTCTTAAGTTGCATTACCACTAAGTTTAACTAGAAATTGCATGAGCAAAGCCAAGAAGCCAGCTTGCTTAACAGCCAAAGAAAGAATAAAAATTATTTGTCTGGACCTACCCATTACATCTTCTGCATGCTTTAAGGACACACCTCTTTAAACATGCAGACATATTTCATCTTGCCTACCCCTTTAAGAAAGGCTCCAATTGCTCTTTTAACATCCCATATTTAACTTCAGTTTTAACAACTTGTAGATTTATCACTGCCTTTTTCTTGCACTCAGAGTAGCTGTACACTAAGCAGAATTTTGCTCCAGGATCTTAATTGTACCTTTTAGGGCTAGAGCTAACTAGCTTTCAAAAAAATTCTGGAGAAACATCAATTAGAGCAGTGCAAAGGGCTGCCATCAGAAACTGTGACAAAGCACTACAGAAAAGCTCATGCCCACATCAGGGCTGTTGTGGAACAGAGTCCAGCTCAATGTTTGCCCTATTATCAACTTGGCACACTCAAGGGAAGTTGTGGAAGTCTGTTGTTCAAGTAATTTAAAATTAGACTACTTAAAAGAAATAACAGGAGGAATAAGCCTTAGCTGTCTAGATTATGTTTCCTATAATTTTTGCAGGAAAATTATACAAATATCCACAGATTTATTTTTGTGCAAGGGTAAGAAGCTCGTGGGATGTCAATTACCATAAGGTTTGATGCTTAAGGACAGAACATTTCAAGTCCAATACTCCTCCCATGAGTGTCTTCAGAGCTCTTGGTGGGGTGCCTGACAAATCTATTTGTCCCACTGAGGTCACAGGTCAGCACCTGAGACTGCTCAAGTGTGCCAAGACATCCCCTCAAGCCCTCTGGCACACAGCTACAGAACGAGACAAAAGGCAATCCTGATCCTCTTTATTCTGGATTTCTGACACAGGGCACATACAATATCTGTGCCAACTGACTGGCATGTTTCCTTGCACACATTTCAGATGGAGAGGCAGAGATAAGCACAGGGGGGAAAAAAGGCAAGTCCACAAACAAGACCTAATCACAGCCCATCTGTAATGGCAAACAATACAGTGGGTGTGTTGTAACTTGGAAAAGATCAACCTTTAGGCTCTGCCACCTGCTCTATTTTAGGTGTGATCATCCAATTATCTAAGAATTCAGAGCAACACTTCACAAGCTTTCATACCTTATTTATACTAGAGAGTTTCTCTCAATGAAAGAAAAAACTGTAAGCCACCAATACAGCTCTGAATCAAAAATATGGTCAAAAACCCAATTTCCATAAATTACTTTAATTCAGCTTGAACACCTATCTGACTTACCATCTTCAGGTAGCAAGCTGCACAAAGAGCAGAGCTCCAGAGGATGCCTACTCTCCTGGACTATGTTTTGTTCAGGAGAATGTAAACCAGCTGTGAAGTTCTGTCTTCCATGGGGTGAAGTTGTACCACAGAGCAGCTAAAGATATCACAATTATTGTATGTTTGCAGGAAAGCAGTTAATTAGCCTTGCCTAAAGCAGTCAGAAAGCAACCACAGCTTAAACAACCACCATTTCTACAATGGTTTTTCATTTTTCTTTCCAGACCCAAAATACATAGTTCTCCAGAATCTCCAAAAGGTTATGACTCTACTAGACAACCCAGCTTAGATCTTCCTTTTTGAAATCAGCAGGGATTTTCATGTGGCATCATTAAATCTGAGTTATACAGGTAACAAGTGTTCCTAAAGGTCCAGAAGGGAGACCTTTGAGAGGAACAAGCTTAGTTGGAAACAATCCTACAGCCACAAAAGCACATACTGTCCTCACTATAAAAGCTATTTACTCTTCAAAGCAGCAAGATGAAAGATTACTGAAAAACTGCTGGACAAGATAAAGCAACAATTAATCTCAATTAGTGCCATTCAGTTTGTGTTCAGTCTCAAGCCTTTCATCTCCACTTTTTTTAACTCCACTTTTTTGCCAGCTCGCCACCATTTCACAGGAGAGCTACAAGAGGCTCCACAAAACCTTCATCATGAGGAGGATTATTTGATTGCAACACAAAGTTAGGCCACTTCCAAGTAATTCCCAAATCCTCAGCTGAGGCTGCTGTCACTGAGGTGGTGCAGCAAAGAAGCTGCTCCTGCATTTTTGCTGCTTTACCTCAGTGCTCCCCCAGAACAAGAGCTCAGATCCTGCTGGCTGAACTGCCTCCATCCTGCACTCCAGGGAAATGGATGCAGCTCAGTTATGCACACTTACATCACCAGCAGGACACACAGAGTTCAGCTCCTCCATTCAACTGTGCTCCCCTTGGCAGCCAGGGAGAGAGGTGCAGGTGGAAAGCAGGAATCCATCTGTGTTTTGAAGGGCAAGGGTAAATCAGCCACAACAGTGGGAGCTGGAATAGCAGTGAGGCACGGGACTGAGCTGAAATTCTGACAGCACATGCACTGAATGCTCTCACTTTTGCGTCCCCATCACACACACACACAGTGCCCTGGTGATGTGGCAGCTGGTTTCTCTTCTCTCCCTAAAACAGATGATTTCATGTCACAGTATACACTGATTTCAGTCAAATAAAATATCCAGAACTGTCAAACTTTTTTTAAAAGCATTTCTGACCACAATGTGGCAAGATGGGGCTAAAAAGGGAGAAGACAAAAAAGCAGTTTTGTTTGAGAGCTATTTTAAGTTCACATCTCCAGGCAGAACAGCTTTTAGCATTGCTGTGCTCAGTAAGAAGCTTCAGGGTCAGTTACTTTCATTTGTTGTTTCTTCCCTAAGGAATAACTAGGTTTGCATGAATAGCACAGTGCAGCTTGGCTTAGACCATGCATGTGGGGGAAGGTGGATAAAGACATGAGAGGGCTGGAAAAGACAACAAGAAAATTGCAGTGCAAAAGCTGTTTACAAATGCTGCACCACACTAAGGCAATTTCCTCAGCTGCTCAGGCAAACCTTTACTTGAAATCCCAAGCAATGGCTACAGAGGTGGAAAAAAGCCTGGTACCATCTCATCCTTCACATCAAGGGTAGGTGGAAGGGCAAGGATATTCCATGTAAAGCTTCCAAGAGGACAATAGAGGAAATCTTTAGTTTTGCCCAGGAATTAAGCACTTGGCTATGGAAAGGAAAGTCAGACTCAATTTTACCACAGCAGAACAGCAGACCTCTGATGAACAATATACACAAGTAAGAGCTAGATGGGATTCTAAAAAAGCCACTACAACCAAAAAAGTAGTAATTTTCTACACACACACAAAAAAAAAAAAAAAAAAAAAAAAAAAGGAGACAGAGTCAAAAGGAAAAGGAACTCAAGGACTGCCTATTTCTGACCATGAAAGCACAGATTTGCTGGGGCCTGGTCTACACAGGTTTCTATTTTTATCTGGACAGTGAAAATGTAGATGTTGTAGTTAGAAGTTTCTCACCACTTTACTGACTAGTTTTTTTTATTTGAAGTTCACAAAGGAATGGATAAACAATCCATTTATCAGCTGCACAAGCACAAGTGCTCAATGCCTGTTACTCCCTGCATCCCAACTTCATTTCTTTACATTATCATTGACACCTGTTTCTTTCTTTGACTCCAAGTTTATTTGCAGGTACCATTTATGGTTATTTTTCAGAAACCCATGCCCTAAGAGCCTGACAGATTGCCAGCTCACTTCATTAAAAAACCTCCTGTGGCAACAGCTTCCTTGCACTGCTGACCCAGGCTGTGTTTGAACGCATGACCCCAAACTGAAGCGCTTCACATGTGGAGTCTTGGCTTTGCCAGGTCAGCCTGCAACCCCTGAACATGGGGAATTCTTGACATGGAACTTCTTCAACTGTGGCATCTTTTATTCCCCCAGAAAAGCAGAAGAGCTAGTAAACATGCTTTTACAGTCATCTTTAAGCCTCTAGAAATGACTCTCCTTTCTTCGTCTTGACATGCCTTTCCTCCTCTTAAGAATTCAGAATTTTCTATTACCCCAGCACATTTTAGAATACATTCTTTAATCCCTTTGCTGATTGACAACTTCACTTAAGATTTTATCTTCACCTTCTTGGGATTACTTACATGGTCAAACTCAACTTTTCAAATAGCTTGTAAAGCGAGGATTGAACAATAAGGGGTGGGAGAAATGAGTTTAGCATCAGACAGAACAATTCTGGCTCCTAGGGTTGAGCAAGCCTTGGAAAAGACAAGACTTCTTGCCATCATACTGCAGATCATCTGTCAAAGAGTAACAAAACCCCCCCATAAAACAACAACAAAAAAACCCCAATAACTAAAAAGATCACAAAAAACCCCAAATTCTTTCAGATCCAGTTACCACCTTGAAATGCAAAGGAACAGGCAACACCAGAGAGCTGATATCCTCCACCCTTGCTACAGCAACAGAGCCTGCCAAGCAGCTATTTATCAAGAATCCACAGCCACATGAGCTGCAAAACACTCCTCTCTTCAGACTCCTGACAACAGTCCCAGCTCAGGTTCATACCAAAACCCCAAGCAGAACCTCTGACAGGCTTCACTACACTGAGAATGTGACTAAAAAGCTGCTGCTTCAACACCTTGTCAGCTTAATACTTGTGTTAGGTCTAACATTAGAATATTCTAAGTCCATTAGGGGTAACTGCTTTCATTAGCTTTTAAATAGTTTTTCCATGGCAGTATCTCCAAATTCTCTCTTCAAGCACTGGGCACACTGTTTTCATCACTGTTTTCTGAGGATGGCACAGGGGGAAATACTAAGGGACAACTAATAAAAACAAAACCACAGCCCCAAAATACAAAAGGCTCTGCCAGCATAACACTGAAGAGCACAGAAGTGTCAGAGAGTGTGCACTGTGCTGCTCTCCTGGCTCAGGTTTTTGCCACAATATCTGGCCACATGCTGAGCTCTGCAAAGGCATTTGGGAAAGCCATTCCTGTCCTTGGATGGCTCAACAGGACCTGCATCCACAACAGGGTTCCCAGAGGTTTTCACAAAAGCTTCCTCTCCTGTTGATGCACCTCAGAGGCACAGAGATGGTTACCCTTGGGTGTTATTTAGAGAGGAAGCTACAATTACCTTCATTCTGCACCATTAAAGCTCATGTTGGACCATTCTGGTTAAAAAGAGGCCTCTCCAAGCAGTGCTCACACACGGACCTGCTCCCTCCAAAGCTGCTGTGCTACAAACCTGGAGCTCCTCCTCTCCACAGCTGATGTGCTCCCAACCTTGACAGAACAAAACAAAATGAGGGAAACACACAAGCCTTTCAAGTCTAATTTCTGAAGCCATTTAGACACCGAGAACAAAACTGTTTGATCAGCAACAAGCAGACAGGAATGGCTCAGTCCTGAAAAGACTCTGAAGGGAGAAAAAACACAGCACAAAGATTTGTTTCACTACTGCTGCTCAAGGACCTAAAGATAACTTACACCTGTGTATATCTCAATTTGTGGTACCTTACACTCCCTCTTAACCAATTCTTGACCCAGAAAAAGAATGCCCTAAAGGGACAGAGAGGAAACTACATGAATATTTATGCTCTTTAAGAACAATAATATGTGTATCAAAATATGCACTATATAAACAGTTTACTAAGGGTCAGATTTTGAGTGTTCCATTGTCCAGCCAAAATTTTTTTCTTTATAAACTATTACATGAATCAATCTTGTAAAAAACCTGTGAGTCTCCTGCTGAAAACAAGCAAAGTATTAGTCCTTGAAATCTCACACAAGCAGTAATTATTTTTAGACTAAAGGATACTAAGTGAAGGTTATGAGGCGAGCAATGTCATTTGCAAATAAGCTCTCTGAAGCAGGAAACATCTGAATTTGGGCCCGTGGCTGTTCAAAACAAATTATCTGGTGTTTCCAGCCAAAGGCATATTTTACACACAAAAAAGTGCTGGTTTCCAGCAACAAAACACAACTGACACTCTTGAGCACCTGTGAGAGACACCAAGCCTCCACAATATCAGACAATGACAGAAGACAGATCCCCTCCTACCCAATTTGAAGTTCAGAATTACTTGAATGCTTTGAACAGGGAAAAGAGGCTGCATCCAAGCTAAGAGAAAGCAAAAGGAGGGATGGCTTATTTTCAATAACACACAGGCACAGCCATGGTTTCAATTCATGTAATGAGACCACTGAGATTCACATGAGCTCCAACACAGCCCTCAGCACAGACCAGAGGGGCAGGAGGAAGAACATTTCCACAGGACATTGCTGTTCCCCTTCCATCAAACAGACCACCAGGTGACCTGTGCTGTGCTCTGCTTCTCACCACTGCTGGTGCAAGTCAGGAGCACTCAGAGTATGTAAGGATGATTGGCCCTGCTGTATTAGGGACAATTTGAGATTCAAGGAATAAATATTGTTCTTTCCCAGTCTTGAAATTAAATTTCAGCAGAGGAAAAGAGACTTACCTGCATACTCCACATTTTTGCACCAGTAAGGAAGAACAGGTTAGTACAAGAGCCTCTGGAAAATATCCTGTCAGAAGCTTCCCTGTGCAGGTCATATTTCTGGGCTTGCTCTCTTGAACAAAAGCTATTGCACACAGCTATGTTCATTTCACCAAAACAACTTTTTGGGAGTGTGGGGAAACCTACAAATATGAGAAGTACTTTTTATGGGTAGGTGGATTTCCAGCATCACCCCCCTCCCATGAATATTTACTTTCCAGATTATGAAACATGAGTCTTTGGTACTTCATCTCCAAAAGCAGTTATTTTTTTATTTTAAGTTCCAGCCTTTTTTACTGCTGTTACTATTCCCCACATATACTCCTTACCCTACCTACTTAGAGGACTAAACATCAAATGCAGCAGCATTTCAAGACTTGAGATCTTGCCAGATCAGAGTTCTTCATGCTTTATCACACACTATGTCTCCCACATAAGCTTTTACACATTTTATAAGTAGTTCACTACTTGTTTAAACAATTGTTATTTAAGAAAAAAACCATAATATTTGGTGGTCTGTGTTGAGAAAGGCACAACATCTGCAGCTGTTGTTCATTTGAGACAAACTCAACTTCTACAGCTGAGGTCAGTACATGAGTGCTGTAATCTTATTTCAAAAGCTCCCATACCTTCTCGGTGATTTCTCATGGGCAACTCCTTGCAGCACTGACTCCTCCTTCCTACAGCACAACCAACAAACTCCATCCCTCTCCTCACCCAGCTCGCCCACTCTTTTGGAGCACTCTTCTTCTTATTGGACACAGCTGTGGCCTGTTAAGGGCAGGGCTGTTCCTGATCTTTGGTGATCAGCACAGCTGCAACTCCTCAGGTGTGAGATTACCTTCTGCATTATCTTTATTTTCTTACATTCTATCCCTCCACACATGGGCACCACGAAATTCCTGAAAGGAGAAACTAAACTGAAAGGCAACAGATCTTCCATATCACTTTAAGACACAGCTTCAGCCTCTCCCCATCAATCATGAGTATTTACATTTATAGCTCAGCATTTTCTTCAGTATGGCATCTTCACATCAGACAAGTTCTAGATTAAATGCATTAGACCTGGAACCAAACTTTTAAGCCTTACATATACTCTCAAACAACCAAAAGAATAACTGATTTTAGCCTGTAACTCTGCATTCTAGAGCAGTCTGAAACCATGACCAAATTTCTGAACCACACAATTAACACACTTGGCTAGAAAAGACTTTGATTTTTTAAATCTGGTTATTCAACAAGAGAATTGTCATGACTTACAAATCTTTGCACCAGTTGTGGCTACCAAGCTCTACAAGATGGAAAAAAAAGTTAAAGTAATACTACTTGAAAAATCATAGAATCATAGCATGGTTTGGGTTGGAAGGGACCCTAAAGATCTCCTATCTCCAGCCCCCCATCATAGGCAGGGACACCTTCCACTAGACCCAGTTGCTCCAAATCCCATCCAACCCAGCCTCAAACACTTCCAGGGATGGGGCATCCACAGCT
Organism: Ammodramus savannarum pratensis; assembly: GCA_020466415.1. NCBI lineage: Eukaryota > Metazoa > Chordata > Aves > Passeriformes > Passerellidae > Ammodramus > Ammodramus savannarum. The sequence continues at coordinate 9,502,766 of JAHXMQ010000028.1, read as the reverse complement.
CCTCTGGACAGCCCCTGCCAGAGCCTCTGCACCCTCACAGCAAAGGTGTTTTTCTTACTACCTAAGGAAAGGAAAAGATCCACTGTCACTCCCCTACATCAGCCTGAGCCCAGCTCCAGTCAGGAAGGAAAGAGCACCAGGGACTTATCCAGGTTGTTCTCCTGGCCTATCTCTTCTGGAGAGGTTATAAAAAGCCTTCTTTGAACAGCACAGATTCCCTGCCCAGCTCTTCCTGGGGGCTGGAACTAGGTGATCTTTAAGCTTGCTTCCAACCCAAAACCATTCTGTGATTTTGTAATTCCCAAACATTTCCCTCAAGGAAGAAGCACCAGAAGCACTCAGTGAACTCAGCAAACCTGTTGCTCTCCTACACAATAACCTCACTATGCACTGAACCTCAAAGAGCCCTTATGGAAATGTTCCTGGATCCAGTAGGAAGGCTTTACAGTAAGCACTAAACAAACATATGACTCGGGGTGCTTTAAGAGGCTACTTCACTTGATAAAGTGATAGAAATATCACTGATAACAACCTACAAGGATGAAGGCCCAGCTTATCTTAACAGCACAAGAGGCAGTAAAATATTCCCCATATTCCTACTGCTTTAAGGCAGGAGGAGTTGTGGAAGGCAATAACTCCAACTGCCCCTGAACTTCAGCACAGAAAGATGATCTCCCTTCAGGGCTACAAACCAACTACTTCCAGTCTTCAAAGAACTCTCAGCTAAAGAGCCAACCAGAGGAGCAACGTGACCAGAAGTTGCCTGGGCAATGGATGGACAAGGGATTTGCAAATTTGCTTCATTTTGTACTGAATCACTTTGGAAGTTTTATAGCAGGAAGGTTATAGAATTCATAGCCAGCGGGCCAATTCCAGGGGACACTTCAACTTGCATCCTATAAATCTCCATCAAGATATTTGTATCACTGTGGATTAACAGGCTCTTAGACAAGAAAATACCTTCACTCAACAGCTAGTGAATAGACTCTACTGCCAATATCTGAGACCCAACTGCTTGTTTATGCACCTGCTAAATCCATGAGTGAAGCCTGATCAACAGGGGCCAGCCTCAGAGGGAACCATCTCCAAGTAAACAAAAACCAAGGTTTAGTCTCTAAGCTAAGCTGTAAGAGTTTAGTCCTAACTCTCACACAAACAAAATTGTTCTTCAACAGGAACTTTCAGTGTAGAGGTCTCTGTGTCTATCTCACATCATCTTTCCTTTGAAAAGTCAACAACTTACCCCAACTAATGGAGACTTATCAGTAAAATATTTTGTTTCACACAAAGCCACAGCAAGTGAGGGCTGATGAAGCAAAGTCCAAGCCTTTGATCTGTGAAAGAATATTATCTTAAGATTCAAATGGGGACCACAAGCACCAGTGCTGGAAAAATTAAGGGAACACAGTATCAGCAGAGAAACAGAGGCAGGTGTTAAAAGCAAGATCTTAAAGCCCCCTCTCTATCCTCAACCCGGAAACCCCTGTGATCAGGTTTGTTTTCCAATCAACTGATTTGTCCAGAGTCACAGGTTTTCAAGGATTCAAGCTTCTCATCATATGGTTGAATTTAACTTCAAGCTTATTCTTGGGTCTACCAATTTATTCCGTGAAAATTATAAACACGAACAAAAAGAAAAAACAACCCAACACCAAACCCTTTATTTACCAAATTTCCCTAATCACATTGGCAGAGCTATTAAATGACATAACAGATGGCTGCATGACACAAGGGCATCCAAATTTTAAAAGCTGGCACCTTGGTTTTATGGCACTTTAGTACTTCTATAATAACCAAAGTTTTTTAGTCAGTTCTCCAAAATTGCACATCTCTAACCATTTGTTTTGAGATATGCCCTCTAAATGTCTATTAGATGAGCTCTTTTCAGAAGACTTTGTTCTGCACATTTAAATCCCACTGAGCCTTACAACAGTTTGGATCCTATCCTGTTTTCCCCAAGCCCTCCTGGAAGCCCTACCAGAAGCATGCCATGCCACAAACAGCCAGCTGCTCCTGCTGAGACTGTTCCTAAATTCTAGAAAGGCTTCCTCAGAGATGGGGAGCATACCTAGGAGTACAGAGCACTACAGCCTCACATTTTAGGGTGACACCAATACTCTTGATCAGTGCAAGCACAGCTTCCACTCACACATTCCTCTGGCTGCCCTGGATGGCTCGAGCCCCTGCACAAAGCCAAAGACACCCATGCCTTTGATTTTAACCCATGGAGAAAATCACCAACTTTATGTGAAGAT
>JAHXMQ010000028.1:9450724-9494848 GCA_020466415.1 Ammodramus savannarum pratensis | reverse complement strand
AACCCCACAGCTTTTTAAGAACCAACTGCTTTTCACCAAGCTGCTCCTAATCACCAGTCAACAGGAAAATGCAGTCATGTGTTCAGTTATTAAAAGCTTTGACTGTTTTACATATTCAGTAGTAATTAAGAATGAGCAAGTAGCTATATTTTGCTAGGAAAAATATTATGAGGTCACATAGAGGAAGAGGCAAATTTTGTTATAAAAACAGCTGGTACAGGCAGAAGAGAATCTTCACTTGCCCAGGCACACCTGAAGCAGTTGGCAGAGCTAAGAGGAGAAGCAGACAGCAGCTAACAGAAAACTACATTAAATACTGCTCCTTTAGGTTCTCCTTTAGCTGGGGCCCTGGACACACAGAACAGTCAGAACACCAACCTAGGAACCAAAACCCTACATGGGAAAGGAATAATGGTTCAGTAGAAATGGTGATTTTATGGCACCTCATCCAACCACTGGTTGTATTTCTCTCCTTTATTAATTTGCATTTCTCGCCTCTTTCTTTCACAAAAACTTGTAATACTTCTCTTGGAACATTCCCCCCTCTTCTCCACAGGCTCCCAAATCCAACATCATTAAGCAACAACTTTTCCCTGTCATGCAGCACAAAATCCTCCTCCCTGACCAGCAATGCCACCGTGGCACTTATGGATCCTGCAGTGAACCCGCCCTGTTTCACATCTTTTATTCCAACCAGGCTATTTTTAAACCCAGATCAGATTTCTGATAAGACTCTGTGCACTCTCAGACAGCTGTGCTGTGTGACAGGAGCAGGCAAAGAGGACACAGAACCCCAGGATTCAAAAACCAAGCAACTGGAGGGCAGAGGCACTGCCCAAGACACTCCTAAAAATCCTATAATTGTTTTTTCTTTTGTATTTAGTTGTAGTGACTGCTGCTGTTGTTTCAGATCTGAAGAACCTGAGGGCCTTAAAGTCTGTCTATTTACTGAAAAGGAATGTGCTTCACTGCACAATGTACTCATAGGAGAGCTGTATCTAAAGCCTGTTTAGAAAACAATGAACAATTGTCTTGATTTAGTATCTTCAGAACTGTAACTCCACTATTATCAATATTTAAATCAAGTGTAAAAAATAACTTCCCATAGCAAGCACTACATACTCACTTTATCCCACTGGCTCTGCAGCAATAAACCTCAGCTGAGAAAAGTCCTAGTTCAAATAATGCTGCCATATCAGGAAAAGCAGGAAAATCGTTTTATAAAGGAAAAGCAGAAATCAAACAAGAAAGGAATTTTGTTTGTTTGTTTCTGGAGCTGCCTTCTCATTTAAGAAAACACAATGGAAAGCACAAAAACCTCAGAAGAATGAAGCAGACAACAGTGCCCTAAGGGAAAGAGAAAAGAACACAGATGCTGTGTTCCAACAGCAGGCAAGAATTACTGGGCTGGAGATGGCTGAGTGCTGCAGAACCAAAGCTCCCAAAATCCAGAAATACAAATTTATCATTATACCTGGGCTGCCTTCTGAACAGCTGCCATGTGCACCTGCTAAGCACCTATTCCATTCTGTCTGTGGGGTTTCCTAAGTTAATTCAGCACTCACAAAGAGAGCCAGCACATCTTGCAGGGGATAGCAGCATTTACAAGATCACGAAAAAGGTGACAAACAGCAGCTATTACACCTCCACTGAAAAATCAAAACAGATCTCTGAACAAATGCAGGACATTTCAACTGCTTATGTCCTAACAAAAGGGCCTCCCAGAAAATATTCTCCTAAATACCAGTCACACATGGTATTGCTTCTTTCACTGGAGCACACATTCAAGGTCACTCAGCCTCCCCAAACCCTACTTCTTCCTTCAGCTGTTCTCTGTGGATCCTCAGATACAGGACCCATAAAAGCTTTTTCTCTCTTCATTTCATCCTGTCCAAGCCCTAGCAAAGCCTGCTAGGCTCAGCAGACTCCAGCATTAAGCAATGCTGTGTCCTCCATGTCCCCAGATTCTCTCTAGCAGCGGGGCTATTTGATGGATTCCCCAGCAGCCCCGTAAAGCGCATGCCATGTACCAGATGTGCACTCACCCAGCAGCTCACAGCCTGCCACCAAGGGGAAAGGAAGGTGGGCAGCAGCTCCTAATTCCTCCTGCCTGCCTGCAGAACCATCTCCCTCCTAGTGCTGCATTCCTGCATTCCGTGGAGCCACTGCAGTGCTCCGAGCAGGCAGAGTTGCAGGAGCAGCTGGAGAACAGCCGTGCTCTCCTGCACTGAGCAGAGGTGTCCATCCCAGAGCCAGCGTGGGCTTTGCTCAGCAAACCCATCTTCTACAACCCCTCACCACACTGACAAGTGGCCATTGGAAGGTGGGCACCAGGGCAAGAGAGGATAATAAAGCCAGAGAATTTGCCTGCATGTGTGTAGGAAGGGAAAAGAATAAGTGGAGCAAATAATGAGTGAAAGAATGGAGTCAGTATGCAAAGAAAATTATTTACTGAACAGACTATTCGTGCTGCTGACCTCAGTCCATTCCTCTCCAAGTTTTAACTCCTTAGAGTCAGGGTTCTGCCTGGGAGAGGAGCTAACAGCTCATCTCCACTGCCCTGCCATTAACCACTGTAGGATGTAACCAGCAGATCCTCCAGAAATGCTCTGCTGCTCCATTCCACAGCTCTAGAAGCTCTCACAAACACCAAAAGCCTCCTTGGTCCATCATGTTTCCCTCCCATACCTGGCAAGAAAAGCCCCTCTAAACCCAGAGCTGCAGAGGCTGGCCAGAGTTCATAGCACCACTATTTCCAAGACCTTCACAGAAAGAATTATTTTTCTGCAGCACTTGACCATTATCAGGTTTTAGAAAGTTGATGCCTGCCAAACATTCTTTTCCACAACAAGAAGTGCTGGAGGCAAGTTAATCTCACACCCATGACCTTGTTCTTGCCACCTAAAGGTTTTGCTGTCATAACAAACGCCACAGACACTGCACACATTTAACTGTGGCATAAACCTGAATATGCCTCAGCAGTTTGTATTTCACACAGCAGCAGCCAGCCCAGTAAATAGGAATACTAATATCTTTTGTATTCATTCTTGGGGATACAGAACAAAACAGGATTTTATACCTGAAAAAAAAAAATGCTTTAAGTCATGACTGCATTTGAGAACAGGTTTACAGAATCTACTTGGCTCTCAGATTCCCTGATACTTATTAAGGATATTCTCTGCACATTGGAGCCTACATGGTGAAGCAAGCAGCAAACCCCACTGATACCATGCAATACCCAATGTAACAACCCAGCATTTAACTCACAGCACTGGAAACACCTTCTACTCCACACCATTGTAAAGAAACTTTTCTAAGTGCATAACAAAGCCCCTGACTTTGTGGACAGGTCGAAAGCTGCTCCCTAAGGACTCCATTCAATCAAGTGAGGAATCAACACTGAGCATTTGCAAGTGCCATTATAGCCTATGGAGCACAATTCTAGTAAATAATCCAACCTAGCTTGAGCTAAGGCAGCTGTTAGGAGAACCAAGCTCAGCTACCCACTCCTGTGAATCATTTCCTGAATTGCTGTAATTAGCACAGCATTGTAAGGCAATTCATGCCCAAACCCAACAGAAGTCAACACTCATCTTAATTTACTCTGCCAATCTCAGAGCACTCGGTTCCCAGTCCATTCCCTTCAAGATGCTGAGCCCGGTGTGCACTGGGCTGCGGGGCCAGCTCTGACCTGTGCCTGTGGGACCTGCCTGGCCACGTCCTTTCCTCTCTTTTTATTACTCTCTCTCTTCCAACTTTGATGTGTGCTTCACATTTCTGAAATTCTTTGCTGTCTCCACAGCCTAGAACCAAAGCACTCTGCCCAGCAGCTGAATGCACAGGCAGACCCTGGCTGTGAGAAAGGATTGTGCCCAGAAATCACCATCACTGCTTGCATGAATGCTAAGAAGGATTTACCAATGTTTTCCACTGACTGTCTGGATGTTTTCCTGTGTGTTGGTTGATCCCTACAGCTTTATGGAACCTGTTAGCTTCTCTCACCCTTGGAGAGCCAGACTTTTGATATTATAAACCTTGAGCTCATTGAGAGTTTGATGAAGCATAAAATAAGCATAGTTTAACAGTCAAATGAACAACAAAGAGCCTTTTGTGATAGCTGGAGAGTACAGGAATGGAGCAGCAAAGGAATTAGGACTAAGAAAAAGACAACCCCTTTTACATGGAGGTGACATCCTGTGACTTTTGATTAATAATTTGATTTATCAGTGACATTATATATTTCAAATTAATACATTAACTTTAATTCTTGTCCTGACACAACCCAGCTGAAGACTTTAGATCTAGACAGAAAATTATATAAAGTAGAGGAGTACAACGTGATAAGGAAATCTGACCTCTGGAAAAACATTTTCTTTGAATTTTTTTGGCAGAGGGTAAACAGTAAAGTCCCCAGGTTTTTGGCACAAGGAAGGAAGACTTACAAAATGCTTCTCTTTAAAAAAGTAAATTTATTTTTCTTGTGTAACAGTACCTTACTGCTCCAGGGGAGCTACAGTTCCAAGGTGACTATCTCAAGATGAAGCTCACCTTAAGATGGCAGAATTCACCACAGGTGAAAACAAGTAATCTTTTTATAGCAGAGAATGAAGGACAGTGCACAGCAGCCCCTGAAGTAAAACATTTGGTTTTGGCAATGTTTCATTTTGGGAACACACACAATTTAAACTGGAGGAGTTCTGATGAAGCAAAACACAAAGTAAACAAGGCGTCTTTAACACAGTTTCAACCAGCAGCCTTAGAGAAGGGAGGATACAAATGTATTTTTTTCAATTTAGACTTTCAGAGGAACACTAAACATTTTAATTCTTTCTACCCTAACACTGCAGCATTTTAGAAGACTGTTGCTTCAGTAACTATTTAGAAATAAACTCTCCAGAGAGCTCACGGCACTAAAAACAAGGCACTCCAGACTGATGAGCCATGCAGACAATGGTCCAGAAAAGGGCACATCAGCACAAGAATTCTCCTAAGGAGGAAGCAAACATCTCAAGTGACACTCTGCAAGCAATTCAGCTGGTGTAGATCACAGCTGATCCTATACCATTTCTAAATTAGCATTAACCAATTCCTCTCCAAGAGAAGAGCACAGCAGAGTGCACAGCTAACCTGGCCCTGGAGGCAGGTCCTGGACACACTCCTTGCTCCCACTGGCTCATGGCTATGGTCACCAAAATGTGCAAGCAGCCCTACAACCCCTGGGGAGTCTCCAGTGTGTTCAGATTCTGTTTACAAGCAGCAAATGGCACACAATCTGGAAGAGACCTGAAGTACCTGGAGAGAGGCACCAGCTTTCCCAGGCTCACCAGGGAAACCAGACACAAAGGCCAACTCCAAACCAGTCCTCCTTTACAATCAGCACAGCAAGAGGCGCAGCTCTAGAGAGCTCTGAATGGGAACCCTGCCTAATTAATGAATTAGTGATTTAGTGCAGCAAAGTGAATCATCAAAAGCATGGTGCATTCTCCAAAGCTGCTTACCCTTCCACACACAGAAAAACCATATTAGACTTCCTCAAATGGAGCAGAAGCAGAACTCTGTTTATAGCAGATGGAGCACCATACACCATGTACACAGACTGCTATTAAAGAAATTACTTTCTGCCACAAAACAAAACAACCCAATAAAAAAACAAACTCGTGAAACATTGCTAGATTTAACTGTTTAAAGCATGATTCCCAAACAAACACTTGCCCTCATTGCTCATTTCCATGCACATCACCACAGAGGAGAGGAGATAAAGTCTGCTGTCCTCCCCTTCATTCCTCCAGTCACACAACCATGCTGTTGTAAGTGCTGGAGGACACTGCTCAACACAAGATCCAGAATAACCAATCCCATGGGAATCACTGATGGATATCAATTGGGTTTGTGCTCTTCAACTGGGTAAGAATTACATTTGCCTTCTGCTTGCCTTTAGACTCAATTCTTTAATGAGCCCTGAAATACATGTGAGTGTTAAATGGTGCAAATCCTACAACCTGCAGCATCTCACAAAACAAAGCAGATTTGATATTGTCCTTTATACCCAACACAACAAGACTTTTTAACAGTTGTGTAAGTCTACACAGCATCTTTAGAAATACCAAGAGGAAGGCAAAAAGGGGCTTCCAACCATTCTGTTCAACCAGGGTAGTTCCATCGGGCTTATAAAGAGATAGAAATATTAGATAGGACTCACACAGCCACAAGCACTTTGGTTTGTATAGCAGAGATATGATCCCACAAAAATGCTGCTGTTCTGCCTACACTTCAGTGAGAGCTCTCCCCACAGGCTCAGAGTAAAGGATATCAGTAATCTAAAGGGAGGTCATTGTCACTTCAGTTCAGAAGTTGCTTAGAAGACTGGAAGATTATACCCTAAGACTTCATCAGACACACCACCCAAAGTTCATTCCAAAGCATCTCAGAGCCATGAAAATGAAAGATATAAAGTAAAGCTTGAAAGAGTTTTATTAAAAGTCTTCAGTGCACTACAATGTCCTCTTCCCTCAACCACAGCAGCCCCCAGCAAGCCTTGCCTCACTTCAAAGCACTGCATTTTCAGAGGAATTATTTCCAAACAGCAGGGCAGAGAGCAGCAACACAGAACAATTTTCCTGCTGGCCAAAGAGGAAGTTCATTCTGTAAATGGGCTATTTCCCAGATTTTAATTAAGCTGTGCAACTGGAATCCTAATGCAGGCAAACACAGCAAAAAATCCACAAGGTAAGAAAAACATTCCTGGACTGAGGTCGGAGCAGAGAAAACAGCAAGATTTTACCTTTGCTTTGTATCCTACAATAACATTTGAGATCAGCAGTCTAAACTAGAACTCCAAAATGTAACATGCTACATAGGAGCAGCACAAGAAAACACTTCTCTTGCACAGAGAGATTCCACCCCAAGGTATGACTGTTGGACAAGTGGAAGAAGAGAACACAGCAAAAAGGCCAAACCACTCAAGGCAGATAAGCAGAGACCTCTTGACTCCAATGCTGACCTGTTCTGGGTGAGTCAGCTCATGGCAAGTGAGAACATAATGAACTTTTGTCAAGGCAGAAGATGAGGCAGCAGCAGAGATATCTGTGGGACTCTTCTCCATGATGGCTGAGAAACATCCATCTGCCACTCCTCCTTCTGCACAAAGCAAAGAAAGGCCACAACAAGGCTTTGCTGACTGGGACTACGTGTCAAGTGCTCCACAGCATTTCACTCCAGATCACAGTAGAAAATTAGTTTATGTCTGTAGCTGTATAACCCCACATATGAATGACTTTCAGTAAAAATGGTCATTGTTTTGAACAGCTCAATGTCAAGAAGAAATCTAGACACTAGACTAATTTTAACCATGTGGCTAGACACAAAAGATCCTATCTCAAAGGCTCCGTGGAGAAAGAATGAAAAAGGTTAACATATAACAAGGATAAAGATCTGGGAAGAAAGAGATGACAGGCTGAGAGAGACAGGAATGCAGTAAAAAGGTTTTCCTCACAATTTCCATAGCTTTCTTCAGTGTCCCTTCTCAGAAATGAAAGGCAGTTTCTCATGTTGTCTATTGCAAAACGACAGGTTCAGAACAGTTGATCTCTATCAGAGCAACCAAGTTTTTGTCTTCTGCAAAAGAACTATGCTGCTACTGCCCACCTTCAGCAGAAAAGTTATGAACTCCCTCAGGAAGTGTGGGATGAAGTACATTCCTCTTTCCTGAAGCTGAAATAATTCTATTGTTAATTTACTGCTGTCTAGGAAAAGCAAGAACTTGCATTTCCTTTCCTAGTTTTACTGAATAACTTTTGAATGGAGTAAATTTCAGTATCTAAAAAAAAGAAAGAAAAACATCCTTCAGTTTCCTCTTGCTACCAAGGCAAATGATTGCTGCTTGATTAAACTTTCAAAGGAGAAAAAAAAATAAAGGGAGAGGTATCAGAAGAGAGGCTGCCCACAGAGGTGAGCAGCCCTTCCTTAAACTGTTGCCCATATCTGGGCACTCCATTTCCATCACAAGTCACTCCATACACAAGAGTACCACAGAGCCTCTTCAAACCAAGATACAACACGGGAATGAGAATGAGAAGAGCCTTGTCTGTTTACTGTTAACACAAAGAAACCAAATGCTGTTAGAGTCTTATCAACTCATTAACCCATACTCCAACTACCTCAACATTAGAAGGAATCCACAGGTACAGACAACAAATAATTCACTGAAATTGAGCTCATCCTGTGCCCCAAACACTCAGCTGAAATCCACATGTTTTCACACCATTCACAAGCACTGTCTATTGCAGCTCTCATTCCTTGGCTTGTAGATGTTCCAGGTTCCCCTGGATGCACTTTTCCCTTTCTCCCTTCTCCCCTGTGCAATTACAATATGAGATGTCATTCAGCTGGGGGAGGAGGAGGAGGAAAAGGAAGGAAAGGGTGGTGAGCTGATGTTCCTATGCTTGCTTACCTCTTGTTCTATCCCCATGGTTTTGGGCTGCCCTCCTAGCACACAAACACTGCCTGCCTCTTGTATCCATCACATCATTTCCAACAGCAGCACCAGCTCCAGTTTGGCATCACTGCTATTTTATTTCTACCTCTCTAATCATGAGCAGCATCCCTGGAGCTGACATCTAGGCTACATCCTGCCATAGTCTGCAAGGGTCAGGTCAGTTCTAAAGACCTAAAACAACACCTAAGAGCAAACACAGCTCTCAGGGGAGCTACGTGAATCCCCCTTCCCTGCACTGACCATTGGGAACTGTTCCCTCCTCCCCTTTCTGGATAAAAAGATGAGATTATCATTAGGATCTATGACAGTAAAAGCATTCCCAGGAAATCTGTCAGTGAGCACATCCACACCAGGAGCACCTCAGCAGCTGGCAGAGCTGCACTTTGCACCCCTGTATGGACAGCACAGTGTCAGAGGAGCCAGGGCAGGCGTGTGCCTTGTCCCTCTGTGATGTCCCTGCAGCTGCACTGCACTGATGGGGATTCCTTCACTCCAGGGTGTTAGGACAGACACCAAGGGGCACAGAAAATATTCCTAAATCATCAGGCTGTAAGGGCACACACAGGCTCTGCTGTTGCTCTCGTGGGAGTTTCCTGCCTCAGCCAAGGACAGCAGCAGCAGCACAGACAGCTCTCCCTTCACCTGCAGCTGCCTTGAGCTGCTCTGAGACGAGGACAGCCCCCGTGTTTGCAAAGGAGAAAATGAACAAAACCCTAATCCATTCATGGATTACCCAGGTGGCTGAGAAGTAATTTTTAAATCCTGCAAGGAAAGAGGAACAAGTCCAAGCTCTGCCTCAGCTTTCTCCAAGAAGTGTCACCAGCTCTGCATTACCATATGAATTCAAGTTCACTCACGGCAAGTAACAGTGCCAGAGCCTTTATCAAGAGACCTGCACCTGCAAAAGAACTGAGATTTCTCATGTGGGATAGCTGAAACTCAGAGAGGCAAGAAAGCTTAGAATAAAATGTCATCCTGACCTCAACCAGCTGCATTTAGGTTTATACAGGAATATACAGTTACATATTATTTACAGATCCTTTCTTAATACACAGCACAGTCAGAAACAGGACTTGTACTCACATTTATTGAATATTAATATGTGTAATTCAGCAGCACAACTATTAGTTATTTCTTCTGCACAAATACTTAGAATTAACTGGTAAAAAAAAAAAATATATATTTATGGCTGTCCTGTAACGCTGAAGAGGAGTTCCCCATCATTAATACAATAATTACAGGATTACAAACATCACAAATTAGCTGTAAGGTGTGCCTTCTATGTAATTTAAGACATGAATGAATACAAGTCCAGCACACCTGGTTAAGCCATCTACTTAGACACGAGTATTTCAGCAAGCTAAATACAAACACATCTCTTTTCTTAACTGTAGTGTGATTTTTGCAGATGAAAGTGCCATGGACTTCTGGCTGGTTTAAAGAGGCACTGCCAACTTCAATCTAACTCTAAATCTAGTTTTGTACCAGTAAGCTTTCACAGACTCTCAGGCCAGCAGAAATATTCCCATGATTGAAGAGCTTAATTCCCATGCAGGGAGTTATTTTTACTGAACATATCCCTGCAGTGCAACCAACCCAAACACAAGTACCCAAAACGTGACAGTGAGAAATAAACAGAATATGTACGTTATAAGAAACACAGAAAAAGTTACTAGCGTAACTTTCGGTAAGAATAGTATATTTCAAGCAAGTACATAATTACTGAAAGAAAACCCTGTTTATTTCACTTTTGAAAGCTCAATTACCTTGTGTATTTCAGGGTTTCTAGCTAAAAGGAGCCTCGTGGATAGTCAGTTTCAGTATATCCAGCTTGTCCACTGAGAGCCCATTTATTTGCTCAGCTTCCTTAAGTCCATTACACCAGCACAGACAAAGTTCATTTAAAGTGCAGAATAACCACGAATGCCAATTTTGAGTCTAATACTCAAGGACTTTCACTAAATTCTTCATTTTTTTTTCAACTTTCAAAGCAGTACAACAGGACCAACAAGGGAAGCAGCATTTTTTTGTCGTGTCAGACTTAACAGTAACTTTTATCGAGACGGAGGAATAATTTCCAGGTGCTCCGGAGCACTAACCTTAAAGGGATGAGGTAAGAGAGGTCGTCTTCAGTTTACGGGATTAAGTCACTGCAGTGAATGGATAACCAGCTTTTTATTATCATACAAGAAGTAAACCTACGTTTAGAAGCAGCGACCCTTGTTAAGTACCAAACACCTTAAACACACCTTAGGACAACGGCCCGCAGAGATTAAGAATGAGCCATAACACAACAAATGGAGGAACAGAGGCACAAGTATTCCAATCTCTCTCACTGCCTTTATCTCTAATGACAATAAAAGGGCCAAAGGCAGGACAAGCAGCAGCCTGTGCGAGCTGCGGGCGGTTTATGCCGTGCCTCACGCAGGGGTGCCGTAAGCTCCGTGTGACGGAAGCACCGGCAGCGCTCCGTGACCCTGAGGCGGCCGCGGGCGCTGCGAGGCACCCGCGCGGCGCTCGGGGCGATGCGGCCGAGCCGCAGCAGCCGCGCGGTGCCCTCGGGGCTCAGCCACCCGCTCCGGCCCGGGTCCGCCCTGTTCCTGCCCGGCGCCGAGCCGTGTAACCGGGGCACGGAGCCGGCACGGACCGCCGGCAGGGACCGCGCTCCGGTGCCCGCCGCCCTGTGCCCGCCTCAGCCGCAGCCGCCGTTCCCCACACGGCGCGCAGACCCCGCTCCGCGCGCCGCCACCGCACGACGGGGACCCTTCTCCGCTGCCGCCCCCGCCCCACCTGCCGACCCGCAGCCCTCCCGCCCCGCCGCGGGCACTTGCCTTCGCCTCATGCCGCTGCTCGGGGCGGCGGAGCGGGGTTGGTGTTGGAGCTGAGGCTGTGAGCGGAGCGGGACCGGCCCGTCCCTGCCCGCCGCGGGAGGGGCGGGTGCAGCCGCGGCGGCGCGCGCGCGCACACCTTGGCAGCTCGCGCTGCCGCTGCCCCGCCCACCGCCCACCGCGCGGGCAGAGCCCCCTTCCCGCCCGGCCCTTCGGGCGGCACACCGGGGACAGGGGAGGCGCGGCGAGAAACTGCGGCTCTGAAGCCGCCGGACACGACGTGCAGAGGGGGAACAAGGGGAGGAGAGCGAAGACAAAAGGAAAGCAACAGGTTTGGCGGAGAACGGGCGCCATGCCCCGAGCGGCTCTCCCCCGACAGCCCTTAAACTCTCCCACTGCTCCCCCGCCCCGTGTGGCAGTGGTACGCTCCCACCGCTCGAATTGCAACCGGCCGGGTGGGGATTGGCTGAGATCAAAAAAAGGGGCGGGGCCAGGCGGCGGCCGTTTAAAGCGCCCCCGGGCGGAGGGGTGCGCGCCTCGGGAGCGCGCCCCGGAACACAGGGAGCGCCAGTGGAGCCCAGCCATGGCACCGGGGAGAGGGCGGCCGCAGAGACGCTTGTAAAGCCGTCTTGAGAAAAGCCCGGAGATGTTTTTGGTTCGGGGGTGGCCGTAGCAGCTCGTCCCGTTGGGAGCGTGATGCTCTCGGGGACAGCTCCGTGCCCCTCCGCTCGGGAAGTGCAGTAATTACATATACTGTGAACAGAGAGAGACATGGTTCTCCCAGGAAAATCCTGGGAAGCGGTGTGGAAGCTGTAGGAAACTTAGAAGAAATAATTTAAACAATTATTATCTCTCTTTCCGTAACTATTGTTTATAGATATGATTCTCCAGAGTGCACACTATTCATAGTTCACTAATAGTGTGAGAGAAGATTCCTAAAGGCCAATCAAGTCTTAAGTCCACCATTGTTTCTATAAGAACTGTAGATTTCTATTAATAAAATGTCTTTTCATGCCTTCTCATGGAGTCTCTGTATCACCTTTACCTGTCCCCAATATCCCTACAGTGACAGGGAGGATGAGCAGCGTTGCAGCAGGTGGATGCTGCTGCCATCATCCTTGTCTCCTGCTAATCAACTCAGCCTGGGAGCCCCAAATATTGGCTAATCCCTCAGGTCACACCGAGGTGACAGTGTAGGGACTGGCTGGACCAGGCAATGAGCAAGTCCTGGTCTTTGACAGCACTGAGAGGAACCCAGAAATGCCCCACCAAAGCCACAACCTTCCAACCCTACTTTAAGAGGAGTTTTGGTCTCCGTAGCATATTAGAGATTCTGGCATGAAAAGTAGTCAGGTGTTGTAGTAACACACAAAAAAGCACGAAGCAGATATCATTCATAAGAGATGCATAAAACGAGTTAATTATATGGCTGAGCAAATTCTTACTACAGTGGGGTATGACAAATATCAGCCAGAAGTGCACAATTCCCTATTCACTATCTATATCCCTGTCTGAGAACAGATGGAGGAAAGCCTTTAGCTGATCTAAACTTGGCTCAACGTACCCTGTTTACTGATGGAGTTTCCATGAGCAGAGAAATGAGAGCTACTGGTTGCAATCAGGGGAGAGCCTCAGCCTGCTGATTCACCTTCCATTATCTGTTGTAAACCAACAATTTCAGGTGTCCTCCCCTGCAAAGCTGCAGGCTGGGGGTGTGTTAATTATTGAAAAATGAAAGCAGATGGAGGAGGGGGTTTACACGCAGTGATAGAGGAGATGTTTGGAAATGCTCTCCCAGGGCCTGACTCGCACGGAGTTTGCAGTGATCACTGCTGAGCACTCTGAGCAGTCAGGAGGAGAGCTGGCAAGTGGGACAGGAACCTTTGTGAAGTGCTAATAAGGACCCAAACAATTCCCATTAGGGAGCTGCAGAGCCATCTGCACTCTAGCATCAGGCTGCCTATGGCATCCACAGCAAGGCTTGTGTGTCTTGGCTCGATATTTTGGAATCCAGCAGCAGAGAGGCTAAGTCATATGACAGGGTTATTTGCATCATTATGCTGTTGGATTCCCAGAGAAGTTTGCAGTCAGAGGAGGGGTTTAAACAAGTGGAACCAAAGCAGAAACAAAGGGCTGTAGTGCCTCTGCGTGTCCCTTGTCACCGCATGCACGTGGTGGGCAGAGTGGGAGGAGGGTGGCAGGCAGTACTGTACAGAACTCCAGGCTAATAAAGCACACTCACAAAAACTGCAACATCAGTACAAAATGGGCTCTTTTGCAACACAACAACAAGCTAAGAACAGCTGAAATCCTGCATCACAGCTCGGTTAGGAGCCTGGTGTTCCAGGCTGGTGATGTGCAGGGCAAGCCCAGCACCATTATCTCCCCCGAGGGTTTGACACAGGCTGGGGAGCAGTGTACCCAGCCAGGCAGTGATGGATTCCCTGCGAATTCCTGCCTGCAGGCACTGTAAACTTGGGTGTTGGCACTCCAGAAGTGACCTCTAGTGAGCAGAGCAGCTGTTGAGGAAGCAGTTCCAAACCAACCCAGGGGGAAATATTGTGGTTCCAGACTGAGCTTTTTCAAGGAGCTGAGCTGCTGCTGCTGCTGCTCAAAATAAAGTCTGAGTATGACACAGTGTCCCATTTTCAAATGTATATACAGAAAAATAAGAAAAATAAAAATTGTATAGAAAAATAAGTCTATATAGAAAAATAATATATAGAAAAATATTTTTTAATGTATTCCAAGAGAAATTATTGATGGCTCATAAGGCCCAGGTGTTGCTCGCAATCGGACAAGGAGTATAACAAGGAAGGCAAGTTACAGAAGAAAACTCAAGAAAGTTTTTGGTGTATCTATGAAATCAAAGCTATTTTCACAGTAAAAATAGCCAAGGAATCTTAAATTCTACTTTGACAACCTTCCAAGGTTCAGGACTAGCCAGGTGCATGCTCCTGTGGGAATTTGTAATCTCTTTTAAGCAAGAGCACCAAATTCCACGGGAAGCATACTGTCCCAGAGCAGGATCCCCACATCTGGAAACAGGAAGTAAAAACACAGCAAGCAGATTTTCAAACAAGGAGGTGATCACCAAATGACAGCACGGGAAGGGATACTGAGAGGTCACCTAACTCCAGCCCTGTGAAAGCATCTCTGTCCCATCTGTTTTACCTCTTAAAGACCTCCCCAGTGCAGACACCACAGTCTGTCCAGGAAAGATGTTCTTCTCTCATGATTCACTATTTCACCTCTAGAAAGTTTCCCCTAATGATAAAACTGGATCTCTCTTACCATAATTTACATGTACTTCTCATCCTACCCAACAGAGACAAAAAAAACCCGTTTGCTCCTCAACTCCTGCAACAGCCTTTTAGATGCATGAAGATTTCTCATGTCACTTTCCACATTCCCCACACCTAAAACTCCATTTTTTCTTGTCTGTCCTCCTTGTTTAGATTGAGTGAGGCTCTGTTGATTCATGGTGCTCCCCTTTGGTGGCTCTCATTTTAATCCATGTCTTTCCTGAATTTCTCTCTGCAGGAACAGCATAGAGTGTGATCCCAGCTGAGGCCTTACCAGAGCAATGCAGAATGGAAGGAGCACTTGGTGTGTTCTGCAGTCATCTCTCCTGTTTTTACATTTTAGTGTGACATTCTCAGTGACAAAGGATTTTTTGTTGTCGTTTTTTGCATCAATTTGTAAAAGTCCAGGCCACAACATGAAACCAAACTGCCACTGAAGGCCCTGAGATGCTCTCCATTAACAGGAACTCTTTTCTCCTGTGTGCAAGTGTTTCTGTTAAAAGTCACTGTATTTGAATTGCCATCTGCTGTAAGAGACTGAATTGGGATCTTGATGAGTTACAGTCTTGTTTTCTCATGCTCACACTTACTGGGACAGCTAAACCCTTTTTTTTTTTTAGTGTTAGATTAATCTGTATACAAATGAGCAGCCAAGAGTTTCCAAAATATGAACTGTTTTCAGAAGAAAGCGAAGGACTAGTCTAGTTTACAGAGGATTTAAAATTTGCTGTTTTCTGTCCAGTTGTCCTGGAGCACTGACTTGCTAAGCAAGAGCACAAGTGTCCAATCTGTGGTTCCAATGCAAGGCAGAAGTCACCAAGCACCCAGCATTCTCCTGGTGCAAGTGATTATTCACTGCACAGGCATGTGAATAGCTGCAATATTTATGAAATGATGTATTCAACCCCCTGAACACACATGCACACCCTAATCCTGACTGATGTTGTGTGCTGAGCTGGAAGCTGAGTTTCAGATGAATTGCTGGTGTTGTTTGGTTGCAAGGAAACAAATACAAGTCTACTTCACTTCAAAGAAACCTATCTCTTGGTGCTCTAGGTAGAAACTTCTGTAGGTAAAAATTTCTGCAGTTAAAAAGAAAATAAAAAAACAGTGAATTTTGATCATGTAGATAAACATTTCTAACCCATCATGCTGAAAAAATAAGTGTTCTGATAGGAACTAATAAGGAAGGTTTCTCTGGGGCTCCATGCAAATCTGCTGAGTGTTCACTATAGACTTCAGCATTTGGAACTATTTTGAGAATGAGAGAGGTTCTGGGTCTGTGCATATCCACTGCAGACAATTTCACTGCTCACAGATTTTGCCAAGCAGTAAAATATAAAGTTGCAGCTTTGGGTTTGCTGCTATGAGTCAGGACTGTGGGCATATGAGAAGCTGATGAGAAACACACAACTTTCGCTTCACTACACTGTAAAGCTTTAAGTAGAATTAACACAAACCAAAGGCTACACAAGTGCCTCCCAAAATGGTAAATTATGCCAAGGCTGGGAAGAGCAGCCCAGCTGAGTTTCACTTCATGCTTTAGGAGCAACAGTTCAAGTGTGTAAAGAGGTGTGAGAGCCTCCAAAGCAGTAAGACAAGTGTTTGTCAAGGAAGAAAATATAGATATTCCAGCACACCATACTCAGATGAAGTACTACTAGACTGCTGGCCTACTATTATTACACCTAACAAAAAAAATCACAGGTAGAGCATTTCCTTGTACTCAGACAGTCACCAAGAAGGACCAAAGGGAATGGATTCAAATGTGCCTTGGTGAAATGTAATGGCAACTCCTGCAAGGTCATTACTGAGACCCTTCATGGGTTCTTCACCTAATTTGGACTATAAAAGTTCCCCATAAGAGCTGCCTGTAAAGCTGAGGTTGGTTTACTCCACAGAGCATGCCTCAAGGTCTAAAAGGCATGTTTACTATTTGGAGTTTGGATTAGGGAGAGCCTGAGCTGTGTTTACTATGCTTGTTTATAAAACAACAGCTTTTTACTCCTTTAAGGAAATGTACAGAGCAGCTCCCTTGTGGTGTTGTTGTGGAAATAACTGTCAGTCTCTTCTAAACACATTTGGAAGTTTCCTTCAAACTCTTAAACATGGTTAGGTTCTCTTTAGCTGTGTTGTTCTGGTTGAGAAGCTTTTTGCTTTATTAGAGCTACTGGAACTGTCCTTTGACAAGCAATAAAAAAGACTCTACCTATGTTCAATCCAAATTCATCACTGTTTAGAGAAGTACTAATAAAAAGGGAAAAGTAAATCAATGAAGTCACTTTATTGATCTTGAGAATGTGGAACTACTATTAATAAAACATGTTGATGTTGTTTTATGGATAGGTCAAAGTCCTGCTAAGGGTGTGTTTGTCATTCTAATTTTTGTGCAGTTTCATCAACAAAGTATTTGCTCTTGCAGTATTGTAGTTATTCATCTCCTGTTTTCCTCCCCCACAGCCAGAACATCTGCTAAATGTTTCTGAATCCGAGCTTGTTGGGCTAGGGCCCGCTGCTTTTCCATATTTATGAACTGTGTGGTACACTGGCACTCATTCAGCAGCCTGCTTCCCCAGGCTCATGCACAATGACATCAGCTGCTGTGGGTTTGTGTGCAGGAGATCCACATGTGCAGGGCTCACACAGGGGGCTGCAGAAATCCTCTGGCCTCCAGAAGCACTCAAACTCCACTGCTGACCAGGAACAGAGCTATCAATTAACATTTGAGCCATGCAGGGACGAGGAAGAGGAACTACAGGTATTTATGGTGTCACCTGGAAGTGTAGTGAAGAGTAATGGGCTAAAAATGAATTAAGAGAGTTCTAAATTACTCCTGAAATATCATCCAAATGTTTTTCAGTTTGGTCAAAGAGGCCAACTAAACAAAAGCTACTATGCTTGTGTTAGTTGTAACAGGCAGGACAAAGCAGGAGAAAGGAGCCCGTAATTAATTTCTGACTTCTGTTTTTGCTCTGCAGTAGCCCAGGCTGTCATGCCAACACTCACACAGGCCCAGCTTTATGCTATTTACACACTGAGGGGAGGGTGCTGTGCCATTCTCGTGCCCACACGTGACTCCCATCACAGCAAGAGAGGCTGCGCTCACAAACTGCCCGTGTGTGCCTGGCCTGGGTGACCTGTCCCTGCTCCCTTCCCAGCTGCTCTGCCAACTATGCCTTGCCAAAGTCAAGGATGCAGGAGTTTCAAACCCCCTGAGAAACAAGGGACCCCCATCTCTCAACTGTGAGAGCTCTGAGGGTCATTTGTCTGCCCAAATGCATGCCAGCAACAGACCACAGGCACAATCACAGCCTAATAGTCTTAATGAGATTACAGCTAGAGATGCCCCAGTGCTGCTGGCTGATTAAGGAACAGAGCAGGCACCAAATTCATCTGGACAAAAAGAAACCTCCTTGCCTTTCAATGTGCAGGTTGATCAGGATTTCAGATCTATGGTGTACAACCTTTAATTTCTTTTCCCTTGTAATTCCTTACAATTGTTTGGTTTTTTGGATTTTTTTTTTTTTTTTTGCAATCCGTTACTTTCTTTACAAAGCAGTGTATTCATTTCACAGATGACTAAGTTACATTAATATTCTTCAGGACATGATTTGAAACTGATGATCACACTGCTCAGTAACATGACTACATTTATAGATGTCTATTGTTAGCCATGGTAGATTGATCTCACCCATGGCTACTGTCTGTGTGCTTGACTGTGACACCCATGTGCTACAGGGGAACGTGGTGGATCTCTGCCAGTATAATAATTCTTTTTATCAGCAGTTTATCTGGAGCATCTGTTTGTCTCATCAGAATGAAACTGCTTGTAACTCTATCCTCCACTGGGCAAATACTCTTTCTGCACCTGTTCAAGCATTTGATTTACTTACTGCTTCAATTCTTAATCTCAATGAAAACAAATAAGTCAGCTTGTACAACAAAGGCTGGAACCATGAATTAAATGGAAAAGCTGATACAGGAGCATATCAGCTGGCTAGAGCACAAACCTGGTATTAAGGTAGGATTGTGCAGAGCTCACTGCAAACTGCAGATCTCATCGAGCTTCCTGCAAGAAACCTGCTGCTGCCGATGGCAAGGCTGCAGCTCCTGCAGGAATTCATGCCTAGGACAAAAAGCCAGTAGCAGTGCATTCACGGATTTTGCAAGAAGCCTAGAGCTAGCACAAAAGAAAATTCCTCCCCTTAGACGCGAGAAACCCCAGAATTTCCTAGCCAATGACAAGCAATAAATGAACAATTTGCAGCAGAAGGTGGGAGAGGCTGGCTGGGTGGGTACTCACCGGGAATGACCTTCTTCTCACATGAGTAACTCCTCCCGACAGGTGCTCCCAGCTCCCCGCCTCTGCAGGGGCAGACACTCAAATGAGAGCCCCTGCCCTGCCCTGCCTCACACGGCTTCTCCTTGCAGCAGCGATTTTCTCCTTCTCCAGGCTGTGAGGTAAAGCCACAATTTAAAAGGAACGGGATCTCGGCTGTGAATCTCCTTGTGTGAGCCTTTGCCAGAGCATCTCGAGGAGGCTGAGTGATGGTGGCTCTGGCTGCCAAGTCGTCACGGTTGCCACAGCAACGGAGCAGTGGTCCCCTGTGGCTGGCTCAGGGAGTGGCAATGGGAGCACCGAATGGATGCACTGCCTCCTCCTTCCAGGGCTCCTCTGACCTGGGTAACCCACCCCTTTCTCTAAAAACGCTGTTTGATGCAGAAGGTGTTTCCCTCACACCCCCCCTCCCACCTCGGTTACTCCACTCACAGATCTCCACAGCATCTTTAATCTTGTTTCTGTGCTGGTGGAGGAAAGCTGGCATAACCCCGAGAGAGCTGCTGGCTTCCCCTGAAAAATGCCATGGCTTGTGAGAAGAGGAGAAAAGAAACCTTGTTCTGGTGAAAATCTGAGCAGGAGCACACGCTCCCCAGTGTTTGAAGAAGTGCTGGGGCAGTGTGATATAATCTTGTCTCTGTGAGCAGGTGAATGAGCAGTTGAGAGAGCAGGAGGGGATTGCTCTGCCAAGTGTTTCTCTGCCAACAGAGCCGAGCACAAGTGTGTCTGTGAGGCCCTGTTACAGCCACGGGGAAGCTCAGGGCAGGCAGGATCCTTTGTTCCTGTCCCCTCAACTGAAAAGTCTTGGTGCTGTCATTTCTGAGCCTTAATATCACTGTTTTCTACTTATTGTTATTATAACATCAACATAAACATTAGCAGTAATGTTAGGCAGGACAGTCCAGCACAGTGCAGATCTACAGAGTCTGGGCTGGAGTCAGAAAAGCAGCCAAGGCTGCAGAAGCAGGCGTTATTTTGCTGGACAATGAACAATTCAGCCTTGTTTTGGAAAGCAACTCCTTGGATAGTTAAATAATACCACTTGTTTATGAGACAGACTATTTATCTCATCTTCTTTATAAAATGTTGCTAATGGTTCTTTGTTGCTTTCCTGATTATTCTCTCTTAAAGCCAAGTGCTTCTTTTAAGGTAATGGGTTTCCTCTCTCAGGGCACCAGTAACAAACACAGCTCTGTGTGCACGTAGGTGGTGTGGACAAAAACTAACACGCAGAAGTAAAACCCACACATTTGCTTTCTTAACTAATTCTCCTGTCCTCACTTTCAACCCAGGTTGTTTGGGCAATCTGTGACAGTGTCTCATCCCAACTTGCTAGGTAGGGACAGGCTTCCAGGGGCCAAAATCCAGATGTTGAGGATCTCATCATGACAAGGACTTAAGTACCTTTTTGCTCCACTAAATCTGCAGCAGCAGAGATGGGGCTAGTTAAGAACAGCAGTATCAGCCACAAGGGCTGATTGTAATCCAGTTCAATTCTAGAAAGAATTGAACTCGATTATAAAAGCTGTGAGCAGGCAGAAAAACCTCACATGTTGAAAGAAGTAAAAATTCTTATCTTTTTATTTATCTTTGCCTCTGCCCTCAGACTGAGTTTTCCAGCTTTCCTCCAACATACTGTGAGATTAAAATTTAATTTGATTTAGAAAAAACGTTTCAATTTCTGCTATGGTTACAGGATTCTTCAATGTGGGAGTTGGAGAACATCACCAAACACGGTGATGGCCATGACCTAGATGGACTTTCCTTCACAGAGATATTTCCTTCACAGAGATATTCAACACCACTGGGCTTGGCAGTGCAGAAAATCTCTGTGAAGCAGGAAAGTCCATCTAGGCCCAGCCTAAGGGAGTCTGGAGCCTTCTGATTACAGGTGCTGGATTTAACAGCATCACCCCCACACATAGACAACCCTCCCTGCACAGTGCCTTGTTCAAAATCAGTTATTAGTTCACCCAGACTTAGGAGCATCCAGTTCCACACAGGTGTAAGAGTACTAAACATATGAAGGCATCTTATAGAAATTCAAGTTATCACAAGCATTTTATGCCTGTTTCCTCAGTAACCTTAAATGAGAATGCAGCAAGATAGAAACTGAGCTGCACACTTGGTCTCACATAGGAAAGTGGTGCTTGGTACATATAATTAAATAAATCTGTTTTGCTGACACTCCCTCCCCCACCCTTTCCCTCAGCTATTTTTATGCTTGGCTTAGTGGAAAAGACTTGGTGCCTCTGGGTGTGAAGCATGGAGCCATTCAAAATGAAGCTGTCCCCTGAAGAAGACAATCCTGAGCAGGAATAATGCTGGGCTCTCAGGGAGCAGGAAAGCAGCAGAGGAATGCAGGGCAGAGGAGGTGGCTGGGCTTGGCCTGCAGCTCTGAGAAGTCTTTTCCATTTGCAGCTCTCTCCTCCCGCAGCCAGAGCTGGTTCATGGCATCACGAGGGCTGCTGTAGCATTACTCAGGGAAGAGGGTATAAAAATGACAGCAGCTAATAAGCACCCATTTCTCATCAGTGGCCTCATAAGGCTAATTGCACAAACAGAACACTTCGGAGGCTAACGGGCTGGAAATGACATTCTGTCTGCTGGATCCCAACCAGCACAGAGACACTGCCTCCCTGAGCCTGGGCACCAACAAAGGGAGGGCAAGCCCCAAATGTGTGTCCACAGGAGGACACAGACTGCAGAAAATGAGCTGGAGTGCTAAAAACAGCACAGCCATTCTTCCTGGTGATCAGGAGCAGAAACTTTGAATGTTCCTTTGTCCACAAATGTCCAGACCACATTCCTGGTTCTGAAGTTCCCTCACAGAAAGGAAGGCTTTGTCTGGAGCTCACGACTGAGGAGAGCAAGAAAGACTGAAAAAAACCTGAAAAAAACAATCCAAGCTTGGTGGAGCAGGGTGGAAACACACCTCGAGGCCTTGGTTCAGGGGAGGCATTCATGCTTCCCAGAGGAGAGGCTGCCTGATGGGAAGGACAGACACTGGACAGAGCTGTGTGTGGTCCCAGAGCAGCATAAAGGCAGGGAGTGTGTGTTTGTGTGTGTAGGAAGGGAGCTGCTATAGTGGGAGTGCAGCCCCTGCATGTGAATTATAGATGCCAAAGCTGAAAAAGTGCTTGCTGGCCTGTTCACTTCCCCTTCCTTTGTCTGCTGAAGATCTGAAAAGTTGAATCTTCCACTCATTGCACCAAAGGATCTAATGCAGTATATTCACTCTAGTATCATCAGTCACTAATTAGATCATTCTGACCAAAAAAAAATACTTGACAAGATTGGTTCTTTCAAACATCCAGGTTCATTTTGCTCTTAGTGTCACTATCCAGGTTTATTTTAAACCCACATTTAAATGTTTTTCTCACTCTGATCTATAGTTAGGCTTGTTAGGAAGTGTCTGTGCTGTTTTTTCTATTTTTAAAATATGGGCCCACGTTTGATGGGTTTTTGCTTGAGATTCTCTGGTGCACTGCTGGTAAAATTAACTCACAGCCAGTTTTCAAGGCTATTGGAAAGCTATGACCACATTCAAATATATTCTGTTCTAAATTATTTGCATATGCTAGGCTTTATTTCCCAATATTTCCACACCTGATTTTCATGGAGATCCATGCTCCTGCTTGTTTATACTCCTGCTAACTGCAGCTATGGTCATGCATGTTATTGATGGGTTACTGGAAAGCAACTCAGCAATTTTATAACTGCATCATAAATAATTCAATCAACTCTTCCCCACATCTATGTCTCATTTATTAATGGACTTTCTTTCTAGGCAGTATTTTCTTCTCTCATCCCCGTCCCAGATATATAAATATATATATATATACATACTTGGAGGAGGAATTTAATTAGTTTCGCCATCCTTGTGCCAAAACTTCCACTGACTTCAGCCAGAGATTTGCCTGAAGAATGCCTGATTATAGCCTGTAGGAGTTGGTCCTATTTCTGTGCCCCAGAACAGGCTGAAGAGAGTGCACAGAGTGGGGTCTCATGGGGGTTTGAACCCTGAGGCATTGGAAGAGAAGCACCAAAGTGTGGGTTTATGTGTACAAAAAAAAGAAGGTGAAACACACAGAGGGGAGACAGGCAAACTGATTGAGGAGATTTTACATTATTAACTAATGTTAAGCTTTGTTTGTTTGTTTGTTTGTTTGGTTTGGTTTGGTTTAACTTTTCAAATAACAGAAGAGTGGATTTTCTCTTTCCCCCCCTTTTCTGTCATCAGGCAGCTGTGCAAATATTTTAGCATGTGATTGTGGAAGCACAACACTGCAAACTTCTGCATTGTGCCAAGAGAAAAGTACAGGAAAACAAAAGGCAAAAGCCTGGGGTAGATCTGGCTGCCAGGATCTTCTGTCCCCAGGGGAACCAGAGAGAGGAAAAGGGAGAGAAAAAGGAGAACTGTGATAGCTTTCACTGCTGACAGTGACAGTATCCCAGGTCAGAAGGAAACACAGGCTGGAAGGAGGGTAGCAAAGGTATCAGAGCAATTAGCATCACAGAACCACATCTTTATCTTTTTTTGTTGGCCTTATCTGCATCACCAACTGCTGGTATTGTACCTGCCCTAAGAGACTGAGTTCTCAGGTTGCAGGTAGATTGAAAACCCAACTTACACAGTGCAGTAAATCAGTCTTTTAATTTAGGAAATCAGACCTACATGCCTGGTTTGTGGTTATACTGGCCTGGCATCAAACAGGACTTTTCCAGCAGCTTGAGGGGTTCATCAGCAAGGCAGTGATTCAGGCCAGATGACTGAAAACCCATCTCTTCACAAGCTCCCTCAGGAGTTTATGCTGCACAAGTGTGGGCAGTGGGTGATAACACAAACCTAAATATGCCACAGCCAGGAATCAAGCTGACTGATTCTCTGCCAAAGAATCCTATCTTCTTACTGTAGGGGAATGAATTAATCCATTAAAAAATTAGCTATCACTTGCAACATTCTCAGTGGTTTGCCAGGCTCATTTCAGTGATTCCTCTACATCAAATGACAGCACATCTTCATCTTTCACTGCTGAAGTGAAAACAATAGGTCACTGTGTAATGGGACTCCGTATCAAGACTCATTCCTGAAGCTGGTCATCATTCTGTGCCCTGAAATACAGAGCTGGGGATACTCATCTTTTTTTTCCCCTTTCTTTTAGCCCCATAAAACTGCCAAAGTTAGCCAAACAAACAAGAAACTCTTGCCTGTACTGCATGTAATCTCCCATCCCAGGGAATTCAACAGGTGGTTATTAAAACTGTAATAACACCCACACTGTGAGAACATTCAAACCCTAAAGGAAGAAATTCTTCCTCCATCAAAGAGAACAAAATAATTTAATGGTTTCAGGAAGTCTTCATACTCCAGCTTCCTCTAACCATTTGCATTCTACTTCCATTTAATTACCTGAATGATTAATTAACACCTATCAGCTAATGTTTTGCACAGTGCTTCAAACAAGTAAAGTATAAATTATACAGTATAAATCCTTGATAGGGATTGTTAATTAGGCTATACTGTTTACCCCACTGTTGTTCTGGGCTCTTCCTATTGCTTGCCATATTCACTTTCATAGGCAGTGGTCAGTGCTGCCTACCATGGCTGTTATTTCCAGGCCAAGTTATGGAATCAGCATCATCATCCTCCTGGAGCTGTTGCAGGAATATGTAGCTTTTCTGGCATTGTCACATGTACTTTTATGGGACCTGAGTCCCCAGCAAAGACCTTGCACCCTATTATCCACTTGAATAGCATTTTTACCTCACAGCAGCTCTCCCCTGCCTTGGAATGCAGAGGTGAGGATGGAGGCTCCCTTCACTTAGTGTGACAGCACAAAACAAGGGTGGGTACAGCTCCTCCCTACAGCACACCATTTTCCAAACAAGCCCTGGAAACATCTGCAGCTCCATCCTTCCTTTAGGAAGCCTCAGCAGGGTTCTCCTGATGCCATAGGGGCTGAGCACAGATTCCAGCAGAGTCGTGGCCAGTGTGGCCTCCCAGAGCAGAGCCAAGCAGAGATTTGTCTGTAACAAAATTCTCACCCACCTCCACATGGCTCTCCCATGACTCTGGGCAGGCCATTTACAATCAGGTGTACTAGTGCTGAATTTTGGTGTCTCTGTCTTGAGAGACCAGAGATATGACCTTTAAAACCAGGACATGTCCCTGCAATTGCAAGCAGTTGTCTCTGTAGTTATTGTCTCTGCAGGCCCTGTGAGATAAGCACACAAAATGCTGCATTCGTTTTGTTTTCCTTTAACTGTCAGCCATACAAATTCTGCTTTATAATTGAGCATCAAGTCAAGTTCTTTCCTTCTTACTCATAAGTAACATTCAACAAGCCAAAACAGGCCACAGGAATGCCAAAAATATAACCCTTTGGAACTCAGTAAACACTTTTGTTGATACTGCTGAAAAGGGAGCAGAATCATTTTCTCTAAGTGCACTCAGAGGTAATGAGAGCCCATTGCTTTGAGTCACTGAACTCAACCTGAGTGCCAGCAGGACAGGCTGGGTGGTGAATCTCATGATCCTTCCCTTATGTCTCAGTTTATTTTAACTCCTTCCAGAGTCTCCAAAGGAAGAGACTCTCATGCTCAAAGATACTGAAGCAGCAAAGGACAAGTCCAGAAATAAAGTCCCTGGAATGTTCTAAGCAGAAAGGTCCATGAAGAGAAGGGAAAGAACCTCATAATCCCCTTTTCTTCTGTATCCTCACACTGTTTGCAGCTCTGGGTTTGTGGGGACTGTGAAACCCTGCTTTCTTCTAATCTTTATTGGCTTGGTCCTTAATAATTCTGGAAGTAGATTGCTAACAGCACAAATTTTCAACATAAGTCCCACAGAGATGTTTAAGGGTTTGCCCTGCACAACTGCCTGTGATAGCCTCCAATGCTGAGAAATGATGGAATTTGCACTAAGTCAGCACTGGAGGAGAAGAGAACAAAATGGAGGAAGAAAAAATGAGAGTAACAAATGGAGAGTGCAGAAAAGAAAGATACAAAAAACAAATCAGAACCACTTAACATGGGTTAACTTCTTCATGGCTGGCATCCTGGGATTTAGAGCTAGTTGAAACACCAGAAAGGCAGCAAGCTTGTTCTGAGACCTGCATGCACATACAGATATGGAGATATTATACAGGCAGTCTGGAGAGCTCAAATGAAGGGGGGAAAACCTATATGCAACAGTGTGTATGTGCATGTTCCATGGTATGCAGCACCAACAGCTCTGGGAGTAGAAAATCACAAGCCAGGCTTTACATTATAATACAATAGGCTTCAAAACCTTAAGATTTTGAGCTATAAATAAAAACAAAACAAAACAAAACAAAACAACTACCCAAACCCCCAAAACCAAACAAACCAACCCACAAAAACCAATCAAAAAATCAAAACAAAAACAACAGCAGCAACAACAAAACAAACAAACTGAAACAAACAAGACTCCAAGAACCTACAAACAAACAAACCCCAAACAAACAAAAAACCCCAAATCAGGACAGTAAGCACTCTTTTGCTAAAATCCAACAGTGACAGAAGAAGATGAGGATGAGCAGAAGTGGTTGCTGAAGTTTGTCTTTATCCACCCCTTGGTGCCTGTGCTGGAGAATGCACACAAACCTGCTGGAGTGTCCTGCACCCCTTGGCAGCTTTGTGCCAAAATTAATTTAACTGACTGAAGGCTTTCTCTGAGGGTTGTAAACAAAGCAAAATTTGGAACAAGTGCCACAAAAGGCTGATGAGCTGCTCACACAGAATGTAAGGAGCAGCCTTGT
This sequence comes from Ammodramus savannarum pratensis, assembly GCA_020466415.1. Taxonomy (NCBI): domain Eukaryota; kingdom Metazoa; phylum Chordata; class Aves; order Passeriformes; family Passerellidae; genus Ammodramus; species Ammodramus savannarum. Next base: position 9,468,098 of record JAHXMQ010000028.1, on the reverse strand, counting down.
GGAGAAGACTGGACAGAAAGAAGAAAGGGTCTATGAGGAGTTTGATTTATTTTTCCCCCCTGAATCAAGATGGAAACAGTGTATGGGTCTTGCTTCTCTTTGTGGCTCTGGGGAGAGCAGAGGGATTGGTTTCAGGGGCTCATTTCCCCAGGCTCCTGCTGTTCCACGGAGATCAATGTATCATTTAATAGGGAGAGGCTTTTCAGCTCTCCGAGATTTTATCTGCTGATGGCTTCCATGATATTTATAGACATATCTATCAGCATAACAGCAGGAAGCAATTCTCCAGGGGTCAAATTGGGTGGATTTCCCCTATTTAAAGGGCATTATGGATGCAGCTTTCTGTATAGGATTAACCACTTAACTCACTGAATCCCGAACATCATCAGCTATTGTTCACAAAAACTGATGATCTCCACGGCTTAGTTGTGGGATGGTCGACTTGTTTTCAGCTTCAATTATCTTTTCAAATAATAAGGTCCTTTGTTAACCTCTGACTTGCTGAGCACTGTGTAGGCAGCCTATTAAGTACTTCACAGTCCTCTTTTAACCCTATGATTCAGGCAGCTCTATAGATTTAGTCCCACGATTGTCCTATTTCTGACCAGTCTGAATCTTTGATTGCCACATGAACAGCAATTTGATCATGTCAGGCTCGGGAAAATAAACCACAGTGGCTTGGAAGATCGAGGCAGAACCTACTTGCTTATTACACAAAGTGTTTAAATGGTTTCAGCCTAACTTTTGGTAATGATTTACAGAGCATGCTTCCCTGCTTAAGGCTATTTAGAGAGTCAGCTCCTTTGGGGATTTAGGATGCAGTGATTCTATCTCCTAAAATTATTCTACTAACTTTCTAGTATTGAATTTCTCCTTGTGAGCACACCTTTTGGAATGAGACAGCCTTGCAAGGGGAGCTCAGAATAGACATACTGTTCCAGCAGCTCAGAGTGCATTGGAAATGTGAACTGCTGTGAGCTGCTGCTTGATCTGACACAGAGAGATGGATGTAGAGTCCTGACATGGACAAGCGCTCCTGAATACAAATTTGAGTTATTTAAGGTTTTGTTTCCAATCACCAGAGATATCATCAGTCATGTCTGTCCGTCCACTCTCCCTTTCAAATTCACCATGACCTCCCCATGGCCTTATTTCACTTAACCTTGCTGTGTTTACAGTGACCTCCATGCTCATGGCCTGGCTGTACTCTGAGTGCCAGGCTGCCACACCAGCACACAGCCCTCTCACTCACAAAGACAATCCATGAGAAATGTAAGGGCAGCTGCTGTCTATCCCTGAGAGCAGAAATGAAGTTCCCAATCCCTGGCAGAATCCACCCCATTTTCCATCCTTGAAGGTCTGGTCAGAGTTCATACATGAATCCCATTTCCATTACTTTGCTCTTGAGGGATTTTATTTTGCTGATGTACACAGCTGCAGTGTAATCTTGATCCTTTGCTTTACCCTCATCCATTTCTTTTCATTCAGATATATTGGAACAGTCCATAAATACAACTGAAATAACAAATCAAATAAGGCTTCTGTCAGGAAGGAAAGACAATGACATTTCCCTCTCTGTTCCCCTGGCTACATCTGCTGAAGGATGGTGGCAGTGGGAGACAGGAGAGCTACAGCCCAAAGTTCACTTTGAGAAGCCAAAAATATTATAAATACAACTTGTCCCATCCACAGTGTAGTTCCAAAATATATTAATTACAGCTTAGTTGCTTTTCTGCCATGTTTCAAGCAAGTTCTTTCAGGCTGTCTACACTGAGTCATTCTTTGGAATTAAACTTTTTGGATCTAACATTAAATGAGAAATCATTTCAGATTTGGTAATACAGACTGGGTTTTCAGCTTCCTCCTTGAACAGGCATCTGGAACAAAATGTGTCTAGAAAATTTTGGCTTGCCTTTTGAGTCTGCCTGGGCTCAGGCTGCTCCCAAAGCTGAAAACCTCACTGAGACAAGGGCTGGATTCCTCACAGGCTGCCCTTCCCCCAGTGCCAAGAAGTAACCACCTATGTCTAAAGCTACATAAACTAATTAGACACCTAATCCTACCTTTGTCTGCACCTGGCATTGCCAAGAAAGACGAGAAGGAGCAGCAAGGGAGGTGCAGAGGGCAAGGGAACATCAGCTCGTTAGGGAAATAGGGCCAGTGCACTGCTTGAGACATTAATCCTACACACAGTGCAAGCACAGCTCTCAAACAGGTAACACCCTGAAATAGCACACAGATCTTCCAGAGGAGGGGAGAAATCCTCCCAAGAGAAAGGCGCTGCACATTCATTGACTACGTTAAAAAAAACTTCCCATGCCGTTCATAAGAAAGCAATTAGCAGTTAATTACTGTATCAAGTTCAGGAGCACAAACAGCAAGCAGGGGAGTTCTGCCCACCACAGCCAGAGGGGCACGCAGGGATGCTCTCGGTGAAACACAAGACACAAATGTTCCACCAGCTCAGTCCCTTCCCTGGGGATTTCTCCCGAGGCTCAGGCACTGCTACCACTGCAGCTTTCCTAAAGCAACCTCACATCACAGCTTTGTGAGCACCACGAGACCTGGGCAGGCAACAGCCAGGACCAGAAGACTGAGATGGAAAAAGTTTGTTAACTTCTGCAGTAAATTCTGAAATGTCCAGTTTGAGATGCAGAAGGTGCATTGCCTGCTTGTAGAGATAATTAACACAGATCACATTAAATGTGCATTCAGAATGAGGGACAGAGGACTGACAGACACTGTGAAAAGAAATACTGACATGTCAGAAAGTTAGGTTTAAAACAAGAACCATTTTCTCAAATCACCTTGTTTGCCTTGTGGTACAAACAGTTCCAGGATTCACACTGTCAGGGCTTTCTCCCAGCCATGAGAGCACAAGGCTTGCTTTTGAAAAAAGAGGAAAGGTGGAGACTAATGGATGAGAGTTGATTTTGGCAAGCTGGGCCTTGAGAAGTGGTTTTAACTGTTAGAGGGGTTGTGACTCTGAAGTGATGAGCAAAGAGATGCTGTGCTAGGCAAACAGGGTGTAATTGACCCACAGTGATGACAGGCTGCAGTATTTTCAGTATTTTCTCACAGATAATAACTAGCTGAAGAAAAGAAGATGCCTCAGGCCTCTAACCAAATTGGTCACCTTACAGCTATGAAAGGCCCCACCCAGCACTAATTATGACTGTTATAACAGTAACAATTAAATCGAAGTAACTGCTGCTATTCTTTGACAGGAGCCTTGCCAAGACGAGTATTTTGTTTGATTATGAAGCAAAGAAAGGGACTTAACTTAAAATTGCCCTTTGTTTCGGAAAGCTTTTGCTATTATGTGAGTAAAACTCAAGTTTTGGCAAGTTGTGAACACAACCCTGTGTTCCCAGTTTCCCAATTTCCAGTGTTTACACTTCACACAGTGTTTGTGCATTTGTGATGAAGGTTGAAACAGAGATTGGTTTTTCTGATTTATGTGATACCCCTCAGCTGGACTGTGGCTGCCCCATAGTTGCCTTTTCTGCCTTGTACCATCCTCACCTGCTCTTTACATAGGCTTGGATATAGCCAAAAAAATCAGACATCAGTGCATTTAAACACCAGGAACACCAGCAGGTGGGCCCAAAATCAGGTGAGTCTCCTCTAAACAGTTCTATTTTTGAAACAAGCCCCAGGTTGGATGCTGTGCCACAATGCTGGGTGAGATAAGGAAGCATCACCACGGGCCATCTGTTCCAAGCAGAGCCGGAGAGCGCTCACCTTCCCCCAGCCCTGGGCTCTGCAGATGCCTGCCAGCAGCCAGGGAAGCCCTGAGTCTGGGCTAATTGAGGGCATCTGCAGCCAGCCAGCTCCATATTTAATGGGGATTTGCTGCTGATGGAAGTTACAAGCGAATTACAGATTCCAGCACGCCATGGTCTCGCCAGAGTCAAACAAAAGCATGTGGTGATAAGAACAGAGTGCTGCACACTGGGACCTGAGGTCTCCATGGACCTCACTGCTTTGTTAAAGCATTGCTGATAAGCTATGTAGAGCTCTACATCTTTACTAGAGACTGTGCTTTCCTCAGTCGTGTTTATAATGCCATTTATAATTTCCAGCTCTCCTGTTTGTTTTCACAGCAGTGTAGGAGGGTTTCTTTCTCTTCAAATCAAATCATAGGGCCTCACCATTTCTAGCTCAAAGTCTCCCTAATGCTGCTAATCTCCTATTAACAGCCTACTGACACAGAAGAGACAACAGAAAAAGACTGCTTGCCAGCCCTCTGGCCCTGTGACCGTGTGCTGGTCAGATCTGGATTAATGGCTGAGGCGATTTACCTCAGGAGGCCTTGCCACAGGTGCCTGCAACTCTAAACTCTCCTCCAGCTGCCTGGCAGGAGAGGGAGGAGGGGAACCACTAAATCCACAGATGATGCACACACAAACAAGGCCCTGCTGAAAATCATTTTTCTTCTCCTATACAAAATCAGGATGACTGCAGGGAAAAAACTCCTTGACTTTATACAACGAGCTAGGCATGGACATTCCATCCAGGACACAAAACCCACTGTGGAACTCGTCCATACTACCTGTCACAGACAGCAAGTTCATTTAGCTTTTCTGGTCACTAGAAATTGTTATCCAGGAGCACAGGCAAACACTCTGCTTCCCTCCTGTGCCTGTGTGGTAGGATAGATCGCCCTGCTGTGTAGCTGGGACCCTTTCAGCTTTAAGACAATTTCAGCTGCTCCCATTCAAGGAAAGATGGAAAAACAGCATCATTCCTATTTGGCAGCAAGCATCCATGTGACAATTGGGCTCAGCAGCCCGAGCAGGCTCAGGCTCCCCTCCCGGGCTGGGCTGCATGTCCTACACTGGCTGTGCTGCTCCATGACCCTACATAGCAGGAGGAGGGTGCTGGCAGCATGGGTGCAGCTGACCAGCTGCACTTGACGTCAGCCAGCAGCGCAGTGTCCGCACACAGAGCATCGTCTGAGCTGCACCAGGACTCTGCCCTTCTGCCAGCCAGGGACACACAGGCAGGAGCTGCTGCTGCTGCTGCCCAGGGCCAGGTCAGCTGCCGAGGATGCGCCTGACTATGATGAGCATCCCTCATCTCCACAGAGATGACTGTGTTTCAGAATGATTTCATTTTGCTCGTTTACAAATTGCCGGTGAAATAGGTAATTGCTGCTGGCCTGAAGTTAAACAATCCTGTTGCTGAGTGTTATTTGCAGGTCAGAGAGCTGCAAGAGGTTTGGCCTTCGAGGCGCCACACTGTCCCCTCTAGGAAGAGGGGTGAAGTACAAAAACATTCTACCATGCCTTACAGAGAAATTAATTTAACCTATAATCAGTGGTATTACAAGGCTGCTTGTCCACCTTGGCTTCTCACACAACCACACACTGCAGATCCTACGGAGCTGCCATTCAGAACAACTCCAACCTCCCCCTGACCCTTCCCAGCCTCTAAAATAACTGCATCAGTGTTGCAGCTCTGTCTTTCCATAGGTCTCCATTCATCAGGTGCATCTGCAGGGAAACAGGATCTGACTGTCCCCCACCTGAAACAACAGCCCTGTTGCAAAAGTGGGTGACAGCAACACCCACTGCAAACACCACCAGAGCAATGCTGGGCTGCCCCTCCAAGGCACACAACACTGCTGGCTGCTCCCCGTGAAAGAAATCCTTCAAGAGCATCTTCGTGTGACACAAACTTACCTTGTTTTTGTGCTGTCTCACTCCTTTTCTGAGCCTCAGTGAGGAGCATCCAGCCAGTGAGAGTCTTTTTCAAACTTGATTCCTTATCCATATTTGGGAATTTGTGCTGGGCACTAGCTGGTACGAGGCACGTTCTTCCCACAGTGCACTTTGGGACTTGTAGTTCCCAAAAAGGAATGTTGTTTTCCAAATTGCAAGCGCCGAGCAACAGGAACAGAAATCCTAAACGCCTTTACCTCTGCCTTTGCTTGCTGCTGGGCTATTTCACATGTTTTCTGTGCATCTTAATCCTCCAGGAACCTCTTCCAAAGTTAAGGGCAGTGTGCCAACCCCTTGGATGCACCACTGTGTAAAAGCTGCTGCTGCAGAGTGCTCCTGCTACAGCCCAGAGGGGCAGGTACATGGTCCTGCCTCCTGGAAACAGCTACCTAGAAATAGAGAGCTCGGATCGAGTTTTTAACCATATTCACCACACTGAGATGGCATAGAAAATCCCCTTTGAAAGACATGTTTCACTGTTTAGCATGTTTTGTATTTGCCCATTTTATTTTTTAATTACATAATCATAGTAGGGGGACAGATAAGTGTGTCAATTGTTTGAAAAGGTTACAGGATAAATCAATCCTGTCTCTCCTGTAGAGATCCATTTTTGAAGAGCGTTGCGCTGACTGCGGTAATTACCTTGTAACCAAGACACCCTGTTGTTTTTAAATAACAACCCAAGGAGAATGCGAACCGCTGCCTGCCGGGTGCTGCCGGAGACGCTGTCATTACACCCGAGCTGCATTAACAGCGGGATGTGCTCGGAACTGCGGGCACGGGGGAGAAACGCCCGGAGGAAGAGGCGGCCGGGAGCGGAGAGCATCCATCACCGGCCCGCTCTCCCGTTAGCATCGCCTCTGGCCGGGGCGAGGAGAGCTGGGACACTGTCGGTGCTGGGACCCTCGTGGGGGCTCAGACACTCTCAGGGGGCTGGGACACTCTCGGGGCTGGGACACCCTCGGGGCTAGGACACTCTTGGTGCTGGGACACTCTCGGGGATCGGGCACTCTGGGTGCTCGGACACTGTCGGGGCTGGGCTGACGCCCGGCGGCCGCGGGCAGAACAGCCGAGCCGGGCTGTTCCCTCGGCCCCTTTCCCCGGGCAGCCACACGAGGGAGGAGATGAAGGGAGCGCGTTGTGCCAGGGACGGGCACCGATCCCGGTCCCGGAGCTGCGGCCGCAGCCGCTCGGAGCGGCCCCGGAGTGCCCCCTTTGCCACCGCTGATCCCCGCAGGGGAAGGGACCACAGTGGGTCATCCTGTCTCATCTCCCTGCTCAGTCAGGGCATTGCAGAGCACACGGCACGGGAATGCATCCCGGCGATTCTGGAATATCTTCATAACGGGAGACTCCACACCTTCCCCGGGCAATCTGTTCCAGTGCACAGTCACCGCACACTAAATAAGTTCTTCCCCCTGTCCAGGTGGAACTCGTTGTGCATCAGTTTCTGCCCGTTGCCTCTTGTCCTATTGCTCGGTACCGCAGAGCAGAGCCTGCCTTTATCTTCTTAGCTCCTCCCTTTCGGTATTTATGCACATTAAAGAGGTCCTCTCTCAGTCCTCTCTTCCCAAGGCTGAAGAGACCCACTTCCCTCAGCCTTTCTGGTAAGGGATGCTCCGGGCCCCCAGCCTCCCTATTACAAAATAACCCTGTCGATATGAACATGTTTCATCCCCGTTGTATCCCGCCCGCCCCGGCCCCGGTCGATGCCCTCCTGCAGCCGTGACTACACGTCCCGGCGGCCCGCGGGGCCGGGATGCTCTCCGGGACGGTCCTTCCGCTGCCGGGCGCCTCCATCCCGGCTTTCCGGTGCCTGCCCGAGCCGAGCGGAGCCGGGCCCCTCGGGGGCGGTGGCGGCGCTGGAGCCCGAGGCTGAGCCGGGCCCGTGCGGGGCCGGGGAGAGCCCTCCCGCCGGGGCCATGAGGGCCGAGCCGCCCGCCTGGGCCCCGGGGCCGGCGCAGGCGGCCGCGCTGCTGGAGGAGGCGGCGGATCTGCTGGTGCTGCACCGCGACTTTGACGCCGCCGTGGAGCGCTGCGAGGCGGGCTGCGACAGCCTGGGCCCCGGCCCCGGCCCCGGCCCCGGCCACGAGAGGTGCGGGCGGTGCGGGCGTGTGGAGGGGCCGGGGTGAGGCTGGGACGCTGCTCGGTGCCGCATCAGCGCCGGGCTGGCTCCCAACTTCAGGCCATGCCTGCACTGCTTCGGGGTTCTTTTAACCCTGTCGATATTAAAATGTTTCATCTGTGCGTTTCTGAGGGAAGTGCGGTGTGCGCAGGAGCCTTCCCTTCGTTCTCTCAGAGATGCAGTCACAGTGCATATCCTCGAAAGTCAAATTGGCCTTTTTATAGGGGACAAGTAGAGGGGAAGCAGAGAACTGTGTTCACTGAAGCTCATTGGAAGGGATGCAAGGGGAAATGTGGCTGTAAGAAACACTTATTTGGGTGTCTGTTCCTTACCAGTTTTGCAGAAATCAAATGCTCCCTTTGTGTTGTGGGGATCCAGGCGCTGGCTGAGATGAACCGGTGGAGGGAAGTTCTGTCTTGGGTCCTGCAGTACTACCACGTCCCTGAGCATCTGCCTCCAAAAGTTCTGGAGCTGTGGTGAGTTTCTGTCTGGTGCTGTCAGATATACAGCATATATCCTATGGGGTCTTGTGTTAGGTTTAACTGCAGGCCAGGCTTGGGTATTGCGTGATATTTTCACTTTGTGTGGTGTGAGAGAGATCTGGCACAGGCCCGTTGCGTGTATGCTGGAGCATGCCTGCAAGATTGCTTCATGGTGATCAAGGTTAAAATGGGTGATCTCGAGAGAGTAACATCAATAGCTGCACCTGTTGGCTGCCTCAGAATTCTTTCTGTGCTTTGATATTGACCGTGATTGATACTAAATGAGAGCTGCTTGTGGGTAATATCTGTCAGTGATGTCAGCTTCCCCAGAGACTCGGGGTTTTCTCATACTTCTCCCTTGCATCGCAGCATCCTGCTGTACAGCAAAGTGAGAGAGCCGCAGGTGATGCTGGAGGTCGGCGGCAGCTGGCTGGGAGCCCAGGCCAACCGGAGTCTGCCCGAGTTCGGCTCGCTGCTGGAGCTGTACCTGGCGCAGGTGCTGCTGCCGCTGGGGCGCTTCGGGGCCGCCGAGGAGCTGGTGCGGGGCTGCCCCGCCTTGGACAGCGAGCGGCGGCTGCAGCTCCTCGGCACCATCGGCGACAGCCGCGGCCGCTGGAGGCAGGAGGAGGAGACACGCCCGGGGGCTGAGGAGCAGCAGGACCCAGCCGCAGAAACGATTCTGGGTGGGCTTTCCCTCTGTTAGTTGTTCTTCTTTTTTACAGTTCCAGTTTTACTTCAGTTTCATTTCAGTTTCATTTCAAACTGGTAAAGGATAGCAAGTATTAACTGTGCATTAAGAATATTGCCATGATAAACGGCCATGAAGAATTCCCGCTGTGTATCACAGCAGAAAATAAAATACTTAGTGATACCTTTGCTGAGAATTGCGAAGCATATTTAGTCTCTGCCAACATCAGGAGATGACAATTAATGGCCAGGAACAAAAGTTTTGGGTTTTTTTTTAAAGTAAAAAGAGGAAAACTAAGACGACGTGGCAATCCTTTAAGGGTACGTTTTGTTGGCTCTGTGTACATTTTGCTTCATTTCCATTTACTGTTGAGTCCAGGTAGAACAATGCCTGCCTAGCATTTAAAGTACTGCTTCTTCTCCAGAGCTGTAAATCGTTGGATGCTTTCTCCCTGGCACTACTGTGGTATAAGATCATGTTGTAGTAAACTAGGTGCCTAAAAAAGAAGTATAGTGAAGTGCATTACAAAATTGTACTGTTTCTCTGTTGTATAAAAGACCAAACCCAACCCAACTCTCATGCAATCAAACTGACACTACCTTAGTTTCTTATTGGCTATATCTGTGTGATTATTTTTTAAATTTTACTTTGCCCTAAGAGCCTTTCTGTTCCTGTTTTCCAGGAGTGCTGTCCCAAAAGCTCCTGACCATGCTGACGTTGCTACGTAGAGCACTGAGGTCCATGTCAAACCACTTCTATTTACTTCCTTACAAGAAGATGCTCTTGGCCACTTTTTTGCTGTACCTGGTGGTGGTGAGATTAGACCCAGGTATGGGATTAAGATTTCCAATTTTTAAAATGCCATTATGGTTATGGAGAAAAAAATTAGTTGCTTTCAATAAATCTGGTCTGTGTAATGTCTCAGGGAGACAAAAAGTCTGGGTGACTTGGAACTTAATGAGTTTAATGGTTCCAGCTGAAGTGTATGTAGAAAGATGAAGCTCCACAAATGCCAGTTTTCTGCAAACTCTTTCCAGCAGCCAGGGTACAGACTGTGGAGGGCAGGCAGAGCTGTCCTAGACTCAGCCTTTTCCTCATTGAAGGAAGGAAGAGAAATTGGTTTTTATTAATTCTAGTTGGGGGTAGTTCTTTCTTAATATCTGTAGTGTATGTTTGTTTTACCTAGCTGATTTTACCAATTAGTTTTACCTTTTTGTTCTGCTTTGCAGCTTCTCCCACGTCCCTGCCATTCATTTACAAACTGGTCCAGCTCTTCCGACAGGCTTGGGCAGCTGTGCTTTCTCCAGTCCACAGGCCTCCAATTGGAGACTGAGTGTCTGCCTCCACTCAAAGTGTCACCTTGTCTTGGCCATGTTCAGATCTGAGATGTGGAGTCCTGGAGTTTCTCCAGACAGGGAATGGTGGTGGATGAGTTTCAAAGCCACTGCAAATATTCCTGACATTTTGCTTGGTCCTGTCCAGCACTAGGGTACAGCCACTCCTTCCATACCTACAACTGAATAAGAATCCTAAGAATCCTCCTTTCCAAACACTTTGCTTTGGATGTGTCTCTTGAGTGAGGGTTGTATAGCCAGTTATGAACTATGGAAGAAGTTCTCATCCTTGCAAATGCTGAGCAGTTCTCTGAACAAGTGCAATTCCTGGAGGACCAGTGATTAGGGGAATATTCTGTTTTCCCTGAAGACATATGAAAAGCCCAGTTCCTGCAGCATGGGATTTAGGACAAGCACATGGAAGAAAAACACTGGAGAAATTCAAGCCTATTGCATTTTGAAAGCCATGGTTTCTCTTGTGACTGATGCCTCTTTGGACTGGCACACTGGATTTTAATCATATTTAAGCCAGAAAAATGGGGGGGTGGGCCACAAAGACTCTTGTATTGTATCTACTCTTCTTAAATGCAAATTACAGCACTCAGTGCTTGCCTGATGCATAGTCATTCCTAGAAGCACTTGGTGGTGGTGGTAAGGAAATAGACTTTATTTTTTTAAATTATATTCTATGTTATTGTCTGGTTGAACAACTGAAGTTGTTGCTTTGTTTCTCTCTTTCCCTACCTCTGGCTTTGTTTATGTAGATGTCAGAAAGTCTCTCTGTCTATCTGGAATTGCTCCCCAGGTCCCCAGTACCCAAAGCCCTGGGTTAGATGGGAGTCATGTAGCAATGCTCTGTCATTCAGAACAAAAAAGGGTTTTTTTATAGAAAGAGATACTTCTCTGACATCACAAAACTTTCCCCAGATCAGTGGCAAGAAAATTGTACACCTGCAGGTCTGTCACCAGACCAACTCCATTTCTGACCACTTGGAGCAGAAATTGGAGGTTTGGGGTGATAAATTAATTTCTCCTCCATCCAGTCATCCATCATCAATTGACAAAGGTAAATTCCAAGGAGGGAGCGCTGATCTAACAAAATAATGCTTTTAAACTGTTGTGTGTTGGAGGGGACAAGTTAAAAGTGAGAAGCCAGAGACAAAATTGCCTCTGTCAAGCCACACCCGTGCCAAAAGGGTGTAAACTCATTGATGCCAGCCCAAACCACAGAATTGTCAGAGCAGCCTTTTTGGTGGGAGCACCCCAAAGCCACGAGAAGCAGCCAGTGTAGATCCCAGTGTGGTGTCTTACAGCAGTAGTGCCCCTTGTCTCTAGCAATAACCATTCTCCAGGGTGGTGGCTGTTGCTGTTTTCTTCACAGAGGGGGTGTTGGCACCCTCAGACTGTTGCTTTGCTCCCTACTGGGGCACTTTGCAAACAGTCTCATATCCACTGCTAAAAACAGTTGTCTATTTCATCTTAAATTATCCCAAAAAGACCTCCACCCCAGCATTATTGTCAGACAAACTCAGGTTATTTGTGAGTGTAATAATGACCTTGCCTAGTTGTCTCAAGAGATTTTAAAACCCAAACCAATCCCATATGCCTCCCCAAAGTTTTGTCTCTGCCAGGACTCTACACCAGGTTAAGGAAACTTCTCTCTGAAGTCAGGCCAAATTCTGATCAAAGTGACTGTTAGGCAATGAACAATTTTTGCTGTAGTCTTCTGGCATCATTTTTAGGTGGATGGCAGAGATGCTGTTCTGGAGGTTGGTTTGGACCAGTGGTTTCAGCAGACCATACATAGCTTTTAGAATGCTGTTCAGTGTCATTTACCAGGGCTTTTAACATTAAACTTTATTTTAAGTGTAGGTTGGTAACCTTTACTTTATTGGAGTACTACTGATTTAGAATGTATATGGTTTTTAATTCATCATGAGAGAGCAAGAAGGCAGAAATAAGCTATCAGGGTTTTTTTGCAATTAATACTAAAACTGCAGTATGTAATTTTTATAATAAAGTGACTACTGATTTACCTCTGTAGAGTTGTTTGTGTGATTTGAGAATATAAAAAAAGTGTTTATTGTATTGATACACTACAAAGTATATCAAAGTTTTCAATAATTGTTTCACATTGTTTCATAGTTTTATCATGTTTGAATTGAGTAGAAAATGTCTTCAGTGTGAATCTGATGAAATCTAATCCACTGATGATTTGGTAGAGTCTAAGTCTGCATTTTGGCATGGCCAAGAGCAATACTACCAAGAATAAAGTACCTGGTATTCATCATTATTAGATGAATATATCTTTATATTAGAACTAACTACAGTTCTGACCTTACTGTATTAGGGGAGAAAACTCTACAAATAAAAAGTAAAAATGCATAGCACAGTTCTCTTCAGGGATAATGCCTGAAAACCAGTGTTTTATCAATGTAGCAGTGTTACACAGGTACCTAATTAACAGACTTGGGAAGTTCAGAAATCCTGAAATGAAATGCTGCTGGTTCTTCCAGCAGGTGGCAACAAACTAACAGAAAACAATTACACAGGAACACCAGGAAAATGTTTAAATCTTCATTCACTTACTGAGGAAGGTATTAAAATGTGTGGGAAATGTAAAGACTTACACATCCCAAATTAAAAGGAAAAGAGATTTTTGTGTGATCACCTAAGAACTAAGAGTGCACTGTTTTGTAAAATGGCATCATAATATTCTAGAGTAATCCATTATTCTGGCACTGCTGGTGAATCATTCAGGTAGTGAGCCTGTAGGGAGGGAGTGATGTACATCCAGTAGAGGAGGAAAAGCATTTAACTGTCCTTCATTGGCCTCTTGATGTATTTCAATCTCCAGCATACTGAGTTGGAGGAAAAAGGAGAAATCACATCATATTCAGGGTGATGATATTTGTCTTCCCAGGCCAGTGATGGAGCCCTGCAGCCCTGGTTGCCCATGGGAAATGTGAATCCACCCCTTGGTTTGCTTTGTTTGTGTGCACAACTTTTGCTTTGTGTGTTAAACTATGTCTCAACCCACAGGTTCTCCCTGACTCTTCTGATTCAGTGCTCAGTTGCCAGCTGGGGTTAAACCAGTACAGCAGTACTTCTGAGTTCTAGATTATTCAAAAATGCCATTTTCAGAAATGTGTCTGTCTTTAATTGGAGAAAAAGGCTTTAGGTTTCATATGGCAGAGGTTTCTGCCCACAGAGATTGAATGCCAGCATCCATCATGACTTTCCAAGAATGCAGCAAAGAGTAATGATTTGCAGGTTTATGTAAAGAACAGCAAAATGAAGACTATACCAAAGTGACTTTATAAAAACCAGTATGAATTAGTTCTCACTGTTAAAATGTAGGTGTTAAAGAAGATACTTCCATGCTGGTTGCCAACAGTGGCAGAGCAATCTATTGATATCATTATGTCAGAGAAGACTAACCTACATTTTAGAAATTGTCTATTTAATGTCTGCTGATTAAACATCATCATAAACAGTAGATACATAAAGTCAGGGGATACATGATGCAGATTAAAGCAATTAAGTGTGCCTTCCTTTTGTTACTTAAGGGATGCAACCATGAGGATTTCTCTACTGAGAGAAGCTGCTGCTTTCCAGTGGTGAACTAGTGCAGAAGGAGCAAAGTGGAGGAGGTGACTGCACTAATTTGGTGTCAGAATATTGGGGTGATGCCTCCAGATCTGTCCTGCAATAAACACTGCAAAAAGAATCAAATTTCTTTCTGAGCTTGGGCAGAGAAGCGAGAGTCCGTACTGAAAGCTGTTCCATACTGCTGACAGCACATGGAAAGAGAAGTAATAGAAGTAAATTGAGATGTTAATAAAGAAGGCAGTAGATAATTTAAAAGCAGTAGTAATCACACTTAAGAATGGTAGTTATGTTTACTAAAATGGTACTATGTTTACAAATTAAAAGCACACTTAAGAATGGTAGTTATGTTTACTTTCCAGATCTCTATTTTTGTTTTTCTTCTTCTCTTTTACAAATTCATTTGCTCTCTTCTGCCTTCTGCACTGGAATTCAGGTGTGATTTTCACCTGCAGAAGTTTGTGCTGGCAGAACAGGGAGCTGGGATGCTGTGTGCGTTGCAGGTGATGTACAACCCCCGAGGTGAGAGAAAGCACAGTGTACAACGTGTTCCATGGCCAGGCTCCAGATCATGCCAGCACTGGGTTTGCAGCCTGGGGTGCCTGTGAGGCCGGGCTGTGAGGGAGGGTTTGCCCAGGAGGGTGCTGGGGCAGCAGGGTGACCTCGTCCCCGGTGCGGTGACGCTGAAGCGCAGCAGCAGGTGCTGGGGCTGGGCCCTGGAGATCCTGCCCTCCAGAGCCAGGCTCCTGCACAGACCTGCCAGCAGGGACCCCAAGGGGAGGGAAACACCCCTGGACACACCATGGTAAGGGAATGGGGCACACGGGGACGGGGAGGGCCATGGGCGAGGGAAGGCAGTGGGGTCTGCTGTCATTGTCAGTGGGTTTTGCCACCAAACCTGATCTCACACACCACTCAGAACATAAGAAAATGGGAAAGGAGTGCAGAAAATCCCACTGAAGCATTACTGCATTAAGTTTCTTCAGAGAGTCTTTAAATAGTGAGATAATATAAGTGAGATTTATAAGTTAAATTACATGTGGAGTCTTAGCTGCTTGGTTCTTCCTGTTGTGACCACATTTTCCCAACACTGGTTCATTTTCATATGAAACAATTTTTTATAGAAATAAAAAAAGTTATTTACCTTTGTGTCTGTTTTAATTTAGCCCCAATGGCTATACTGTCCACAGCTATATAGAGTATGCATGTGTGTTTCTGGAGTCCATGAATCTTTTTATATATGTATGCATTTAAGTAAGTGAAAAAATGCCCTTTGTTTTTAAGTGTTGGTGGTTTGTTATAAATTCGTACAAATCTCTCAAAATCTCTTAGAATGTGAAAAAATCCATTTCACCTTGTACCCCAGTATGTCTCTAGCACTGAGTCTAATTTTAGTGCAGAGGAAGAACTGGGTTACTTTCTGCCAGCTCATCTCACAGCCAAAATACCTCCAGGGGCTTCCCAGACCTGGGGAAGTGAGCGAGTTTGGGGAACAGCTGGAACACTAAAGTCTCCCTTTTGCAGTAAATCCTGGAGAGAGATTGCCTTTTTAAGAGTCAAAGCTGTCCCAGGTGTAGTTTGACAAAGAATTTGGTCTTTTCTACTGTTTCTTTGTTAGACCTGTCCTGGGTCTACAGTCATTAAGCGGTGGGATGTGAAACATGAGTTTGGAAATGCCTCCAAATTAAAATACCATGTAAAGATCACTTTACTCTGGCTGTAAGGCTGAAGAAGGCCCACCCTCTTCCCTGCTAGAAGTCTGCCATCCTTTTTAATGCTCTTCACTATGCAAAGTCAGAAACCTGTTTCTCACTGTCTTCTCTCTTTGCCAGTATATTTCCAAATTACTGCTGGGGAAGGAGAAGATGAAATAGCTCAAAAAGCAGGCTTGAGATGTGGTTTCAAACTAGTGCAGCTGAAAACAGTCTGAAAAGTCTTCAACTGCAGTCCTATATGAAGTTTTTTATACTAACTTCCTCAGGCAGCATTTACTTGTTCTATCTGTGAAAAAACAGACCAATTCCTCTACAGACCTGAAGAAATGAGCAAAGCAGTTCTTATTTTAAAATACTGCTTGGCTTGTAATTGTAGTTTTGCTTTAAAAGATATTCTTTTTAAAAGCCAGCTGGCCTCACTGCTGTGTGTGAAAAGAAAAGAAACCCTTATTTTTCTTGCTGCTTGCCAGATTCTCACTGGGATTTGAAAGAAAAGGCAGAAACCTGCCCTGTGGAAAGCCAGCATTAATTGAATTCTCTAAGCCCAAATATGCCTTCGGTGTCTCCTGAGTAATCCTCCAGATTGCAACACAGTGACTTATGAAGCCCCACTGTCACTCAAATCACTCAGAAACTTTTGCACAACTCAGTTGACAAAACCAGGGTTGTGCAAGTACACTTGAGAGCACTTGCATTTGCAGAGTCAGCAAAAATTCTCAGCTTGGAAATTAGTACTGAATGGAAATAATTGATTTCGTTGAATAAAAGCTTTAAATAGATTTAAAAATATTTAAAAGATTTAAATGTTCATGTTCATTTGAACTTCTGGGGATGACTAGCTGGGGCAGTGCTGACTTTTGAAATTCTAGTTGCTTCTAGTTCTAGTCTTCAGTTATGTTTCTTAAACACAAATTTATGTCAATTTGTGAAGAAAAAGCTGCTCCAAAGATGTTGCTGGTCACACATTATGACTGAAAATTTAATTTTTGGGGATGATACATTTAATTCTCAGGCCACAGAATGATTTTGCTGGGTAAGCAGTTACAGAATTTAATTTAAAAAAAAATTAACTGGTCAAATCTGATAGTGCCATTGGTTATCTCTAAATGCAATATTACAAAACAAGGATGAGTGAGGACCACCCTCTGCTCTTAAAGCCAGGCCTGCTTCACAGCTGGGCATCTCAGTTCTTCCCTCTCCAAAGCCTGGCAGTGAGCTGCTCACTGGAAACCATTCTTGACAGTGAGTTGTTTTCTGCATTGTCTGGATAAATATTATCTGGCCTAAGCTAAAACTGTGCCAATTTTTTGGAATTATAAATCAGCAGGAGATCACAGGCCAGTTTTCAATACTATGACATTTTTTTACTCCCTAGTACAGACAGGGACCTGGGGATCACAAAACCAGAGCTCAGGCAGCTTTCATTGCTCCAAAGCAGAAACCAAATCTGAAACAATCCCCATGCCTGAAACCACTCTGTCCAAAAAATGCCTTTCACTGTACCCAGTGTTGCAACTGCTGGGACTAACCCAGAAGTATTTGCTTTATAATTCTGCTTGTGAACTTATGAAATCCAGCAGCAGGGCCTTCATGCTCCTGCACTTTTAAGTGTACAGGATTTTGGAGCAATTGACACCTGCCTACTTTAGGCTGGTGTTACACAATTTTCTCTTCCTGGCTGCCACAGAAACAATG
>JAHXMQ010000028.1:9401897-9449332 GCA_020466415.1 Ammodramus savannarum pratensis | reverse complement strand
ATTACATTACATCTAAACTGAATCTGCCAAGCACCCAACTGCCCAGCATCTCGTGACTGTCACACACCTGGATCCAATTGGCCAATGAATCAAAACTCACACCAGAATCCAGTCACCAATTGCCTTCAAGTAAACAATTTTCCATGATGCATTCCACTTGTGAACAAACAAGGCGCAGCAAATGAGATAAGAATTGTTTTGATCATTCTTTGCTTCTCTCACTGCTTCTCTCAGGTTCAGAGAATGTGGATCTCACAGGGTTGCCACAAGCTTCTCTTTAGTGTTGAAAGGGGAGGTTCAGTCCAGTAGAAAATTTGTATTTTTAAAGTTTTCTAGTAGAAAACTTGTATTTAAAGTTTTAAAGTTTTGGAGTGTGGGGATATCAGTCATCAGTTTCTCTGGGTCTGGATGAAGGCACTTGAGACAGTAATTCATGTTTGGACTCAGGTGTTGATTATTTCTTATCAGTAAAACAGTCTCACTACTGTTAGTTCAGCAGCAAGGCACAAAATGGCCAACAATCTCTTGATACAAGGTCTTTTAAGACTAAACTATTCAATTAAGAACTGACATCTAGATTATTTTCCCTTTTAACCCAATAACTGATCCCAAAGAACTGCAATGGGGACTTTTCTGCCCAATAGCAAAATGCCACCCAAACCCATGAAGTAGGAGGAAGAAGCAGCATGAAGAAGAAACCCAGGACAACACCCTGTGCCCTCCATCTTGCTTCCATCCACAACAGACTAAAACTCCCAAAACCTAAATTTCTCACCAAGTGATACACCTACACTACTCTATAATCCATTTCACGCTTTTGTGGATTCCAGTCTATTTTGAAGTCTGGGAAACTTTCTCCATGAGTGAGGGTCAAAGTCAGTGCTGCCCTGGGGGTCAGGGCACCCCAGAGCAGACACAGAAATATTCCCAGTGCCCTGGGTTTCCACAATGGGGGAATATAGATATTTCCCAGTGAACATAAGAAAGGTGCATTTATATAAAATGTGCCTTTTCTCCTTTGGAAATCCCATTGATACAAGCTCTTACATAAGTGGAAATTTGAAATGTGTATGGGTTAAAACTGAATTAATTTTAATTTCAGACCTGACCTTTGGAACAGCCAATGAACACTGCCTCTGAGGCATAATCTAAAATTGAGGAAACACCAAAGCTGATAAAATTAATAAAGCAAGGAAACACTGATCTTAGGGAATCTCTTAGTTAACCTAGAAATATTATACAGCCTCTCCCCACTGCTTACACAGCAGTGTCTGGAAATACATTTTCAACAATAATACAGACATGACTAGTGGAAAAGCATTTGTCATACAAACAGCTCCTTCAACAATGAACGCTTCCAACTGGGAGCCAACTTTTTATGTTAATTTCTACAGAGCATCTTGGTGAAACTCTATGTTCAGTATTGAGTAGCTGTTAAGAAAGCTACAAACTTATCAGTGTGCATTAATGTCACAAACATATTTTCTAAAAAATCCCTTTGCCAGGATTTTTTTCTCCTGAGAAGCCGAGAGGCCTCAGAAACGAAATGGAAACAATAATTATCTGCTGCTGTGCAATGCAACAGGTGCATCTTTGATTGGTCTCATGTGGTTGTTTTTAATTAATGGCCAATCACAGTCCAGCTGCCTTGGACTCTCCGGTCAGTCACAAGATTTTATTATCATTTATTTTTTCCTTTCCTTGCTAGCCTTCTGATGAAATTCTTTCTTCTATTATTTTAGTATATAGTATAATATATATATAGTATAGTATATATAGTATAATATATATAGTATATAGTTTTAATATATAAAATATAAAAAATTATATATATAATAAAATAATAATATACATAATAAAATTATATATATCATAAAATATATATAATATGTATCATAAAATAATAAATCAGGCTTCTGAAACATGGAGTCAAGATTCTCATCTCTTCCATTGTTTTGGGACCCCTGAGAACACCACCACACATTAAACAGTAGAATAGATAGATATTAGAGTGAGTAAATAGATATTAGAGTGAGTTTCATGCTCTTTGACATTTGTAATGGCCTTTGCCACGTGGCACCACTCTACCCCAGCATTTTCACTCACCCTCCTTCAGCTCTTTGGCTGCCTCCCGCTCCTGCTGTTAGGAAATAAATTGTACATATAAATAAGTGGTACAGCCTTCTCTGCCACCCCTGTTTCCAGGTCGGGATCAACTACCAGCCCCCTACGGTTGTCCCTGGTGGGGACCTGGCGCGGGTGCAGCGGGCAGTGTGCATGCTGAGCAACACCACTGCCATCGCCGAGGCCTGGGCGCGCCTGGACCACAAGTTCGACCTGATGTACGCCAAGAGAGCCTTCGTGCACTGGTACGTGGGAGAAGGCATGGAGGAGGGAGAGTTTGCAGAGGCCAGGGAGGACCTGGCTGCCCTGGAGAAGGACTATGAAGAAGTGGGGACTGACTCGTTCGAAGAAGAGAATGATGGGGAGTGATTAAAAAATATATTTTGTCTCTGTATCGCTGTACTGCATGTGTCAACAATTAGCTCAGATTTTCTGTACCTTGTAAACATAAATTTAGGAGAGGACATTTTTTATTAATTATCCTGTAAGATATCATCAGTTGTAGTCTGGGGTCCCTGGGGCACACTAGGGAGGGACTGGGGGGCACTTGAGAGGGACTAGAGGCACTGGGATGGGATTAGGAAGATGAAATAGAGAAGAGAATCATAAAGGAATTTCCCTGCACCCACACCTGCTCAGGTGTGCTGCTCCCCTCTCTGCACGGCCCTGGGGCTCAGGGATTGTCCCTTGGCACACCTGAGCAATGCCCCAGGAGCACCCAGGTGTTCCCCCTGCCCTGCAGATGCTGTCACTGCTGTCCTTTGGGAGATTCCCGGGGATCACCCCCTCCAGCAGGTACAGGAACTCCCCTGAAAGGTACAGGAACCCCCTTGGAAAGGGGGGGGGGCAGCCCCTCCTCATCCTCACTGACCACACCTGGGGCTGCTTCACCTCCTCCTCATCCTCACTGACCACACCTGGGGCTGCGCCATCCTCCTCACCCTCACTGACCACACCTGGGGCTGCGCCATCCTCCTCATCCTCACTGACCACACTTGGCGCTGTCCCGACCCTCCTCATCCTCACTGACCACCGCGAGCCCCTGGACACGGATTTCCGCAGGGATTTCACTGAATCCCGCTCTGAGCCTCGCTCACCAAGCCTCGCAAGCCTCGCTGCTTTCACGTTACACCTGAGGCTGCCTGGGATGAAGAAAACCAGAACCGATCAACCAGGATCGCAGCATCCCAAAGTTACCGGGATGGGCTGGGATGGGGCACCGCGGAAAACCCGGAACGGATTTTCACGGAATACGGAATGGGGGAAAACCCGGACTGGATTTCCCTAGAATATGGAATGGGGGAAAACCCGGACTGTTTTTTTTCCTGGAATATGGAATGGGGAAAAACCTGGACTGGATTTTAGCCCCAGAATATGGAACAGGGGAAAAAACCAGACTGGATTTACCTGGAATAGGGAATGGGGGAAAACCTGGACTGGATACTTTTTCCCAGAATACAGAATGGGGAAAAACCTGGACTGGATTTTTTTCCTGGAATATGGAATGGAGGAAAACCCAGACTGGATTTAGCTGGAATACGGAATAGGGGAAAAACACAGACTGGGTTTACCTGGAATACAGAATGGGGGAAAACCTGGACTGGATTTTTCCCCCAGATTACGGAATGGGGAAAAACCTGGACTGGATTTTTGCCCCAGAATATGGAACAGGGAAAAACCCAGACTGGATTTACCTGGAATATGGAATGGGGGAAAACCCAGACTGGATATTTTTACCAGAATACGGAATGGGGAAAAACCTGGACTGGATTTTTTTTCCTGGAATACGGAATGGGGGAAAACCCAGACTGAATTCTCCTGGAATATGGAATGGGCAGAAAACCCAGACTGGATTTTTTTCCCCAGAATACAGAATGGAGAAAAAATATGGACAGGATTTCCCCCAGAATATGGAATGGGGAAAAATTTGGAGTGGATTTTTGACCCAGATTACAGAATGGGGGAAAACCAGGACTGGACTTTCCTGGAATATGGAATGGGTCAAAACCTGGAGTGGATTTCCCTGGAATATGGAATGGGGAAAACCCCAGACTAGATCTTCTCAGAATATCAAATAGGGGAACCTGGACTGTATTTTCCCAGAATAGGCAATGGAGGAAAAGATGGGGGAAAACACGGTTTGATCCCAGTCTTCTGTACGGAAGTGTACAGCAGAAACCATGTTCCTAAATCAAGCAAACCAAATTGATCCAGCAGTGCGTGCTGCTCAAACACTCAACCATCACTGGAGCTGCCCAGGTGCTGTAAGAGACCGGCTGTTGGTGCTCATGGCTTGAACAATCACTGGGTGCTGCTCCAGTGATGCACAGAGGGGCCTCCCAGGTGCAGGGGATGTGCACACCTGAGGCTTCAGCCTGGGTTTGCAGATAAAGAAGGGGCTGATAAGAGGCAATCCTGCGAGGTGGGACAAGTCCTTGTCATGCCTCCCTTACACAATGACTCAGCTGTGAAAGCTCCTCTCCAAGTACTGGGACATTCACATCTCAGATGAGGTAATTCATGTCGGCAGATTTGACATAACACTGGATGTGGATTTCTTAACTTCCTGAAGACTTTTTAGATCTCATCCTGACCACCAACATTACGATTTATTTTATTTGCAAGGACACTCAGTAATTAGGAGTCCTGCTCTTGAAGCAGTTAATGCACTTTTTGGAACTATTTGGACATTAGGAGTGCCGTGGCAATTATCAGCAGCTAGCAGCTTTTTTCCAAGGGGCAGGCAGTGTATTTGGACACTCAGACACTGCACCTTTCAGTTTGAGTTTCCCTTCATCTGAGCCCATTTTCTGCCTGCTGCCTGCTTTGGAAGGGCCATGTCATGACTGAGTTCTGCAGGCAAAGCTCAGAACATTCTTAAGATGTAATATTCCTCCCAACTGAGAGCCCAGGCTTTCACAGGGGTCATTACCAAAAGCTGTTTCAACTGCACGCTGCTTTACCAACTTCCACCTGGCAGATCTAGCTCCTGTTTAACCTCCAGTGTCCTTTTGAACTTTGCTCAGGTGGTTTTGTTCTCTCTGGGCAGTTTATGGCTTAGAGGTTCTCCTCTCTCCCTTCCTTCCTTCCTTCTATCGGGCAGTCGCCACACAAGCCAGTATTAGAAAGGGAACATCACTAAATTTAAACTATTGCTGAGAACCTCTGCCACAAGGCAAGACACCGAATTTTTTGTTAAACTGAACACTTCTGCTCAGAAGTCCCTACAGATACCCACATCCCCTCTGTGACGATTCAGGGCAATTTTCAATTTGCACTGTCCCTGTGCCTCGACTGAAGATCTGCAAAGAGCTGAAGAGTTGTGCTGCTTCTGACAGAGCCAGGCAGTGTGAGCAGAGGGTTTGCAGCTGGGACCTCTCCACAAGGACATCCCTGAGGGATGACCACTGTGAAATCCTCCCGTGCATGTTTCCTCCCCACGGCTCAGTGGGGCTGCACAGAGGTCCCTGGCACAGGGCTGGGAGCGCAGCTGTGTGTGGACAGCGATTTGCATTAAGGGACAAGGAACCAGCAGGGAAAACCCCTCGGTGCCTTTGTCCCAGCCCCCTCCGTGCCTGCCAGGAGGCGGCGCAGGGCGGCTCCGAGTTTCACTTTCTGTGTCTGCGCCCGGCCGAGCGGGAAATGAAAACTGAGCGGCTCCGAGAGCGGGGCGGGCGCTGCCGCTGCCTGACGCGCCGGGGCCGCTCCTCTCCGCTCCGCCCGCTGCCCTGTCGGCTCCCTCAGCCCTGCCGAACCCCGCATCTCTGCCGGCTCCCTCAGCCCTGCCGGATCCCGCATCCTTTCCCAAACCCGCATCCCTCCCGGATCCCCCATCCCTGCGCTCCCCCGTATGCGCGCTCCCTCCGGCGCGCCGTGCGGGGCTGCCCCGTTGTCAGCGGGCGCGCTGCGAGCGTGAATCGGTAAGAAAGCGTTTTGCTGCTTTGTGAGGTTGGATGCTGGAGGCGCAGTGTGTCAGGAGGGGAGGAAATAGAGAGGGAGATAATAACGGAGTAGTTTGGCAGCTTAGTGGGAAGGTCTCCTCGCAGTCGCATCCCGTTGGAGTTGGAGGTGATGCGCTCTTAGGTGCTGCCTTCCCCTCGAGGGTGGGAGTCACGCTGAGTCTCTGCTGCAGCCAGCACGGACCATGGAAACACAGAACAATTTGGGTTGGACTTGGAAATCATCTAATTCCAGCCCCCGTGCTGAGGGCAGGGACACCTTCCACGAGAACAGATTGCTCAGAGCCGCCTGGTGTCCCTGCTGCAGCCGCTGCCTGCCTTGGCATCACCGGCACCCCAGGATCCCCGGGAGGGAAAAGGAGCTGGCAGGGAAGGGACAAGGGCCGGAGTGGGAACCCTTCTTGGGCACAGTGAAGGGACATTTTGGGGTTTGTCGTGAGAAGTCAGAGTCTTGGGCGGGCAGGTGGAGACTGGAGCAGGGCAGGGAGAAAGGGAGAAAGGGCTGGCTGAGCGAGAGGAGTGTGAGGGTTGTGATGATGATGATGATGATAAGCTGCAGGGTACGAGGAGGGTAGCCCTGCTCCCTGTTCTCTGCCCAGAGCTGGTGCCAGCTGGGGCACTGAGGTACCAATCCCACCCCAAAGCAACGCTGCTGCTCCAGGGAGAGAGGAGAAATGGGGACCAGAAGGAGACCCTGCTGCTCAGTTCCTTGGCTCACTCACCTGTTGTTTTATGTACCTGTGCAGGGAAAAGGAGTGCAAGTGCAAGCCTTAGGAAGGTTGTATTTCTGATAACCAAAACGAGGAGGTTCCAAGGGTTGGGAAGTTCTGTTTGTGTCCCTGCTCCCACAACAGGATCCCCAGTATTGGTGACTGGGAGAAAATTTCATGGAACCAGAGACACAAATTCTCCTGTATCCTCCTGCACCCTCCTGCCCTGAGATCCCTAAGATCTTTCTACCTTTTCCTCAAAGACGTTCAGCCCCGTGCTTGCTCTTTAATCCCACTCTTGCTCTTTAATTCCTTTCCTGTCAAAACCTGTGTATTGCATGTTTTCTTTATCCCTAGCTATGTTTAGCTACCTCTGTGCTGCCTGCCCCTCTCCTTTCTGTCTCTTTCAACATTCCCACTGCCCGGGAGCATCCCTCACCTCCTGGCTGGTTCTACACCAGCTAAACCCAGCTCAGCTTTCAGAAACCTGAATGTGCCATTAAATCATCCCCAGGAAAATAGGCAGTCTGTGTTCAGGCTCTATTTTGGCAAGAGAGAAATCAGATTAAATTTATCTTTTCCTGCGTAGATGTTCCATTCACCATGTTTGGGTATAAAAAGTAATGCTCTTGAATCTCTCTTTGAGAGTTTGGGTTTTTTCCCTCCAAAAAAACTTCTCAGCAAATTTGACAATATTTGGTGAATCTTAGTGTGTGACACTTAGGGCTTAAAAGAAATCTTCAAAAGTAAACAATCAAAAGTAAAGTTGGAAATAAGTATATTTAAACTTAAAGGTAATAATCAGGGGGGAAAAAGTCCATTTCTAGCTTTTCTGCCTGAATCTTCAGTAACTTTAATATTTGACACTATTAGGCATAGTTAACCCAAAACCATGCTTTTAAAGCAAAGATTTTATTTATTTTCTTTTTAAATTAATGGCAGAACCAGGATTTTGCTTATTTCCCTTTCTTAGTAGCTTTTCTTCATTCTTTCAGTGCTTGGCCTTAGGCTGATTTTATGTGCTGTTTAATATTTATAAAATAATAATTTCTGAACATTTTTGGGTCTCTATCCCCCCCCATTCCCCGTGAATATCCACTTTTTTCTGATTCTGTCTCCATGTTGGCAGTGGGCTTTTAGAAAGTTTCTTTTTTACGTAGCTGCATTTGAACTTTTATCAGATTGCTTTGTTTGTGTATTTTAATTTTGCTTTAGTAGCTTTACTTTAGCGAGTTTTTGCTCAAAAAGCTTTTGCTTTTTGAGTCCCAGGAGACTCTCAGAATAATGGTTTGTTGAATACTCCCTTAAAAATCAAGGCATTATAATGGTTATCCTGCGTGAACAGTTACTTTGCCTGTGATCACTTGAAGGAACAGAAAAAGAAACTGGTTTGTTGGTACTGAAATATCTTTCAAAATTACAGTCCAAAGTGCCACAGCAGTGCTGTGACTTGAAGTTTAAAACCAACGCAGGGAGCCCAGTACAGAAACCAAAGTTGCTCATCTGGCCAGAAGAGAAGGTGAAACTTGACCTTTTCAATACTTGGGCTAATTTTTTTTTAATAAAACACTGCTTTTTGCAAAACAGAGGAGTTTTGCAACATCTGCTTTTGGGCAATTTTAATCATCTTATTAACCAAGTCTTCCCAAACAGGGATATGTGGAGTTCCTTGGCTAGATGGAGCTGTTTCTGTGGAACTGAAGGCTCATTTATTTATTTAGCCACAAGAGGAAGATGGGATGAGCAATTGTTTCTGTTCCCTTAGCAATAGCCTGCACACCTCAACACCCATGTTAATTCAAATATCCCACCTTGCAGTAATCTTTCTGATTTTATTGACATTCCAGGCTGGGCTGGATGGAGCCCTGAGCAACCTGGTCTAGTGGGTGACAGGGGGTTGAAATGAGATGATTTTTAAGGTTCCTTTCCAGCCCAAAGCATTCAATGGTATTTTGATTTCACCTTTTTCATAATGGGAAGGTGTCTTCTGTCCTTGAGCAGTGTTGTTGATGGGACAAATGAGTGGACATCAAGAAAGAAGCGAGAAACCAGAGGCGGCACCAAGCGAGGTCATGGAAGCAGAAATTGAAGTACAGAATAATAAAGAGGAAACCAAAGAGGTGAAGGACAAAAACCAGAAGTTGATATCAGTCTTTGGTCTGGCAGACTTAAAAAATGGTAATAATGTTTTGCCTATTCTTCACTGTCACATTTTCTATTTCTCCTGCCTGCTGTTCCCTTCCCCGTCCATAGGCTTAATTTTCTCCTGTTCCTTATCTCTTCACTGAGGAATATACAGATAATTCTCATTTTGCCTTGCCAAGTAACTATTTTGAGTTTTTTTTTTAAAATGGAATTCATTAAGATCTCTGAACTTTTTCTGTATTTAAGTCCTCAAATTGGCCATTGCAGCCAAAAATGCCTAGCTGCTGGCTCTGTCTCTCTCCAAACTCAGCCAGCATTGCTGGATTTGCTAAACCATGGACTAGGCACATGTTATTCTCCTCATACAGGCAGTCCTTGCCTCCTGTTGTTCTATTTTATATTTAGGTGTGTTATGAGAGGACTGAAAATGGAGGAACTGGGAGAAATATGAGAATAATTAGCCAGGCTTACTTGGATTTTTTCTGTCAGTTGCCAAAAAAGTACAAATGTTACCTGCTTGAGGAGCAGAAGAATAAATTGAACATTTTATCGGGTCTGACTGGGATGCTGAGCTCATGGACTGAACGGTTGAATGTGCCCAAGAAGAGTTTGCCACTTTCAAACAACTTTCACTTTCTTTTCTTGTGCCTGTCCCAGGCTCACTTTGCCTCTTTGTCCCCTGCAGAAGCTGTTGGGCTGTACAACCTGGGGCAGAGCTGCTGCCTGAACTCCCTGCTCCAGGTGTTCCTCATGAACATCCACTTCACCAGGATACTCCGCAGGTACCTCCTGTTCCACCTCCCTGGGATTCCATTGCTGCACTCCTGTCTCCACTCCTTCTTTCATGTGGGATGTACTTTTGAGGGCTTGGACCACTGAGGGGCTGTCAGGATGCTTTTGGTCCCTCAGCAAGGTCTCTGCCTTGTGGTGTCTGCCTTGCACTGACAGGCCCTGCAAAGGTAGAAGCTGCTGTGTCCAGACTTGTAAATCACCTCTGGTTCATGTCCTGAACTGAGTCTTTATGGCTTGTATCTCTCTCTTTTCCCTAACAGAATAAATTTATATAATTTATAATTTCTTAATAAATAATAATTTATAAATTTAACCATAAATTATAATTTTTATAAATTATAAATTTAATTATAAATTATAGTATCATTATAATATATTAAAATTCTAAATGTAATACATAGATATTAAATAGCTATTATATAGATATTATATCTATATATGAAAAGTGTATATTATTTTATTGAATAAATAAATATTATAATACATAAATATAATAACATATAATAATTATAAATGATACATGATAAATTATAATTTATAAATTATTTATAGTTATTAATTTATTACTTATAATTATTAAACTATGAATTAATTTATCATTTCATATATAATACATATATAGTAATTCTATTTATTTAATATATTTACATATCATAGAAATATAATATTATAATATATATAACAAATATATATAATTTATAGTTATATATAATATATATATAATTTATATTTATTTATATTATATATATAACTATATATATACATACATATACACATACATATATACCCATATATATATATATATATATATATATATATATATATATATATATATATATATAAAAATTTATTCCAGGTTTACTCACAGGCCTTATAATAAAGGATATTTCATGTGTAGCCACATCCACTATTAATTTTGTCACTTGAAGCATGTAAACACAAGCATACCCTAATCCCTGGCCTCTGGGCCCTGATTGCCCTGGCTAGCCCCTGACAGAGAAGTGTTGCTGCAGATCATGGATATCTTTGCATCCTTACCAAGCATTAATTTGTTTTGATTGACTGTTGTCCCTGTGTGTTTTGAGGAGGATTTGGGCTCCTGTTTCCCTCCTGACCACACTAGTAACTGGTTTGCTTTGTTTTCAGTTTACTCACTCCACTGCAGATTTAGTAATCCAAGTGGATCATTCCTATTCACTCCTTTCTTCCATGCTCACTGCTGAGCAGAGGAGAAAAGACAAATTTCAAACATGCAGAAATGATAAATGTCATCAATGGGCAAAGCTAAATAATGTAGACTCTAGGTTCCCATCCTTATTTGAAGAAACAAAAACCTGTGGCCTACAATGAATTTAGGGAGAATGTGGATGTTTTGTTGGCATATAGTTGAAATAGGAGCATTATGATATATGTGCCCGTGAAATTCTGAGGGCATGTTGAGAGTGAGGACATCAATGGGGGGAGGCAAAAAAGATCTGGAATTGGATATAACTAATGTTGTTTTTAGAGGCCAGAAAGCACTTGAGGTGTTGCTTGGCTTGTATCTTATATGGGAGCAAGCCAACTTAAAATTTTGGCCTTTTACTTTAGAGATGTCAGCCTGCACTAATTCCTTAAGGATTCCCTTTTCCCTTCTTTAGCTGAAAATGTTCCCATTCTGGTTCCTCTTGAGCTGCTGACCTGTGTTCCTTTAGGTGTGATGTGTGACATTTCCCCACTGAGCCTCTGATCACCTCTGGTGTTTCTCCTCCCCCTTCCAGGATCACGGTGCCGCCCTCCCCTGCCCAGAGGAGGAGCAATGTCCCGTACCAGATGCTCCTGCTGCTGGAGAAGATGCAGAGTGGCAAGTGCAAAGCTGTGGGCCCCACAGAGCTGGCTTGCTGCCTTTCAGAGCACAGAGTGGAGTGTAAGCAGCCCTGCTCATCATGCCCACCTCTGTCTGCATTTATCCAGCGCTTCCAAGCAGCCCAGACCCCAACATCTCCTCCAGGAATGCAGAAATGCCAGGAATTAGGCACACAGTGACACAGTGCTCCTTGTAGCTGCCTCCCAGCTGAGTGCAATGCTGTGTCTTACTGAAGAGAGATAAAACCAAACCCTGCTGGGTGTATTTGCTGATATCCAGAGGGTGGGAGGACTATCAGGCTGCTAGAAGATTCAGCTGTGGATGCTGTGCAGGGCAGAGAGGACAGTTCATTGTTTGATTTGTTTTGCTCTACTTTATCATGATAGTGAAATAGCTGCTTTACTTATTAGAAGAAATGGATGGTGTGGAAAAGAGAATGAGTTTGCACAAATCCCCCTCCTGCTCCTTCTTGTAGGGGCAGAGAGAAGGATTTGCAGGCTAAATCTCCCAGCTGGCCAAAGTTCTAAAAGAGAGAGGTTTGTAATGCATGAGTGACCAGTGACAGTGGGATGCCAAGAGTCTGTCTGTGTGTGCAATACACAGGGTATAACCAAATGTCCTTATCTTTGCCATATAAAAGCCCAAACAGGAGTTTTCAGAAGTGAAAAGGGAGGTGCCCTGACCTTTATGAAAGAGGAACACAGGATAAACTCAGTATCCCTGTTTGCATCATTTTTCCCCTTACTCTGAGTGGCTTTGCAGTCAGCCATCTCTCTTCCATTTAAAGAGATAGGGATCAAGAGGTTTGTCTTATCTGTGTGTGAGACATGTGGATAGGCCCTGCTGTCATTTTAATCTCAGCACTCAGAAGCATTTTTGCCTTCCTGGGGTGTGAGGGGATGGGAAAAACAGGTCTGTGGAGTAATAAAGGTGAAAAAGAGAACAGAAACTTCCCTGTATTGTTTCTGAGGAGGATTCAAAGGGGACTGTTTACAAGGGCATGGTAGGACATGTGACAGAAGTGATAAGATAAGATAAGATAAGATAAGATAAGAGGTTATGGCTTGGAATGTAAACCAGCTTGAGAGCTGGTTTTGATTGAATATTGGGAAGAAATTTTTTATTGTGGGAGTGGTGAGACACTGATGCAGGATGTCCACTGTGGGTGCTGCATCCCTGCCAGTGTTCAAGGCCAGATTGGAAGGTGTTTGCTGGAAGGTGTCTTTGTCCATGGTGGGGGGAATGGAACCATACGAAATTTAGGGCTCATTCCAACCCAAAGCATTCTCTGGTAGGTATCGAACATCCTCTTGTCCCTCATCTGGTGACAAGATTTTTGCACTGGGTGCTACAAGCCCTCCTGTCTTCTCCCACTGCCTGCTCAGGCCACGTGGAGAAATTGCAGCTGGTGCCCAGTCTAAGCTCTGTCCCTGCAGGGAGGAGCAAGGGACAAGAGGCTGGGTCTAAGGGGGGACAAAATTCCCCCTTTGCCATTTGTGGGAAATCTGTGCTCGTGCTGTTCATGATACTGACTGAGTTGTGTTTTCTGCTCGTGCAGTGTTTGTGCAGCATGATGCTGCTCAGCTCTTTCTGACTCTCTGGAACTTGTTAAAGAAGCAGATGAAAAAGCCAGAGCTGGTAAGGATGGTGACTGAAATGAACCTTTGCCCCTGATCATGTGTGGTTTCCTCTGCTCCTTGAAGGATCCCATTCACTGGCAGTTGTCCTAAGTTAAAGTTTTAAAATTATCTCTTCTTTCATTGCATCTTTCAAATGGGACAGAGAATCTTTGTTTCATAAGCTTTGGCATTTTGAATCACAGTAAAGTTTTGCTCATCCTGCTTTCAGAGCATGCCAGTGTCCATTGTAATGGGAGACCTGATTAATAACTAAAATATTGATCTTTTTGCAACATTTTATTTAGTTATATTGAATTTATTTTTCCCCCAAATTTCTGTAAACATTTATTGGTGTACACACAGCTTTTCCATTCTTTGAAGTCAGCCACATGCATTTCACTCTAATTAGTCACTGATAGGATGTGATGTATGTCACAGCTCCTCCCATGGGACTGGGAAAAGTGACTCTTCCCTGACTGTCACAGTTTCATTAGTACAGAGGACAGACTCCCGTTGCAATTTCAAACAAAGCAGAACAATTCTGCATCAAAGCAGATATTTAACTCTCTGATCTTACAGGCTGTGTTTACCCCCTTTGTTAGGGAATGAGGGGAAGGAGTTGTTCTCCTTTAAATTGTGGGAAGTACCCTGTCCACATAAGTCATTGTCACATCTTAGTTCCAACCTTAAAGGCATGATAACCTCGCTTGAAATGTGTGACCACAGGGACTTTCCCACCCACAGGGTGTCTTCTTCCTCATAAACCTTGTTTTGGATTTTTTTTTCCCCCCTCCAGGTTAAAGAGCTTCGTGATTTGTACACCATCTGCATACAGGAGCATGTGGCCTGTCAGAAATGCTCTTTTGAAGTAAAGAGCAAAAGCACCATGTTAACCCTTCCACTCCCAGTGCTGGATGCCAATTCTCACAGGCTGAAGACTCTGGTAAGTTTAGCAGCAGCACCTTTTCCTTAGGAGATGATTCTGTTCATAGTGGATTTTTCAAATGCCAGTAGACCACTGGACCTTATAGATTCTCTGACCACTTTATACTGTTTCAGCATAAAAGAGCTGCCTAGAAAACCTTAAGGGTTTGAAGTAGGTATAAAAGACATTTATACATCAATACCTTCTTTGTGGAATTTGTGTACCCCTTTTTTCCCCAACTTTTATAATCACAGCAGCAGCTGGGAGAAATGAGGTACCTTTTGTTTCAGGCTGCAGTATTTTGTCCTTTGAATAAAACATGCCTTCTCTAACTTTGCTGTTTTCTTGGGCCCCCTGAAATAATGTAGAAATAAAAATTCTGCTGAAGGAATTCAGTTGAATGAAGTCTCTGTCTTCTCAGGAGGACTGCCTGCAATACTTCTTCCATCCAGAGGAGCTGACTGGACAGAACATGTGTTTCTGTCAACAGTGTGGCAGGAAAACACCTTTTCTGCAGGTAATTGGAGAATTATTTCCCCATGTCTCATACCCAGAACTCCCTTGATGACTGGGGAGGGTGGGGAAAGGACTCAACCATAGCAAGTTTAAGAGGAGATGAACAGCTCAGATTTGCCAGCATGGCAGTGTCAGTGAGATATAAACCACAGACACCTTTCCTCCTGTTAGGAAGGAGGTCCTGTGCTCTGGTGTCTCAGGAAGTTGATTTGCCTCTAGTGCTACCAGCATGGGTCTAGGAGAGCACATGAGAGGTGAAGCAGCCCTTGAGACACCCAAGGCTGGGTGCTGATGACACTGAAGCTGAGAAACTTGGCTATGACAGCTCTGTTTTGTGTGCAGATGGGCTACCAGGGTTTGGCATCTGCTGTCCCTGGGAACTGGCAAATATTTACTGGAGCGCTGGCTGTTCTCCATTCTGCACACAGTGGCTGTTTGCACCCCATCTGCCCAGGGTTTGGCCCCAGTTTTCAGCTGCATTATTGATTCTTTCCAGAGCATGAAGCTCGTCCATCTGCCACAGACCCTGACCTTGCACCTGAAGCGCTTCTGCTTTGAGAGATCCTCTCGCACGCACAAGCTGAGCCACTCCCTGCCTTTCCCACAAGAGCTTGATCTCAGGCAAGTCTTGGCAGAAAGTCAGTGCCAAGCAGATGACAATGAAAAGGTGAGATACTCCTGTTCAAAAAGGAAAGATTTTCTTCTCCTCCCTGTTCATTCTCATAAAAACTTAAGACATCACACCAATACTTGTCTCAGTTCAAAGTACCTGTCTTAAAGATTTGTGTCTCAAACTTTGCCTGTGCCTGGTGTTGTCTCACATCCCATTGTTTTAACTGATTCAGCCATTATTTAACAGCCTGTGCTCAGATTAAATCACCAAAGGCCCCATAACTGGAGTTTCCTGCCTTAAGGACAAAAGCCAGGCTTTGCAGATCACACCTGCCCAAGACAGGGGAACTCTGCTCTAGGTATTTCCCATGCAGTATTGCTGATATTTTTGGCCACAGAGTTTGGTACTGTTGGCCACAACAGCTTTGCTAGGCAGCTGAGGTGGATCTGCCCCACTGTGGGTCTGTTTCTCTTCCTGGGAAATAACAAGGGGGAGTGTGGAAACAGCTGCATGTTGGCTGTGGTGAACCTCTTTGACAAAATGCACATCCTTGCTGCCCTGGCTGCTGCTTCTCTACAGCCCATGGCAGATGGGAATTGCTGCACTGGAAGTGACTCTTTGTGTCTCTTGCAGGCTACCTGGCACTATGAGCTCTTTGCTGTGGTGGCTCACTCAGGATCAGCCAGCTGTGGCCATTACTGTGCCTACATCCGGAGCCTCACGGACTGTAAATGGTATTGCTTCAACGACTCCGAGGTTTGCCAGGTGAGCAGACCCAGCCACCTTCCCTTTGTGCCTTCCTGGACACCCCTCCAGCTCTCATCCAGTCTGACTGGTGCTGACTGAGAGAACCAGGAAAGGAAACTGAGGCTGCAGTCTGTCCTCCTCTGCTACAGGATGCTCTGGGCTGAGGGCAGCGTGACTCTCACTTCTGCACCAAACAAGGCCTCAGGTTCTGTTTTGTGTGGGATTCACATTCTCTAAACCTGAGAGAAGCAGAAAAAAGAATGATCAAAGCAGTTCTCA
This sequence comes from Ammodramus savannarum pratensis, assembly GCA_020466415.1. Lineage (NCBI taxonomy): Eukaryota > Metazoa > Chordata > Aves > Passeriformes > Passerellidae > Ammodramus > Ammodramus savannarum. The sequence goes on along the minus strand of JAHXMQ010000028.1, from coordinate 9,433,057 downwards.
TCTCATTTGCTGCTCATGTGTTGTGCCAAAGTAGAATTCAATGTGGAGATTGTTTACCCACAGCGATGGGGTTTTGTTTCCTTAGCCTGTCAGGCCCAAGCACATGTCCAGAATGTTGGTCAGGAGACAGTGACAAGATTCTGGGCAGTGAAGTTGAGTTGGATGCTTGTGCAGTTTCAGTTTAGATGGAGAGTAATATAGTGTAATATAATGTAACGTAACATAATATAATGTAACGTAACATAATATAATGTAACGTAACATAATATAATGTAACGTAACATAATATAATATAATATAATATAATATAACATAATATAGTATAGTATAATATAATGTAATGTAATATAAACAATATATAAATAATATAACATATAACATCATATATAACATACAATATATAATATAGGATTTAGTATATAATATAATATAATATAATATAATATAATATAATATAATATAATATAATATAATATTTAGCCTTCTGATATCATGGAGTCCTCCTCATCATTCCTCCCACCGATCAGGTAAGAATTACACCGATAGTTTTGTGCATTGCAGAATGCAGAAGCATATTGCAGAATATTCAGGATATTTGCTGAATATCCTACTTGATGCACCCTATATCTGTTTAATGTATACTATCAATGATATTTTTTGCCCCTGACGAGGGGAGAGAACGATGCATCTGACTCCATCTTATCAGAAGACTAATTAATTACTTTATTATATTATGTTATTCTATATTATATTACACTTTATTACATTACATTTAAACTGAATCTGCAAACACTCAGCTCTGCACACACTGCCTGAATCTCGTGACTGTCACGACTGTCCCAACTCACACACACACACACTTGGCCCTGATAGGCCAAGGAAACAAAACCCCATCATTCTGGGCAAACAATCTCCATACTGCATTCTACTTTGGCACAAACACAGGTACAGCAAATGACAAGAATTGTTTTTCCTTTCTCTGAGGTTCAGAGAATATTTCTGGGTTTCACATTCTTGGGAAGAATTGTGCCTTGCTTTTCTCTGTGAAGAGAAATGTGGTGACAGTGTACATTCAGAACTGTTTTTCCTCAAAGAGTAAAGGCAATAAACCGATTTATTGAAAGGTGTTTAGTTCCTGGAAGTGCCACTTACACCACTCCTATGAGAATTCCTGGGATGGTATCAGAATTTTTCCATCTCCTAAGAGTTTTTACCAGCCTCCTCCTGTGTGTTTTTCTTCTCTAGGTATCATGGGATGATGTTAAATGCACCTATGGACGTTCCAACCTCTACTGGTATGCAAATGTATCCCTGATTTTTCCTAATGCTGCTAAGACTTTGGAATGAGGGGAGACAAACTGGTCTGGGAACATTGCCTGGGGTGTAGTGGGGATGCAGGAGATGTGCAGCCAGGATTTCTCCAGGATTTTTGTTTTGATGCATTGTAAGAAAATGAGCTTATGGGAGGGAGATTATCTCTCCTATAAACCAACAAATCTTGGGAACACTGGAGAGGACCAGCTTAGTTGACCTAAAGCTCAGGAAGCTGAGCAGGAGCAATTCTGGGATGTTACCTAGATTTCTCAAACATGCCTTGTGATGTGCTTTCTCTTTGCCTCCACAGGAGAGAAACAGCCTATCTCTTGTTTTACATGAAGAAGCACCCTCAGCAGCCCTGGCCAGGACCATCAGGGTGTCTCTGACAGCTCTGCACTGTCCCTGGAGCTCAGCACCTCTGTGCCAGTGAGGACATGCACAAATGTTCCACAGGAAAGACATTCTGCTCTCAGCCTGCACCTCAGACTTCACATTTTGAGAAAAAAGTGCAGCAGACACTCAGTTAGAGAAAGGATGAAAAAGTATCTAGGAACTGTTGCAACTAGAGAACTTTTCTTTTGTGGTTTTTTATTTTAAATATTTATGTGACTATACATGTTCATTTCCTCTTTAAAAGATGGTGAAGTGAGTCCTTGTCTCTGCTGCCTTACTATTTTCCCTAGTGCTGATGCCTGGATCCCATTCCAGGCCTGAAATCCTGTGTGATGCTCCAGGGAGGTGTGTGATATCTCTGGAGAACTCTGGGAGCCATACAGAGCCAGCAAGAGCTTGAGATTGACTTTGTCCTTTTAGCACCATGTTAGAGGCTGGCAAGCTGGGCAGGAGACCCCAAAAATCACCCCAGAAACAACTGGGGGAAGGATCAGAACCTTGTGGTACACACTCCTGAAAACCTCCCTGGAAATGGATCACTGCAGGGGCTGAGATGTGCTGAGAGCTGTTTTAAATCAGGAGCTATTGGAGCTGTTCTGATTCCCAAGATAAGGTTGTTTAAATTTGTGCAGGTGATTATTATTTCAACAGGCTTATCAGGCTTTTGGATGCATTTTCTTTTCTGTAGAGGAAAATATTCAGAGCAGCAGAGATTCTGGAGCTGCTTAGTGATTTTGCACAATACAGGCCATACTCAGTGATGAGGGAAGTGAGATATCTTGATGTGCTTGAATTTTTGGATTTTTGGTTGTTTGGCTTTTAAAACACTCTTGCTGATCCTCTTGGATTGAGGATCCCAGCAGTTTGGGATCTGGATGCACCCTATGACTGTATCTTTACAAAGTTGCTGTTTTTGTGAGATTGAGCAATTATGAAATTATATTAAAATTATATAAATTATATTAGACTATAAAACTAATATAGATATACTGCCATCTATGTATAACTTAATTTTTGTGAAGTTCACAAATCATGTCCATTTCCTGAAGGTAAACTGAAAAATCTTAGAGCATAGCTGTGAAATTACTCTTTCATGGTTTAGCAGGTAATTATTTCACTGTATTAGCAAGGTCCATTAATCTGTTCAGCTCTGTATTTGTATTATTTATTCTGTGGGGAAAAAAAAATCCCAGTGTATTATTTGCCATCAGGATGAAGAATTTTGAGCCTGTTCACCTTCAGGAATGCATTGCAACCTTTCTGAAGCATCTTGAAATGGGTGAGTAAGAAAACAAAGTTTCTGTTTGCTTTTCCAGCACTTTGCCTCTGTGAAGGAGCTGAAAAAAGCTGCATTTTTCTTAGCTGAACTGAGAAGTTAATGGGATAAGAGACTGACATTTCTAATTAGCCATTACTTGAAATTTAAAAACTTATGCTTATGAAAAATGCCTTAAATACATCATAACCTTTCAGGGATGTCACCCATCAAGGAAACAATTGCATAGATTTATTTAAGAATCTTTTCAATCAGTGAAAAAAATCCCCATTTAATTCCAATGAAAAGTAATCAGTGTTTTTTTTGGAATAAAATATTATGGGATACATCCCTTAAAATCAGTGTTGTGGTTTATTCTTGATCTATTTTTCATGAACACTGAATGCAGGTAGAGTATTCAGGGTAAAGCTGCTTCTAATGTTTATCTCCAAGAGCCATGCTGTGTCTTGGTTTGAAAAGAGACATGTTTGTTAAGGATGGCAGGAGCCTTCCTTGAAATGGAAAATGTAAGTACCCTCCCTCTGAATTACTGTAATTTTTGAAACAAAGAGGCTCTCTGGCAAAGATATGGGGATAGGAATAACATTTCTTTAGCAGGAAAATTAAAAATACAGATGCAATAGTGCTGGAGATGGGCCTGGGCTCCCTCTGGCCATGCAGGGCAGCAGAAAGCTGCTCCTCTGGGAATGCAGTGGGCAGAGGCTGCTGGGGTGTCCCAAACTTCAGATTGGATCCAGGTAGGAATGTCCCAAACCTCAGATTGGATCCAGGTAGGAATGTCCCAAACCTCAGATTGGATCCAGGTAGGAATGCTTGGCTCCTCCCCTGGGCGGAGCATCTCCCCATGGGATGATGGGATTGGATCAGCCATGCAGGGGCACTCACTGGCAATGGACAGGAGATAATTAATAATCAATGGCCCATGAACAGAAGAGATCTCTTGGAGGGAGCATTGGTTGTGGGAGAGATAAAGAAAACTGCCTCATGAACAGAGATAACTGCCCCACCTCTGACAGGTGGCAAATACAACACTGTCACCCTGTTTTTTTAAGTTTTTTTAAGCCTTCTGATGCTTACATTCTTGTAATGAACTTTCTCACTCCCTTTATGTAAATAACTTACTGTTTTGCATTCTTTTATGGAGGAAGATAAATTTGATGGACTGTTGGTTTGTCCAGTGTCATTGGAGAGGTAGCACTGTCACCCTCCAATCCTCTGCCACTTTTGGAAATCTATAAATGTTAGAGTTAAAAATGAAATACCTTCTTTTTAACCTTGAAAAAAACAAAACAAAAACAAAACAAAACCAAAACAACAGAATACCCCCAAACCATATGTTACACCTCAGGACAGGGAAAACCAGCTAAACCTGGACACTTCACCCTTGTGCTAGAGGCACTGTGAGTTTCTTTTCAGTGAGTTTGCTGTCACATGAATGTTTTAATTGCTTCCGCATGGAGATGGGAGAGAGGGAGGGTGAGTGAACTGCAGTGCAAAAACTCCAGTTTAAAAACTCCCAAGCTGAGTTGCTTTTTGTAAAAGCCACCTTGGCTGCCCCTGTGTCCACAGCAAAGCCCAGCCCTGTGCTGGATGAGCTGCCCAAGGAGTTATTTTCATTTCAGCCAGTGCCTGGGGTTCAGTGCTGATGTGCTGCTGAACAGGAGAGAGGTGGGAACCTCTCCCCAGGGCTGCTGACATAAAACAGCTTTGGCATTTCTGCCACAAACACTTTTCTACCAAAAAACTGCTGCAAAGGAATTGGGGTTATTTGCCCTGTGTTTGAGTCACTGTGCAGATGAAGCCCAGCACCAATGGCAAGGGTTTTGCAAAGCCAGATAAAGGCAAGAGGATGTGTTTGGAGAGATTATTGCAGATCCTGGTAAGTCCTCATTTCCCTTTTTTGTTTGGTTCAGGTTTACCATGCAGTAGTAAATTACACATCCTCTGCTCCATCCCTGCCAGGCTCTTCCTCAAATTCAAATATTCCTCACCTTCAAAAAATGCTCAGAAAACCAGGAAAAAAAAAAGTAAATACATGTAAAAAATGTCTCACAAAGGTATAATTTCTAAAATGTCAATATGTGATTTATAAAATCACTGAAGGACAGGGAAACAATGATTCAGAGTCATGGTCATCACAGATCTCTCCTCTACATCATCCCCTTTTCTCACAAATCAGGAGAAAATCCATGTAGGGGAATGAAATCTCTACCTAGCAGCTCTGGGCACTACAATTGCTGGTGAGACCCTGCTTTTATTGCAGAATTCAGGCCATCAGCCCTGGTCTTTTTGAAATAAACCTGATCTTTCAGAAATAAAATTAAAAAGGTTCTGGATGGAATGACCACTCATTGTAAAGTGGCTGAGAGCAAAAGCTATGGGGAGCCTTGAGATCCTATATATATATATAAGAAAAATAAAAAAGTATAAAAACATGGGTGCCTGGTGCTGTGGAGATGAAGCCATATTGTGAATTTTTAAAAAATTATTCCTCCTGTGGACAAGTTGCTGCTTCCTCCTTAGACCAGCAGCTCTCTGGTATCTCTGGCATCTCCAGGTGGTGATGTGCTGAGGACAGGTGAGATGAGAAATGGTTTTGGGGCATGTGCCACCTCCCCAAATACCACATTTCTTGCAGAAAAGCAGAGACCATGAGGTTTACAAAAGCCTGCAACTTCCACCAATGGAAAATTGCCAAAATTGCCGTGACGAGCTCACTCAATATATTCTTGAGGAGCCTGCAATCAGTTTTTAAGTTCTTCAAAGGCTGAGCTGAACCAAAATCCCTGCCTCCTCTTAGGCTATCCCTTCTGCCCATGTTTTCCTTGTCTGCAGCCAGTCAGCAGGCAGGAGGGAGGGGCAAAGCTGATTTAAAAGGTTGTGCAAGAACCCACAGCCCCTCCTTGCCTGACCGCCCATGGCCACTCACCTGGAGCTGCCCGCTGGTGGGAGGATGCCCATCCTGGGACTGGGCACCTGGCAGGTACCTGGGGCACCTCTGCTTGCTGGGAGTCATCACTGTGGATTGCTGAAAAAAATCTCCTCTTCGGGTCAGGAGAATGCAGCAAATCCTCTGTGCAATATTTCCTTTTGAAATAGCTCAGGTAATGCAGGGATTTATGCCCAGCCTTCAGGAAATCTTAGGAGTGGAGGTAGTCAAGTAGGTGCAAGTTTTTCTTAGCTATGGAAAAAAATTTACATGCTGCAAAAGTAAAAGCTTCTGCCCAGCTAATTTTTCTTTGTATTTTAATTTTGTTTTGGTTTAGTTTGTTTTGTTGTTTTCTTTCGGCACTGTGTTAATATCCCAGCATGTCATGTAGGTGTCATCTGTGATGAATGTGTGTAGATACAGGAATTTAAGGGGCAATAAGTAGTTTTGGAAATGGGAACTCACAATAATCCTTTAGAGACTTGAGGATAACTTGTTTTTATTTGCAGCAGACGAGTGTGCAGCACTTTGCAGGAATATAGATTGAGTGGTTCTTTACCTGCAAATGTTGCCTAGTGGACTTTTGGTAAGAGAGAGTACATTAAAGAAGATACTGAATTATAAATGTAAATGAGTCTGGAAATGAGCTGAAAATTTTAAGAAACTGATCTTAAGAAAGATAAAAATATTTTTGAAAGTGAACTTTCCCCTGGATCTGAGGCTGGAAACAAAATATTCAAATCACAATTTCACAGCTCCATGAAACACTTTTCCAGTCACCACAAAAATATCTGAAATTCTTGCCATATTTTTGGGCCTTTTGATCTAATCAGCATTTAACTTTATGTGCACAAACAGGTGTGAGTTTGTTTAGCCCTTTCAGCCTTTATTTTTCTGATGACAAAGGACACTAAGAAGCCTAAAGTAGTTCAAGTAAGTTTTAAAAAACAAAGTGTGCCTTGGGGGAGCTTCTTAGGGCCCAACACTGGGATGGGGGAGCTCTCTGAAGGAATTTGTTAAGTTGCTAATAGAAACTGGCCAGGACTGAGTAGAAGGAACATTTTGGACACATGATCGCTGTTATGCAATGAAAACAAGGCTCAAGCCCATGGTGATAATTTCATTAAAGTTTTTTTGATTTCAAGGTTTCCACAGCAGCCTCCCCTTTACCTGGCAGCTCTGACTCGAATCCAAGCTCAGTGAGCACCTGGGCAACTGAAATAATGGATTATTTTCTCTGGTAAACATCTCACATGACAGAGTTTTATGTAATCTCAAGGGCAGGTTGTTGCCTTTGCTCACATCCAGGATGGATGGGAAAAAGGACTGCAAAAAAAGAAATTCGGTAAAACTTTCAAGTGGCTTTTTAGTTGTGTGCTGAAAATAAGTGGTGTTTTTTCTATGTTGTTGTTAATTTAGGTGAACCAACTAAATGCCCTTTGACTGGAAAAACTTAGAATAGTGATATAATTAAACAAGAAAAAAGTAGGAGGTTGCTACTGTCATATTTTTTGAAAAATCCCTTTGCCAAGATTTCTTCTTCTGGGAAGCTGAGAAGTTTTACTCCTCTAAAATGTAATTTAAAAAATTTTTTAACCAGCTTGTGAATTATTTTTAATAAATGGCCAGTCACAGCCAGCTGTGTTGGACTCTCTGTCCTGAGTTTTTATTATCATTCTTGTCTAACCTTCTAATGTCTCCTTTCTCTTTCTTTAGTATAGTTTTAATATATAATTTTCATATAATATAATATAATGTAATGTAATATAATATAATATCACAATGTAATAAATCAGCCTTTTAAAAAACATGAACTCAGATTAATCTCTCACCTTGTCCTAGAGACACCCTGCAAGAATTAATAATCACCCTGCAAGAATTAATAATCACAGGAAGGGGTCCTGGTTTTGAATCCTGTTTCTGTTTGGAGTGCCATTTTCTGGATTCAGTCATCAAACAGCTCTGTGGTGTCTCCAAGCCAGGAATCTGAAGTGGTTTGTTTTGCTATCCAGCACCAAGTGTGTGTTTTACCCAGGAGGTGGCACTGTCTGTAGTGTTTTGAGTCCCCTCACCTCCCTGTCCTGTGTCAACAAGAGCTGGATTGCTTTTGTGCAGGGCCAGGGCACATTCCAGAGGTGATTGGTTTCCTCGTGTCACCAGTATGTCACACTAAAGTTGCTTTTAATTTCTGGGGAAATTAGAATTTGTTTCAAGATAGCTTCGTGTCCCAAGGTGAACTTCCGATGCTTAGAAAAGGGCGGATCAGCTCAGGCACCTCATCAGTGCCTCCCTTTGCCATTTGATCTCACAAAACTAATGAAAGCCAGATCCAAGCTGGTGTTGGAACTCTAAATGCTGAGGATTTTAAACTTTCTGTGCTTAAAGGCACAGACCCACAAGGGAACACTGCATTTGACCTGAGGCTGTGAAGTAGGCTTCCAAAATTGATTGATAGCACTGGGATACTGGGTGTGTAGTTGGTTAGAACTGTGTAATATCACAGGGTGGAGAACTTAGAGTTTGGGATTTTAGAATATAGATATAAATATGAAGTAAGATGGAAGTTTTAGGGCAGGACCAGGTTGTTCTTCTTTACCTTATTCTTCCTTCTTTTTCATGGGTTTGGGTGATATTTTGTAATTGAACAGAAAAGTCCGCAGCGCTGACTTCGAGGAAACAGTTATTAGATTAAAAAAGAAAATAATTGAGGTATCATTTCTTAATTAGATAGTTTTGTCTTAAAAGACCTTGTAACAAGAGATAGCAAGCCATTTTGTGCCTTGCCAATAAAAGACTACAGAACTCACTATGGTGAGACTATAACTTAAATAAAAACAATAAACACCTAAAGCTAAATAGATTAATAATAATAATAAACACCTAAATCTGGACGGAAACTATAATCTCAAATCCCTTCAATCCTAACCCCAACAAAAAAAACCTCAAAAAACAACAAACAAACAAATAACCCACAGCTGGAATATCTCGTTATTCTGGAGGCTTAAAACTGCCAGATTTTCAGAACAGCAAAGCTCCTCATCTGCTATTTAGCAAATCACTGTTTTCTCTTGTGGTTTCAGTCTCTGCAGGGGGCAGCCAGGGATGCAGTGGAGTTTGCCATCGACGTGGGGTACCGGCACCTGGACTGTGCCCACATGTACCAGAATGAGAGCGAGATCGGGGACGCGCTGCAGCGGAAAATGGAGCAGGGCGTGGTGAGGAGAGAGGAGCTCTTCGTGGTCAGCAAGGTGTGTCCTTGGAGATGGCTCTCACGTGGGGCAAGCTCAAAGTCCCATCATGGAAAGTGCCATGGGATGTGTTGCAACCCAGGAAATTCCTCTGGCTGCCCTGGAGGAGTCGAGACCCTGGCAGGGGTCTCAGAGACCTTGGCACAGAGTCACAAACACCTGTGCCTTCAATTTTAACCCATGGAAACAATTACCAACTTTGTGTGAAGATTTACAAGCCACGGGGGTTTGAGTACAATGGTAGTGAATTTGTCACTGGGTGAAAAAGTAGAAATTTGGGGTTTTTAGAATGGGGGTTCAGGAGGCAAGATGGACGAATCTGGGTGTGTCCTGTCCTTCTCCTTCTTCTTGTCCTCCATCTTCTGCTGTGATGGTGGCACTTTTAGATTGGTTTAGAGTAAACTGTCTAACATAGGTGGTAGGTATTGGAAAATTATTGTAAACAAAGTACAGGTAGTTTTTAGTATAAAAAGATAACACGAAGGACAGTCAGTGTGCCTCAGACTGACCTGCTTGACAGACCTAAGTGGGTTGGAGAAAGAATATTGTAGATAAGAAAAAAGAAACAACCTTGAGAATGAGAGCCAAGGAATCCTGCCTTCTTCTTCAGTCTTGGGGCTGGGAAAAAGAGACTTTCCAACACCTCAGGGTCATCCCAACACCAGAGACCCCGTCAGGTATGAAGCTGGGAATTACCTCCTCTCTGTCAGGGCGGAGCAATCAGTGGATGGTGAGGGGAAGGAATACGTCACCCCCTGAGAAACAAAAGGCTGGGTTTGAGAGGGGTTTTTTTGTAGTCCATGTCCATTGTCAGCCATGGAGACAGGAACTGAGGCCGTGCTCCTGGTGGCCTCTGGGATAGGAAGCAGGGCTATTGTTTTTGTGGTCACTCCTGCTGCGCTGCCGGCCTCAGCCTGTCAGCTCCTCTATGTTATGCTTTGTTTTGTTTTTTCCCCCAGCAACAATGGTAGGAAAAATAAAGTAACTTCTATCTGCTGGAAGCTGGTGGGTCGATTTTCACCAGGTTCACTTATTTTCTTTGTTTTAATCGTTGCAATAATTGATGGAATTTCAGAGTATCTCATTCTCATTTTAGTTAACAGTAAATAAATTGAGGTGCCTCAAGTGGCACCTCCTGAAGGTGAGAAGCTGTGCCACACCCTGAGCTGCCTCTGTGCCCTGTGTTTCCCTGCCAGGGATGCTCTGGCACTGTGAGGGCAGCAGAGCAGCTCCCAGGTTTGTTTCCCCACAGCTGTGGTCCACCTTCCACGAGAGGTCCCTGGTGAAGGAGGCGTGCCAGAAAACACTTGCTGCCCTCCAGCTGGATTATCTGGATCTCTACCTGATGCACTGTCCCATGGGATTCAAGGTATTGCAGCTCTAAGTCCTGGGATCCATCTGACAGGGCTCTGCCCCTTTTGCTTTGGGACCAGACATCTCTTTAGTCCTCTCCAACGAGGAGTGTTGGTAAATCTCATTAGGACATTATGATAAACCTCTGCAGGGAGAGCCCAGGAGGAAAGGAAGGTCATGGTTGCTTAAACTAGTCAGTCAGTACAAAAACCACCTTATTTTTCCCTGCATAGCATTTTCAACTCATGGATCAAATTACCATCCAGATCACATTCCTCTTACAGTGTTTGGCTGCCATTTCCTTATCAAGAATCAAACATGTGAACTACTTCGTTCGAAAGAGAGTTTTCTCTTCTCTCTGTACCCCCAGGTTAAATAAATCCTGGTTTCCCCACTGTGCCATCTCCCTGGCCTTCTCCCAGCCTGAGGAACACAGAAGTGCCTGCAGGACAGAGTCTCAAAGAACAGATTTTCCTGAAGATTTCTCTGTTGATACAGGCTGGTCCTTTCAGCCATGTCTCACCCCACCACAAATATAACTCAGGATGTCCTACTCAGTGTCTCCAGCTTGCTTCCCCAAATTTCTAAATGATTTCTTGAAGTATTTATAATTCAGCTGACCTTCATGTTGATTTTCCTTTTGTGCGGCTAGGCAGGAGAGGAGCTATTTCCTGCAGATGGAAACGGAATGATCATTCCCAGCGATACAGATTTTCTGGATACGTGGGAGGTACATTCATTTACAGGCCAAAAATATCTTGCTAGTTTGAAATAACAGCCTGAAAATTCTCAGCTTTCCACTGTGGGAATTGTTCTGAGAGAATTTCTAACATCAAGTATTTGAGATTGCTGATTTCTCTGTGTCCTTGGGCTCCTTTTTGTGTCACTGTGCCAAAATTTAGGTATTTTTATATCTACTGCTTACTGAACTGGCTGGGTTGGCATGACAAGAGGAAATCTTTGACTGTGTGTGTACCCTGCAGTGCTTGAGCTATGAAAGGCTGTCTCTCTCACATCCTTACTCCCCTCAGGGCAATTTTTGGTGGCTTCAGTTGTAGCCATGCTTATCTCCTGTTGTATCTGAACTGTGCAGACCCCAGCAAAGCCAACATGCCTGTGCCAATGTACCACAGCACCCAAATTTCTGTCTCTGGAAGGAGTGGGACTTGGCCAAAGTCCTTTGCTAAGCTCTGTGTGCTGCCTGGGAGGCCAGGCTTGGGCGTGAATTCAAATTCCTGCTTGGCTGAGACTTTGGGCATCCTTTCCCTTCCACCACTCCCATGTGCTCAGCACAGCCAGGCCAAAAGCAGGTAAAAAACTCACCAGAGTCACAAGAATTCACTGGTGGTTTTGCCTTCTGTCAGGTGAAGAATAATGCACATTTTTGTTGTTTATTTGAGGGAAAAAAGTGGACATTTCAGGCTGCTGCTTAAGACAGCAACTTTAAAATCACTTCTGCTTTGGAACAAAGGTATCTTCTGCTCTAAAGGCTGCTAGCAGATTATTTTCCCATTTCTTTTCTGCTGGATGTGACAATCTAATTAGGGCTGTCTGGCTGTTTTATTGCTCATTAGTGTGAAAGAAAATAGGTGATGGAGGGGGGAACACAGTGCTGCTTATCCTATAATCCAACTGCTAAATGGTACATCTCTCTTGGGAAATTAATCAGTGTTGATCACCAGTATCCATCCTGTTCCAGATGTCTTGTTGAGCTGCTCTGTCCCAAAGAAGGTGCTTTTTATTATGGGATGGTTATTTGTTTAGCTGAGGAATTACTCTAAAAGAATCTCTTCCATCTGTCTGAAGGTCTGCCTGGGGATAGTATTTCAAAATAGTAATATTTTACTGAAATAATAATAATAATAATAATAATAATAATAATAGTAGTAGTAGTAGTAGTAGTAGTAGTTTAGGGGTTGTGTGAATAGTGCTGTTATTTATCTGCATGGTGACACAGAATGTGAGATCTGAGTCTGACCAGAGCCCCACTGTTCAGGTACTGTTCTCACAGCACAGGAAGATTTTTACCACTCAAGTTTTTGTGTGGGCATTTTTTCCATATAAAAATGAAAGAACTTAATAGGCAGTGTGGTTCTGTGGTGTTTCTAGGCTATGGAAGAGCTGGTGGATGTGGGCATGGTGAAGGCTATTGGAGTCTCCAACTTCAACCAAAAACAGATCAATCAGCTCCTGGGCAAGCCAGGCTTAAGACACAAACCTGCAAACAACCAGGTAAATTGTCCTGCAGCTCCTCAGCACTGACATCACACCTGTCTGGGCTGTTGCACGGGATGCAACATCTCTTAAAAGTCCCTTAAAAACCCCACACCTGCAAAAAGAACATTTTCGAAGCTGATGTGGCACAGTGATGCTAAACCTTGAAGTACCTTCTGCTTTTGAGAGGTGAAAAATATTTTTTTTTCTTTTTTTGAGATTGAGAGCCACTCCTATCTTCCTCAGGAAGAGCTGATCAAGTTTTGTCAATCCAAAGGGATCTCTGTCACTGCATATTGTCCCCTTGGAGCACCCAACTGGCCAGGGTAAGAATGTTTTGTGACATTTCTTAGATGTAGACTGAAGTCAATGCAGTAAACCAGTCTTAGGATGAAACCTCTGAGAAAAACTACTGTAATTAGAAAAAGACTCACTAATTAAAAATCACCCACAGAAACCTCACACTTATTGTGATATTCAGTCCACTAGTTTTGTATTTTGAAGAAAAATGATCAATTGGTTGATGAAGCAGAGAAGAGAATTCTTAACTGAGCTTTGCTGAGTTTATTAAACATGTAGGAGAATTTCTGAACTAAAAAAATAAAACACCCACAACAAGCCAAACAAAAAACCAAAGCAGCAGATGCTTATGAAAATAGCAACTTTGCAGTCCTGCTGAGACAAAGGGATTAAGTTTGTAAATGGGGAAGTAGCAGAAATTTTGCTTTTACTCCCATCCTCACGGCTTTCTCTGACCTGGGACAGGGCTTTTGCCAGAGCAGCTGTGCTTGTAAAAGACAAGATGAAATTCCTGGGATCTGGATCAAAGAAATTCCCAGCCTGATCTCAGGCTGGACATAAATGTGTTATATGACCTGTTTTTACTAGAATGTGCTCCCTTATTATAAAAGGGAAGAACGAAGGCAGGAACTGAAGTAACAAGATGTTAAATTAAAGAGTGCAAGATTATGCTTTACAATAATTTAAACAATATTCTTATGATACAGGGCTTGAGGGAGAGGGTTATTCAACTACTGAAGCCTGTTTTTTTTTATTTTTACAGGTCCAAGCCTGACCATATTTCCCTTCTTGATGATCCTCAAATTAAGGAAATTGCACTAAAGCACAACAAAACCCCAGCTCAGGTTAATACTGGTCAGAGCTGTTTTCCCTGCTGACATGTATTCTTCCCACTTTTGCTAAAGTAACTGCTTACAGAGGAATTATGGAATAATAATAATAATATGGAGTTCCAGCTGTGTCTTGTACACAGTTTAATGCTTTAGAAAAAGAGCCTCTCTACCTCAGTTTTAGTGATGGACAGAAGATTGGCAGTGGTGTTGGGCTTTAACTGGCACTGGCTGCCTCTCCACACAGCATCCTGCCAATGCTGAGCTCTTGCTCAATGCACTCCCTTGTTGTCATCTCAGCCTCAGAGATGGGTGAGGATTTAGTGAGCTCATGTAGTAATTAGGAAGGGTTTAGGTCATGCTCCTCCTCTGTGAGCCCTCTATGGTTACCAGCAGAGCTGCTCTGTGTGACCATGCAGACACCTTTGCTTTTCAGCTTTCTCATCTCTAAATTCCCTGTGTGCTCTTGCAGGTGCTTATCCGGCTCCAAATCCAAAGAAATGTCAGTGTCATTCCCAAATCTGTCACTCCACAGCGTATTGAAGAAAATTTTAAGGTAAGAGGGCACCTTACAGAGTCCTTAATAGTGTTAACTACTCCGGAAAAACCCCACTGCCAATGGTACAAACTACACCCCTCAAACTTAGAACTGCCAAAACCTTTGTCAGATCCCACATAAGTTTTTACTTCTTTATGAATGTAAAAAGTCACTTTGAAAGTAAAGAGCCATATCCTCATTAGAACACATCAGTAAGAGCCAAACTCTTCCACCTTGTGGTGCAATTTTGCTGCAGGCAGAGCCCACCATCACTGTAACCTTACACATTTATTTATTTATTGCTCTCCCTACATGTGTGTCCCCTGCACACCTCCTAGTGCTTCAGCCTGCTTCTGCTCTTCTTTCTGCACATAAACTTCCTTGTCTCACTGCAAACTGAAGTAACCCAGCTGTCTGGGACCTTGATGCAGGTGTTTGACTTTGAGCTGAGTGCAGAGGAGATGGAGACCCTCCTTGGTTTCAAGAAGCGCTATCGCATCTGTGCGTTAACCCAGTGAGTACCTCCTCATCCTCATCCTCCTCCTCCTCCTGCAGGCTGCAGCAGGGCTGGATTTCCACTGGATAGCTTGGATTATCTCTTAGATATCCCCTTAACAGACACTATCTGATAGCCCCTTAAAAATAAAAAGGGAGGGAGGCTCAGCCAACAGCTGGTCACATCTGCTGGAATCTCATTTTGGGTTTATCAGAGCCCATCCTGTCCAGGTTGGGAACACTGGGATTTCTGCAGGCACAATGTTCCTAAGATGTCCTGTACTGGATGCATACCAAACTGCTGTCTGAAAATCAAAATCAGCTGGAAATTCCAAAAATAAATAAGCAGCCATTTCCCCCCTCCATTTTCTTTGGCTCCTTTACATAAGAGACAGTCAGAGTAAATAAATTCCATTTTAAGAATGAGAGTTGTAGGGTTTTTTTTGAAGGGAAGAGCTGTGCCTATGTACTCCTGCCAATGTTGTCTAGATAACAGAATGGTTACAGACTCACCAAGAGCTGCATTTTATTCAGTTTTCCCAGGTTACCCCCTTGTCTAACAGCACCCTGGGGGCTTGGGAGTTTCCAAGAGAAAGGTTTAATATCTCAGGGAATTTTGGCAATTTCAGTTGAACATGAGATACATTTTCCTTTGAGAAGGTCACTGATACATGCAAATGTTACAGAGAATTCACTTTCCCTGCCCAGGATACACTAACCAGACAATGTGTGTTTAATGTAGTTCAGTTTCAGTTCTTTTACCAAGGGAAAAAACCCCTTTACTCTAAACTATATCCTTAAAATGTTCTAATCATGCTCTCTTTTTCTAGATGCAAAAATCACAAGGACTATCCCTTTTTAGAAGACTGACAGAGACATCAGCTTCAGATCCTCTGGGGGATCCAGACCATTTATTGTTTTTTCAAGCAATTTGCAATACTTTGTGCATTAATTCATAGATAGAAGGGGAATATGTATTAAAAAATGGGAGAAGGCAACTCACAGATATTCTGAAGAGTCATCTTTGAACATGGATACATTTGCTTCCTTTGTATCAACTAGTTGTATCAGTCCTTTATCTGCTCTTGTAACACAATTTTCACTTGCAGCAAAATATATATTCCCTCTTAATGTAGTAATTATAATGAAGTTTAATAAAACCATAGATTTGGACTAGGGAAAAGCATTTTTTGTCATAACTATAAATCCTGACTAAGTTTAGAGAAAATTTAAATTGTCTGATTAGTTATACTTTTGGACAAAAGATCAATAAATTTACTATCTTTTACCTATCAGTACAAGACAATCCATTTAACATCAGAGGATTCAATGACATGACCTGCTGCTTGAGATGCTGAGTTCAGTAATTTCAGTGTAACAAACCAAAAAAAGCTCTTTAGTGGACACTGCTGAATTATGATTCATGAGCTCTTAATGAGGTTTCCTATTTATGAACTGCTAAAAACTAATAAACTACTAGATTTGTATGTTTGGTTTGTGGTATCTGCAAGAGTATATAAATACTGCTTTTATCAGTAGAATGGCTGCAGTTGAGACTGCAAATCTCCTAGAAAATCCAAAGTCTGATAAAGGAGACACACAGGAATTATTTTGTTTGGCAGCTGTCATATTTAGCAAGGAGAAAAGCTGGGCAGCTTCACAGAAGCCAACAGCAGATTTTCACTCTCCTGTACTGTTCCCTAGGTACTGTTTGCTTGTGCTTTGACTCAAAGGATGGCTCTGGATGCTGTTGTCTGGCTAAAAAAAAATTAAAAGTCAGTGCTGCTGCAGCCCATGCTGGTGTTTTAATGAGGTGTCTGTTAATTAATACTTGCTCTTTAACAATTGACCCAAAACTTGATTTAGGCTCTTGCAGATCAGGATAAGAACAATGTGGCTCAGCACTGCATGCAGAGAGAAGGACAATGTGGAATTAAGGTTCAGGACTAGGATACACACTTTATGGATATCCTTTTCCAACTGATTTTCTTTGGAGTTAATAAAGGAAATTATGACATATCTTTGAGCTACTTCAGGCTTTTCCAAGATGCTTGAATAACAGGTACCCTAGAAACAACAGAGCAAACTCCCACCAAACTGGATTTCCCACAGCAACTCTCCTAATGAAAGAGGTCTGAAAAATCCATCAGGAATTGACACTGAGCAGTTATACTGCAGTGATATGGACAGGAAGGTGCCTGTAATGGGCATTCTCTTTTTTTTCTCCTCCTGAACATGCTACATTTACAAGGCCAGTTGCAGGACATCATCCTAGATGTAATTAGAAAGTGAACTCTGTGGAAGGTGCTCTGCTGCCTGTGGTCACTTGTCACTTGACAGCAGTGGCAGAAATCCCCACTTAAGGCTGAAGCATTCAGCCTGTCTTGAAATATTCTCTACTTCATAGGAATTTTCTAACCACATTCCAATTTAATCACAGCTATCAGACTTGAAGCTATTTACAGGATGTTTATAGACTGTGGTAGGCAGGAAGTCAGACTAGATGATCACAGTAGCCATATAATAATAAAAAATTCAAAACAAGTTAGAAGCCAGAGATTGTGCATTTGTTTCAGAGACAATAGATCTTTTTCAGCTGCAGAGACTTTAGTGAAGGTAAAAGGAGAAGAATTTGGGTGGTGTCAGTTGCTGGGAAATAAAGCCCCCCACAGCCCTATTTACAATATGCCTTTCTAGAAGAGAGTTGCTGCCTCACAGCAAACACAGCCCTGAGCCTGCTGCCAGGAGCTGTGGGGAAAGGTTTACAGTATCCCAAGTTAATTTTCAGTTTCTATCAGCTGTGCAGCAGTGCTCTTGCACCAAACCCACACATACATCACTCCTAGTCAGCAGTGACATTATCTGAGCCCAGTAAAATGAAAACACCTTAGCTTAGCATTTTGTCTTTGTATCCCAACACATTGTCCCATGACTTCAGCTTTTTATTGTGGAGTTCATCCATTCTGGTAGAGTCAAGCCTCATGAAAAGTTCCAAAGGGGCTGGGTGAAAAAAGTTAATTGTTATGTCTGTGTTTTGGAGGGAAAACTGGACAACACAGGTAATGAACAGGTAAAAAACCAAAATCTTTACTGATCATTGCTGCTCAAGTTCTCCATCTATTGGAATTTCAAGTTCTGTCATATTATTCAAAAAAAACCTGATTGGGAAGCCAAAGACTGTCAGATACAAACCTACTTCATGAACTTTTTGCATGCAATCCTACACAAGAAGGACTGCTCCTTGCCTTCCTCTGAAACTGAAAAAGAGATTTACAGAACACTGATTAGGATAACCACTGGTCTTGGAGTAATTTATACAGATGGCAATTAAGATCTTCCTTGACCTGACACCAGTACAAGGAGCTGTGCCAGATGTTTATCAAATTTGCAAAGTGTAACTGGAAATAGACCAGTTGCCTCCGCTGTAAAAACCAGCAGCATCAAATGAATCTAGCAGCAAATCAGCCCAAAACAAATAAGAGATAGCAATTCTTTAAACTGTGAGTGTGAAGCATCATGCCCTTGGAACCTAACAGATTCAGGAGGTAACTGAACAGCAGAGAGATAACTGGTGGCTGTTAAACATAAAAGAACAAGCTGCTGTCAGAATATTTAAATAACACCCTGCTGCAATGCTCAATTTACTCTTCTTTAGCAACTTATTTTGACCACAGCTGGAGAGAAGATGCTGCAATATGTAGATACTTAGTCTGATTCAGTTCAGCTGTTCTTATGAGCAACTACCAGCTGGCTTGTAATCAGGCCTGTTTCAGTTTAGAAAAGTTTGACTTTGCAATCAGCTTTTTTTTTTTTCCTTAAGAATTTGGGGGGAAATGGAGTTTTGCAGCTGTTTGCACTCGTGGTTCTGTACCATGCACTTGAACAAGTTAAAATGCAAGAACATTTTAATGTGGCCTATTTAAGGGTTTTCAGAGCTGCCTCACAGCTAAAATAAACAAAGTCCTGCCAGAATAAGACAGGGCTCTGTACTTTTAAAGAAATCAAGGACAAGGCAGAGGGAGGGATGACAAACAGTTACTGACAGTTTGTAGGTGACATACTAGGGGAGTATTAAGTGACTGAAATGAAAATAATTTGTCCCAAGGTAACTGTTCTGTGCCCCAGTTAAGCAAAAGACTCCAGATTTCTGGTTGTGTCTTCAACACAGTGAACACTGATTAAAATCCAAAGACAGGATATTCTTTTCCCATTTTGAATACTGGAGTTTCCTGTGCCCCAGTTTTCACAAATAAAAACTGAAACAAGTGCATTCCATAGCATTTGTGCAGTCTTGTGAGCTGAGCAAGGAGAGGTCCTGTCTCCTTTTCCTTGAGGGAAGCAAGCACCAAGTTAGAGCATAAATCTGAAAAGTGATTCCAGCCAGGCAGGCCTGTGTATTTGGGTTCCAACACCAGAAGTAAAGCTATTTTCTCTCAAATGAACCTCAATTGCAACCTGAAACAAACATGCTGTGCCTGTCAGACTATCTGTGCTGTCCTACCTTCAACCACCAAGATGCCAATTCCAAATAATTCTTGTATTCTCCTCTATTACACAAAAAAATTGCAAAAACAGTATCTTGCCTTCTCTAATAAGCTAATTGCTGATTTTCTCTACCTGTTTTCTCTGATAAATCAGTTCACCATCATTCCTTGCTACCAAGTAAATGGATCTGTCCTGTGAGAGCCATTTTCTCCTACACATAAAATGAAAGCCTGCTAATCTGGCATCATTGGGAGCAGTGAGTGCAGCTGGAAGTGAAACAGATTTTGTGCAAGTACTGCTTTTAACAGTTCCAAAGACAAGATTTTTACTGTTTGCTGCTCTTAACCTTTCCTGTAGGCTGGAAATCCTCTTCCCAGGGTTTGCTACAGGATCACACCAGCTCAGTGCTGCAGCAGAGTCCCCAGAATGTCGAGGAAGAGGCCGACAAGGTGGAGCTGAACTACAAGTTCTTAAATTAAGAACACAAAACAAAACACAACCAACTTTTCATTGGAAGAGCTACAAGACTGTATTTGTCCTTAAAAAGGCTTTGATCAGAAACCCAGAGATCTGTCAAATCACAATACAAAAACAAATGCTGTGAACAGTTTCAGCAGGAAGAGCTCAGCTGGCAGCAGTGCTGAGCTCCGGATGCTGAGCTCTTTGATCTTTCCACTTTACCTTTTAGGAGATGAAAGGAAATCTCTGCTCTTGTAGGCAGAGAGAGTGGCACAAGCATGGGGGTACAACAGAATTTATTTTACTGTAACAATTCCTAGATCAACCTAGACTAAAGGCAGACTGCCTCTTCCTCCATCTCAGCCTTAATTACATGCTTGGAGAAGCAATCCAAAACCATGAATCCAAATTCAAAACCAGTGAGGGTGACAGGATTTCCTGTCACTCCCTTCCCAGGCTTTCTGACAACAGCCTGCTTTCTGTTCAAGCTTGTGCATCACCATCCCTGCACTCAGGTGCTTCTCTGCTTTCCCTCCATTCCCACTCTGACACTTCAATTTCCAAGCCCTCTGCCGGCTAAGTGCTGCACTGTGTCCCAGAACGACCCTTTCCAAATTCCTTCCCTCTAAGTCACCCGGTGAAACACAGAGAGAGCCTGTTACAATGCCACTCCACCCCAGTGCTCTCCCTTCTGCTGAGGAGCAGCCTGCCTCCAGTAAAATTCCTACTTCCAGAATGGAAAATTTCATTTCAAACTTCCATAAAGCTGCAGTGAAATGAAAACAGAGGAAGCTTACAGAACCTGATGTGCTATTTTGGAAACCATGACCCTCGATGTAACTTCTTGCCAGAACACACTCATCACAAAAATGTTATTTGCAAGCAAGTCAACATTGCCCCAAACAGTTTTCTGTCACAGCTCAGACTAAGCAAAGAACATCACATCTTCTGGCTTTTTAGATGCCTTAGGGCTTTTGTTTATCACATTAGAGATTCCCAAAAACACTTGCAGAGCTGAAGCTTTCTGTACGTCCTTTTAGGTACAGAATTTAAAGTGATTTATAATCAATTTATATTAGAAGAACCAGCATTAGAGGAGCATATTGCTTCAAGGCAGACACTGATTCTTTCCTCCTCATATTTTAAGTTAACTCAATCTTGTCTGCTCAGCCTAATGTAAATTGTGACCAAAAACATGTTGCATGCAAATTCTGGTCTTAGCATTACTGGAAAGATTTTTGAAAATACTTTTAAAATTTTCCTCTAATAAACACTAACTATTACATTGAGAAAGCCAATTTTTTAAAAATAATTTTCAATCAGTATGACTCCTTAGACTAGTTTTACTCAGAACAAGAAAACAACCCACCAATTTCACAAATACTTTGATATCAAATTGCCTTCATGTTACATTTTAACCTGGCCAAGTTCACTTTAAGGTTTGCTATACAGTTATGGAATCCCAATCCTACATTTACCATTTAGATTGGTTATGCATTAACAGCCCTGGTCTCTCCCTTCTTCCATCTGTTCAGAGAGAACCTCCTCAGAGGGAGCACTCACATCCCACATCTGCTGAGACATCTGAAAAACTCACAGGAAAATGCAAGAAAGCCCCCCAACATTGGCCACTGCTTTTACCAGTGCCCACATGCATTTTGTGAACAGTCTTGAGCAGCTCTCAGGGGGCAGCAGCTTTAAAGTCACTACATGCAAGCATTGTGAACACCACAAAGGGACAAACACAGCTCACAAAACACAAGTTCAGTATCAGCCTGTTTTTCTGCACTCCCTGGACAAAGCTTTACACAGGATTTTCTTGGAAGCCCATTTTTACAATATTTGCCGATGGTATCTTGTACAATCACACAATTCCTTCCTGCATCATGTGCTCCCTGCTGGAGAGGGCAAGTTTTCTACTGCTTATTAAAGCAATGCTGTGTTGGCTTCAAGTCTTCAGTGAAAGGAGTTTTCTACTAGCAAAAGTACACTATCACCTCAGTAAGATAAAAGCTGAATTAAACATGACTGTATAATGCTTGTCAGAACCAAACCAGTTCTATTTAAAGAGAGGCACAAACAGACTCACTGGCCACAAGTTCAACCATGAGAACAGCAGGCAGCTCCCAGGGCACATGCAAGAAGTCAACATCAACAGATGATTTTGTGGGGGATGGTAATTTTCTTGCTTTTGTGTAATCTCTAGAGACAGCTGATATTATACAGCTGGTCCAGCATTACTACTGTTAGAGCATGACTGAAATAACCATCTCATTACACACAGTAATGAAACTGTATTTTATTATAAGCAAAACAGCTTTTATATCACCAAGAAACCAGGATCTATACACTTTTCAAAGAGCTACCCAGGTAGAAATCACTTAGAAATCAACTTGTGCTTCCAATTAGAGGGAAAATAAAAAGGTATGGAGTGTTAAAAAGAAACAAAACCAACCCCAAAAGTAACAAGAAAAAAAAAAGCAAACCTCATTATGCAATATCTGCCAATATCCTGATCCTTCCAGAAAACAATAGTCACTAGCTCCAAATCACAGTATTCCAAAATAAAAGTGACTGCTTGCTCAAAGTTGCTCAATGCTTTCTGCTTACCAATTCCAGACTTGCTGTTTGGCAAAGAAAATCTACCAGTCCACACATTGTGCTCTCCAGAACCATTTCAGCATCTCCTTCTTCCAAAAAAGAAAACAGCACAAAGTCACAGAGTACATATACTGCATCTTTGTGGGGGAAAAAGAAAGGAAAAAATGGGGGTGTGGAGGGGTGTCTGATGCAGTGAAAAAGCTACACAGACAACTCAAAGGCAACAGCAGAAGCATTTCTGGGAAGCCTGGAGAAAGGCAGGGAACCATCTTCAGTATTCTGCATTGAAAGGGTAACCCTTGTGAGTTTTGCACCTGGAGGAAATCAAAAAGCAAAGATTATCTCACATCCCAAAGGCATTGTATGCATCTGTAACCACTTCAAAGAACCACCAAGGGAAGAGATTAACTGAATAAAAGCAAAGCCTGCTTCTCTTTTCCTTGGTGACATTCTGCATTTCCTAACAAAAGGATTTTGAGTGCCTTCTGTTGTTTGGGTGATGGGACCTAGAGGTGCTTTGCAGACAGCTAAGTCAAGATTTTGCTGTGTACTGACAGGAAGACCTTTTTTGCAGCCTTCCAAAAAGATTTCGTATCTGGATCTACACTTTCATGTAGCAAATCCTCATGTTATATTTGGAATGCTCATCTACCTTCCCAACAACTCCTGAAGAACATATAGATTTTGTAATGTACTCCAGACAAAACACCACAAGCAAAGCTAATCAAGATTTAAAGTCTGCATCATGCTCATTCCTCCAATATGGACAAAAAAATTACAAATAAGAGGTCTCATGTTGCAATTCCAGCTACAAACAGTTTCTTGGCAACTGAATTAAAGTTTGCTCAATACTCATCATGTTTTAGTTCACAAAATGAACATTTAAAAAAAGATCTTACTCTGGAAAGTTATGTAGAAGATAACCCCTTTGAAAATGGAGTTTGCATATTCTGAATTTCACTCAATTTCAGCTACCATCTGCAGCTTCATTTACTGAATTATGTGATAACTTAATAGTTTAAAGAAAAGGAAGTGCCACTTACACAAACATTTCACAGGCTCTCCAGTTTCTATTAAAGCTGAGAATAGTTGCCATCTCATCTTTAGTCAATTCAAAGTCAAACACCTATCAGGAGAAAAAGTCAGAAATCACCACTTTGAAATCAGTGCTTGCAAGCAGGAAAAAAATTAGGAAAAAAAATAATCCCAAAATTAAAGAACAAGTCCACAGTGCAGGTGCTTGTTGGAAGTGACTGCTTCACAAGGGAAAGGAAAAAGATTCCCTGGATTTGTGAGTTCCTCTAGCTGCAGTGGGAGAGGGAGATGAGCAGGAAGAGGCAGGAATAAGAGAATCTCAAGTTGCAGTTACAAATGCCAGTTGCTTGAAGAAGTTTGGGGAGCACTGTGTAGCAGAATGCCTCCATCTCCCATTTTTGAAGAATGCACCTTTCTGTGTTAAGCCAAAGTAGTAGCTGCAAGACCTCCACATTCCACCTAAAGCCACTGAGTGTTTGGAAGCAAAATCCTAATACTGGGTCCAGTCCAGGACCACTGCATCCAGAGTTTATGGACACCAGGACTATTTCCTTAAAAGTCCTTGCTTTACAGAAGTCTTTTGGGGTGTGCTACTGCACTCAGGCCCAAAATAAGCTGTCAAATGACTCATTCACATGACACAAAACAGGAAGAATCACAATGTGACTGCTCAGATTATCAGGATAGCGTTTCCCAAAGCTTTGGTCAGTCCTGCTCTCCCACTGTAATCTTAAGTTCAGCCCTCAGGAGACTGTAGGCAAACACATGGAGGAAAAGCCCAGAAGAGCACCTGGGAAGGGTGAGAAAGGCTCCCTGCTGGCTGTGCAGGAGAAGCCCAGCCATCCCTGGACATGCCATGCAGCAGCTCACTCCAGTGACTCACCTGGAAGTTCTCCACAATGCGCTGTGGGGTGACAGATTTGGGAATCACAATCACATTCCTCTGGATGTGGAACCGGATGAGAACCTGCAAGAGGCACAGCACTGCATCAGAGAGGGGATGGCTCCTGCTCCATGCAACACAGCCTGTTTAGTTCTGCTAAACAGCATGTAATTTACACTTACTTACTCTAAATGCTACAATTCAGCAAAGCTAACCCACTCTGTGGAGCTGCTTTTTAGGTTTTATCTGAATTCTAAACGGCACTTCCTGCAGTGCAAGTAGAGGAGTGGTGGAATCCCACAAGGCTTCCTTTCTCCTCTCCCCTGCCACATAGTGACACAATTCCTTTCCTTCTCACCCAGATTTTGAGCAGGCTATTCAATATTCCCTTCTTTGCCACAACACTTGAGATGGCAAGACAAACAAACATAGCAGCATCTGAAGATGAGTCAAGAAAATGTTTCTTGTGATGATCAGAGCACCTTTGCAAGCATGCATGGAAGGCTACAAACCTGCACTGCTACCTAACACCACAGGTGACAGGGGACAAAGAGCCAGCCTGTCCTCTACACTGTCATTAGCTTGTGCTACAGGAAGGGGTACTGTGGCACCCACCCACCTGTGCTGGGGTTTTGTTGTGCTTGGCTGCAATCTCTTTGATCTTGGGGTCATCCAGCAGGGAAGGATCCTCAGGCTTAGCCCTACACAGCAGAAAAAAGATTAGTGGCAAAAAACCTCTATAGGTCCAACCCAGTAAAGATATGTATCTGGATGAAAAATTATTGCTGCACATGTAGTCTCAGTGCTTCCAGAATAATCCACACAGCTCCCTGGCAAAGCAGCCTTACCATGGTCTGTCAGGAGAGCCCAGGGGGCTGTAGGCTGTCACAGCAATCCCTTTGGATTGGCAGTACTTGATCAGCTTCTCCTGAGTAAGGTATGGATGACACTCCACCTGCCAACACAAAAATATAGAGACTGACAGTGCTTTAACATGTTCCAGGGATTAGTTTAATCAAAGGCTGATTTTTGTGCTAACTCAATAGTCTCTAAGCAATATTATACAGTCTTTATTTTCTCTATGCACCACCCCCTTACTACTATTTATAGGAGCACTCCTTGCAGTGAAGGGTCCAAGGACTGTGACAAAACTCCTTAAAGCTTTGCTGATCTGGATCATCTCCAGCATATGGGTGACCAGCTACACAATTGCTTTAATGGGACAGTAAAATGCACACCCAGGAGAACTGTAAAACCACAGCAATAGGATTGCAGACCAAAGTTCTTTTTTCACCCCTAATTAAACATGCCATTATAAATTTTTTACAGCTACCATATCAACTTCAAGGTCAGCATTGTTCCATTAGTCTTTATTTGCTTTGTGTCAATACTCACACTAATCTGAAAATGTTGAGAATGGTTGGCTGCTACAATTTTAGACCTTCAGCCCAGTGCCCATTACAACCTTTCACAAACACATGTGCACTTAGCATGAACTTCCATAAGAAGAGCTGCATAATGGAACACAGACTCCTTCCCAGAGGGTGTGTGCTCTGGCAGGCACATGCACAGATAGGGAGTGTGGAACAGGAACTGCACACGTGTCAGGGGCAGTGAATGAGCATGAATATCTGATGCTTTGCACAGAGGGACTTTCAGGCCAGCTGCACACCAGGGAGCACTACTTTTCCTCCAGAAGGCAACAGCAAGAACCCTTTGGACTATGCTGCCATTTGAGCCTCCTGCAGCTGCACTCTGAGGGCAGTGCCTGGAAACTTGTGCTGCTGGCAGGTGGAGCAAGGCAGTGCAAAACATGGAATCAGTTTACAGCCTGGAGCTCTTTATTTGTGGTTCTAGCTGCCTGCTGTTATCAGAGGCCTGCATGCCTCTTTCCCCTCTGAGACATGCTGGAATATTAAACAGAACAGAGAGCTCCATTTTTAGGACATATTATACATATTTATTTTGCTTCAGCAGTTGCAGGAAGACAACTATTTAAGAGTACTAGAGCATCTAGTTTTCTCAACTATCCAAAAAGTACAATTTATGCAACAAAAGCAAGGCACAGTCATCCTTACCTCTCCACTGGCACTCAAGTTGAAAAATTAAATTAGGTACTAGCATCACTGTTATGTAATTACTACCTTGCCAAATTAATTTCCCACTACTATTGAAACCAACACAACCTGGCTGCAGTCAAATAAAGAATAGGAATGACAAGAAAGACAGTGGATTACATGTGAAATATCTGCAAAGAGAAAGTGTTTTCAAGAAGCACTCTCACTATTAGCCCAACTGGTAAATGTTAGCAACAGCAAGCTTTCAGGCTTGCAAGCATTTCTTCAGAAGCCATAGTATATAAAGGACAGGAACCAAAGACTCAAGGCTTTGTGCTAAACTTGATTAAAATCAATAATCATTTAGAGCCTGAGGGCATTTCCAAGTGTGAGAGGTCCAAGATCAATGACCCCTATGCCAGAGAAGGTAATTGATATGATAATAATGATATTAATGATATAAATTATAATAATGTAATTGTCATACAGTGATTGTGGCAATGAGGTATGGCAGATGTTGAAAGGTTACCATAAAACTCAGTTTTCTGAAAGTGCTTTGGGGCAGATAATGCTCAAGTTACCACAATAAATGACCCAGTTTTAATAATCAGTAATTGATTAGACTCCTTCAAATGCCATAAGAGTCAAGGTCCACTCTAGGCAGACCCCACTGGGGCCTGTCCTGGGACTTGTCCTCTCCAGCAACCTGTGCCAGTCTATAATCATATCAATCTTGAAGATGATGTCAAACTGGGGAACAACCATTCAAGGGCAGGACTGCCACTGCAGCAGGACCCATTCAGGCAGAAACAACAGGCAAACAAAACCCTGAAGGAATTCAACAAGGCTGCACACAGAGCCATGCACCTGAGAAGGAAAAGCCCCTGGCAATAGCACAAGCTGGAACCTGACTACTGGGGGCAGGACATGAGCCAGCAGTGAGCCCTGGCAGCAGGGACACAGCAGTAAACTGTGACAAGTGATCATTTGCCTCTACTCATCCTTGCCAGACCACCTTCTAACACTGTGTCCAGTTTTCCTCTTCCCAGCTCCCCTCAGTAGCAGAAATATGACAGACTGCCATCAATTCAGCAGAGAAACTCCAGCATGGGGAAGGGCTGGAGAACCTGCCAGACTGGGAAAGGCTGAGAGAGCTGGGCTTCTTGTGCCTGAAAGGGTTCATTCAAAGACAAGCCAAGCTTTTTAGTGGTGCTTGGAGGAAGGCAACAGATGAAGCTGAAACCAAGAGAGGTTGAGACTGGATGTAGGAGAACTCCCCCTCCCTGTCACACACTCGAGGGGAGCAGAGCACACTGCCTGGGGAGGCTGTGCAGTCTCCACCCTCGCAGCTTTACAAGATGGATAAAGCCCTGGACAACCTGGTCTGATCTCAGGGCTGATGTTCCTCTGAGCAGATCATGTCCCAAGGTCTCCTGCCACCTGAATCTAAGATTTCATTTAAGTGCTGTCTATACAATTTCTACTCTATTGCTCATCCTGCAACTCCATCTCCTCCTAACCCTCATTAACTCTTTAGTCCATAAAGCATGTTCCTGATCAATTCCCTCAATCCTCTGCAACAGGAACTGCCTTCTCCACAGGAGGGTCATTGAAAGGCCATCCAATTCTCTCTATATACATACACCAAGTCTTACTCTACTGCAAGGAAGTATTTTGAGCTCATCTGAGTTCCCCCTCCTTTCCTCCTAC
Organism: Ammodramus savannarum pratensis; assembly: GCA_020466415.1. Taxonomy (NCBI): domain Eukaryota; kingdom Metazoa; phylum Chordata; class Aves; order Passeriformes; family Passerellidae; genus Ammodramus; species Ammodramus savannarum. Next base: position 9,404,934 of record JAHXMQ010000028.1, on the reverse strand, counting down.
AAGGAAGGATTCTGGAGCTGCTCATTGCCAGATTTCCAAGCAGTGGCACAGAGTTCATAAAACCAGCATCACCTGGAAGTTAAGACTGAAGAATATGTAGTCTATGAAGTAGAATATGTGTATTCCAGTCTCTTTCTATAACCTTATTTCAAAGTAAGATCTTTGTAACTTTCTTAAAAACACCTACAACAAATGACCACACAAAAAGAACATCACCAAGCACTTGCCTCTGCCACTTTGCAGCTCACCTGATTATTTGCAGGTTTGTACTTCAGTCCTGGCTTGTTCAAGATCCTTTCAATCTGCTCATGGTTGAAGTTGGAGATTCCAATGGCTTTTACCAGGCCAGCATCCACAAGCTCTTCCATGGCCTGGCAGAAAGGAAGCACAAAATCAGCATCTAATACACAAAGGCAGGGCCTGAACAGCACATGCTTCCTGAAATGCCTTGTTTCCTTCATAAGACACCTAAATGAAGTGTTTAGATTTTCAGAGTTCAAGTTTGAAGGAAAAACCCCAGAGCACTGGTGTAGATGTGCCATGCCTCCCATACTCAAAGGACTCATTCTTTATGGAAATTCACAGCAAGTTAGAAGTGGAAAATTTACTATTGTACCAGTGAGTCTTTCCAAGTAATTCCAAGTACATGAGATTTCCTTCTGCTCTCATTACCTTCATCAGTCTAACCTTTCTCCTGCTGTGGCTGAACTTACCTCCCATGTGTCTAGAATATCTGTGTTGCTGGAGATACCAATGCCTTTGTCATCTACAGGGAACAGGTCCTCTCCTGCCTGTCAGTGAGAGAGAAATTGCTTGAAACACACAATATTGGGAGGTTGGGTTAACGCCAGCTGAAGACCACGATCCTATAAACACTTATTATACTAATTATCTACACATGTGCTAGATTTTAATACTATCTATACTCTTCAGTCTTTTCTTTTGTGTTCCCACGTTACTGTGGTGGTTTCTTTGCCTACAGTCAAGCCAGTATGGACAGATACTTCTGATGGACACTGTGTCCCCTGGCTCATCAAAATCCATAGGGTGAAACTTAAATCTCCACTTGTAACACAGAAAGTAGAATTATAGCCAGTTTACAAAAATACAGAGCTGTTACCTGCTCATAATGAAGAGTTTTAGTGAAATGCATAATAAGGACCCACTTAGGACTTGGAATATGTTCACCTTATACTGGACCAGATTTTCATGGGGGTCTCATTGTTTAAGTTGCTGGCACAGGGAAGGTTAGAACACCCTGTGTCCCTGTTAGGACTACCTGCCAGGTATCAACTTCATCCAAAACCAGTTATTTTCTACTCACTCATTATTTATACCACAACACATTTTCACTTGGATAGTTCTGTCCATGTGAAACTAATTTTAAAGATACAGGTGTTACAAAGAACAGTTCAACTTGGTAGCAAGAGGTAGAAAGAAAATCTTGATCAAGTTCTCATTGAAAGCCTAAGCTTGGACATATTCAAACTGAGACATCAGTTCCTTTGCATGCAGACTGTGGAAGAGTTAGGAGCTAAAAAGTTTAACTCCTTTTAGAGTTAAAAAGTTTAACTCTTTTTAGCGCCTGTAGAATGTTAAAGCTCCTATAGCAAAGGTCAGTTCAAGCTGGATTGTATTTAAGGACTCAGTGATTAAAGACAGAAATGAAACATGCAGCAGGGATCTCAGAGGCAAAAATCAACAGCCTGGCTCATACGGGCACAGTAAAGCTGAGCACCAGATCAGTGCTGTTACACAATACACACAGAATGATCTGTGCAACTGAAGCAATCACTGGGCTATAAAGCCATACAGCTCCTCATAATTGCCACTCACAGAAAAAGCCAAGGACACTGCTGCTACTGTACCTTCAAACCAAGAGGCCAGTGGATGAGGTACAGATCCAGGTAATCCAGTTTGAGGGCAGTAAGAGTCTTCTGGCAGGCTCCCTTCACCAGATGCTTCTCATGAAACGTGCACCACAGCTGGGGACAAAAAGCCAAGGCACATTGTGACCTCTTGGGTTAAAGCTCTTGGGACTCTTCTGTACTGTTCAGTAGGGTGCCTGTCCCCTTGGGAGAGTGATGTGAAACCAGGACATCCTACAGCTCCTCCAGTGGGGCTGCTCTGTGAGCAGCACAGGTCTGTGATACTGGGCAGTGTGTGCAGTGGCAGCACACAGGACTGCACGGTGTCCTGGCAGACAGCAGAAGTGGTCTCGTTTCACTTTTTGAGACTAAAGCTGAAAGCATCACCCAGATGTCTGGTATGGACCCTGCATAATCCTCAATACAGGATGAGGTAAAGCAGGAATTTCCAGAATGGCTTAAGTGATGCTCTGAATTGTTCCACGCTGCACAACCGAGTAGGTAAGTAAAGAAGTGGGGAGTTACTCTAAAATAAAAAGGTATCCCCTGGTATATGCCAGATTAGGAGACCCGTACCTTACTGACGACAAAGAGGTCCTCTCGTTTCACCACGCCTTCCTTGATTTTCTGCTGGATCCCCTCCCCAACTTCGTTCTCGTTCTGGTACACATAGGCACAGTCCAGGTGGCGGTACCCGGCATCGATGGCAGCCGTCACCGCGGCTGTCACCTTCCCTGGCTGCGACTGAAAAAGCGATGGCAAAAAATGCTCTCATCAACACAGTATTAAAGAACCTCTCTCACAGCAAGATAAAGCTGAGAAAGCCACCACATCCACAGCAAACCCCAGCTACAATAAAGCCAAATCCCGGCGGCGGCCTGGCCGGGTATCGGCGGCGCCGGCAGCGCTCGCAGGGCCCGAGCCGCGCTCGCTCCTTCCCCCCCCGCTCCCCATCGCCCAAGGCAGCGCCCCCGGTACCTTCCACGTGCCCAGCCCCAGGATGGGCATCTTGGCCCCGGTGTTGAGCTGCACGTAGTTCGCCATAGCCTTGCCAGCAGCAGCACCACCACGGCAGACAGCCGAACCCCCCGCCTTTAATAGCGGCGGGGCCGGGCCCGCCCCGCCCGGCGCGGCGCGGGGCTCTCGGGGCGGCGCCGAGCCCGGGGCCG
>JAHXMQ010000028.1:9351993-9374342 GCA_020466415.1 Ammodramus savannarum pratensis | reverse complement strand
TTACATTACATTACATTACATTACATTACATTACACACTGAAACTATACTAAAGAAAGATAAAGGATACATCAGAAGGCTTTACAAGAATGACAATGAAAGCTCATGACTGACTCCTGACACAGCTGGCTGGGATTGGTCATTAATTAAAAACAATTCACATGGAACCAATCAAAGATGCACCTGTTGGTAAACCATCTCCAGACCACATTCCCAAGCAATCAGATAATTCCATTTTCATTTTTTCATTATTTTCTGAGGTCTCTCAGCTTCCTAGGAGAAAATCCTGGGCAAAGAGGATTTTTCAGAAAATATCATAGTGACAATCAATAGAATAGGAATGTGACACAACAGCATGGATAGCAGACAGTATCTAGGTCTTCTGTTGGGGAAAAAAAGTCAAGTGTTGAAAATGAATGGGCCTGCACCCCAGAAAAAGGTGAGGGAGGATTCCCTGGGCACACATCTGGGTGGCAGAGAGAATGGGCTGGGAAGGAATAGGGACAAATTTTCTCTAGAAAAGGAGACAAATTCATGCAGTAGGAAAACACACAGGAGAGCTTTCAGAGAGAGGGTTTCAGCATTGTTAAAGAGTGCAAGGACTTGATTACAGAACTTTATTTTGAACATGAAATTATTAATGAAGACAGATCATGCATCAAATAGTTGTAAACAAAGAGCTGAGGATTTTCTGGAAATTAAAATGGGTATGTCTGCAATGCTCTGTGGCAACCACTGGATCTGGCTTTGAACAAAGTAACTATTCTGTGAGAGAGTACCAAGGGCATAATCACTGAAGAATGCTCCTGTTTGCCACAGTTTTAATCAATCATTAATCAGCCTTTCTTCTTTCCAGTTCTGTTTTCTTCTGCTTCTGCCTTGCTCAGCTCCAGCCTTTATTCAGTGCAGTTGCACTGGTGCCCTGGCAGAAGTTTGTGCATTGAGGAAAGGAGTTTCCTGGACTCATTCTGCCACAAACATTCCAGCTAAATGCAGCAGCCTGGAAGGGCTCCAGAGCAGAGACCCTGAAAAACACAGCCCAGCTGGTGTGAGAGATAATAGCTGCCAAGTGAGGGTAGCTGTCTGCAAGAAGTCACGCACAGGGATGTGGCTGGGACTCGTCTGTCCTTGGATATTTTGAAATGTGAATAATCAAAGTCATTAGGCTGATTTTGCCATGCTAATGAAATGGTCTTGCCTATAGACTAAAGGAGAAAAAAATCTGTATTTAATGGCCATAGAGGTCCTGGATTGTGGCATGGGTTACTGTCTACTCGCTCACAACTGCATATTGGCATAGAATGTTTCTTTCTGTTAATTGTATTCAATAAAAGACACTTTTTTCCTTCTGTCTCTAGGAACTTTGCTTCTTTTCCTTACAAAATCAGTAGACCAGTTTGCCTGAGGGCATGGGGATTGCAGGTGTGTGGTTGTGCACACCTGCATGTGGCTATGGGAGCATTTCTCTTCACCAGCTTGAGCTCATGGGTGGCAAATCAAACTCTTCCACACTGTGAATTTGAGTATTGCTTCAATTACATAGGCTGCACTGGGTTAATGCTCCAAGTTCTGACTTAGATAAACCTGACAGAAATGAAAGGTAGTTGTTGGTATTAAAGGTGGTGGATGAGGTGAAAAGGATTTTATGGGTAACTGTTAAGAAAAATGCACATCCAGTAGAAATATTCTGCAGAAGCAGCAGATTTTATTGTGGTTCTGTGGTGAGGTCAGGAGCAGCTCTATCACGAAAGGCACTGAGAGTATTCTCCCTGAGATGCAGAATGCTTTTTGGAGCTTCCCAAATGAATGAGGAACAAAGTGCAGTAGCCACCAAAGAGAAGCAGGATGCTGCTCACCAGCAGCCTGGCCACTCTTAGCACAGAGTACTAAGTGAGCCCAGCAAAGCAGGTTTCATCTGGATTAGCCTTCTTTCCCACTGACATCTTAGGATCTGGATATCCTTGTAAATGTAAAAGTAAAATCCTTGTAAACATAAAAGAAAGTAAAATTTCTCCTCACAGCACACTAGAGACATCATTTTAATACCTCTGCCCCAAATTTTCTTAAATTTATTCCCGCCATTCTTTCCTATCAGAATCTGAATCCCCCATCCTTTATTTTCATGCACTATCTTTTTAACTTATTAAAAAGGGAAGATCACTTCTGTCCCCTGTAGGGAAGGATGACAGCACATTTGGTGTACATCCAGTTTGTGGCCCTCTGAGCTTTAACTCGTGTCTGTTCAGGGGTAAGCATTTAGAGAAGAAAATGTGACTGATGTGATATGAAAGATGCGCCCTGCTTATTTTTAGAAATAAAATCAGACCTATGGCAATAGAAGCACACTGCCTTCCTACACCACTTCCCTCTTGTTTTGAACCAGAGCTGCTCCATCCACTTGTTTTTATTTACTTCATATTGGGATTAGAGGCCTATGGGAATGAGGGATGCATGATCCTTAAGAAGACTCAAGTCTATTTGTTTTGCATCTATGATCTTTAGGAAGACTCAAGTCTATTTTTTTTTTTTTTTTTGGCTAGTGATTTCATTATGAGTAATTAGAATTCGGCCCCTCGCTTTTCACCAAAACATGAAGGTCCTAAAGCGGTTTCGGGAGGTTTGGACGCCTCGGGTCGTGCTCTGCGTGCCCGGACCGGCGGGGGGAGCCAGCATCTCTGCCGGTATCCCCGGCACGGGGACCCGCTCCGGGGGCCGGGCTCGGCGGGGCGCGATGGCCGCGGCATCCCCGAGCCCCGCCGGGCACGGCAGCGCCGGCCTCGGCCCGCCCCGGGCACCGCGTCACCGCCCCGCGCCGCGCCCATTGGCTGAGCCCGCTGCCAGTCCGTCCGGCCGGCCAATCAGCGCGCGCCGCTCTCGCGGGCGCGGAGGCGCCGCGGCCGCAATAAGACGCGCGGTCCGCCCCTGGCCCGGCCCGGCCGCGGCTCCGGCGCTCCCCGTGAGGCGGCGGCGCGGCGTCAGCCCGGTAACTCCCGGGGGATCGGGGTCGGGCAGGGGAGGAGGAGCGGCCCTGGGTTCGGGGGGGTTTCCTCGGCGGGGCTGTTCCGGCGCTCCTGGGAGGGATGGTGGTGCTGTCCCCCGGGGGAGGCTGCACTGGCTGCGGGGCACCCTCTGCGAGCCCGTGGCCGTGTCTGTGTTTGTTTGCGCGGGTCCGGGAGGCGCTGCCCTGCTTGTGGCCGAGCCCCCGTGCTCAGGAAGGGCTGGGATACGCAGGTGCTCCGCTCAGGGACGCCTTGGGAAAGGGATGAGCTCGCCCGGCTGGAGCAGGAGCCCTGTAAATGACTGCTTTTGGTGTTAGACCTTAAAGCTGTGCTTGGCCCAGAGATTGGCCAGTGCAAGATATTATCTGTGCTGAGCACCGTGCGCTACTGCGCTGAGCTGGGGCTCTGGGTTTCTGTTCTCTCATAGAGCGAACCACAGAATGGTTTGGGTTGGAAGGGACCTTAAAGGCCATCTAGTTCCACCCCCGTGCCATGGGCAGGGACACCTTCCACTAAACCACATTGCTCAGACTCCAACCAGCCTGGCCTTGAACACCTTGAGCACCCACAGCTTCTCTGGACAACCTGTTCAGTACCTCTGTGCTGGCTCCAGGTCTGCTGTCGGTATCCTCCCTGGTCCCCCACAGCTTTTAGTAGATTTCTGCACACTAAACCTATGGTAATTGCAGCCTAAACAAATCTTAGGGAGCAAATGATGTCCCGGGGCATGTGGGAAAGCAGAAACTTTCCCTTGATGGAAATGCAGGAGCTGTGTGTTGGTATCTTTTTGGGAAAAGGTATTTGGTGGCTTTCCCAGCTCATACAAGCAGCGTGTGCTCTATTTTTTAACAGCTTTGGGAGCAAATGGTGCTGCTATGGCCATTTGCACTTGTGGGCTCTTTCTGTGAGCACTGGTGTTTATTCTTTCCCTGCAGGTAACCAGCCAGGAGTGTGTGCTGGCCTCTGCATAAAGCAGCTCTGGAGCCTGTGCTGGGATTCGTGTAGGTTGTTCCTTTGCTGTAGGAAAGGTGAGTAGGATTATTTCCATGTGTTGCTCTAAGGCTTTCTGGTTTAAATGCTTCCAGAAGTGGACTGATATTCAAACAACACTGTGACTTGCTAGTTCTTTCTAAATTTGTTTGAGAATTGTGCTTCTGCCTAATGTTTTATAGAAGTGAACTGGAATTTGTGACACCCAGATACACTTACACAAAGACCAAATAGTATCTCTTATACTAACTAATTTTTTTATTGCTTTTGGCTAAAATGCCAACTAAACTTTGGCAAAGAGGTGCATCACCCCTATTGTTGGGTCTTAATTTGGTTTTGTAGATGATGTAATCTATTCCTCTGGATAACAGAATCAATTAATCTGAATAGTGAAGTATTTGCAGAGATGGAGCTTTCTGTGCAGCTATTTTATGTGTAGTAGCTCATGCTGTGAACACACTGCAATTTTTTAATTGTATCTGTGGTATGTTGAGTAGGGATCAGTTGCTTTAGGTGTAAATGCTGTCAAATACTTGTTTTTGTTGTAAACCTAGGATCTTACATTGTGCAGGTTAGTGTTGGATCTGGTGTGACACCTGAAACCTAGTGATAACTGATTTCTTTGCTTAAAGTGCAGCTGATTATTTGGAGTGGAGAAAGTGGACCATGCAGGGGGTTTTGTCTGAGATGTTTCTTGCCCTACACAAATCCCAGCCTGCCTTTGCATGAAATGAGACTTTCTTTTGTATTTTTCAGCTGTCTGTCAAACAATGCCTCCTGCTATTCTGTAAAAACCTCAGTCCTCAAAGGCTTTTTAATCCTGAGCTGTGCCATTAGGCAGAAATCAGCACTGGGGGGGTTTGCAGAGTGCCCTTGTGTGATGTAGACTCTGTCTTAATGTAAGATTAGAGGAAAGCTAAGCTGCTGTTACAAGCAAGATCAGATTCCTGAGTCTGTTAATGAATTCAGCTTTTCTAGACAGTTTTTTTTGAAAGCCTGTTAAAATGAATGCTGGTATTGTGCTGGGTGTTTCCCAAAACCCAGAGTGCATGGGCATACCCCATCCTGCTGGCCTAATTCAGGGTCACAGAGGGCCTGAATTTGAGACTCTTGGAGTGTGACTGAAGCAGCTCCAACTGATTTGAGGTGAGGGGAGCTCCTTCAGTGCATCATGGAAATCCAGCCCAAGGCTGGGAGTGCAGAAATCAGAGCTCAGTCTCCCACTGCCCATGGCTTTGAGAGCCCTTAATGTTCATCTGAGGTACAGCAGTCCCCCCAGTGCAGAAAGTTGTATTTTTATATTTTTTTTTTCTCTTGCTCTGTCCATTGCCATCTAGTCTGTGTCTCAGGCCAGGGGAATCAGGTGGGGTTTTCAGAGTTGCAGTCCTGTGTTAGATGGACCTTTCAGGCATCCCACTGTCTGCTGGCAGATCTCTGCCCACCTTGGCAGACCCTTGTGTGTGTGGTCAGAATGTATCTGCCATTGAAGACAGTCCAGAGGAGATGTTGCTTGAAAGGTAAAAGAGGAAGATGATGTTTGACCCTATGAATGAGGACAGCAAACAGGCTTTTTGTGCCCACCCCAAAAGTAAAAACATTAATCCTGGTGCCTAAGAATCTGGCAGTATAATTCACAGACAGGAGAGGAGAAATAGACTTGAAAGTGAGGAAGAGGATGGGATAATCTGTGAGGTCACTTGGGGATTCAGTGAAATGAGGACTCACTGGCTGTACATTGCATCCCAGAGTATCTGTGTTGTCACATGTGAGTGTGGAGGAATGATGGAGGAGCTGGCCTGGGGAGAAAAATCAAGCATAGACTGGCATAATTAGCAGGACAGGATGGGGATATGAGGAAATTCTGCATGGTGTGACTGTGTTGGCACCTCCTTTGAGAAGAGCTGATAAGGATTTGTGTGTTGCAGTCCTGTGGTGCCACTCTGCAGCTCCTCTGGCTGAGGGCCACAGCTGCTCTCTGTGCCTGCATTCCCTTGGAGCAGAGAGGATCTGGAGAGCCCTGCTGGGCTCCAGCTGCACGGGGCACCTCAGAGTTCCCCAGTGAGACAGGGGTCAAAGGAACAGGGAAGAGATGAGGATCTGACTCCATGTTGATTTATTATTTTATGATATATATTATATTAAAACTGTGCTAAAAAAAGGATTTCATCAGAAGGCTAGCTAAGAATAGAAAAAGAAAGAAAGAATAACAAAGGTTTGTGGCTCGGATAGAGTCCGAGCCAGCTGACTGTGATTGGTTATTAATTAGAAACAACCACATGAGACCAATCACAGATGCACCTGTTGCATTCCACAGCAGCAGATAATTTTTACAAAATGTAAACAATTTCATTGTTCACATTTTGTTCCTGAGGCCTCTCATCTTCTCAGGAGAAAAAATCCCAAGGAAAGGATTTTTCATAAAAGATGTCTGTGACATCCCAGTGAGGGAGATCTGCTGTTCTGGGAGCCTGTGGTACTGAGTGAGGCTCTGTTTGAACATTTGAGGCAAACTGTAGGCTGGAACAGCTTGTACCAATCTGCTCCTGATCAATGATTTTAGTGGGCCAGTTGCAACAGGCTGGGTGAAGGATGGCACATCCTTCCCACATGGAGTCTCCTGGTTTGGAATTCCTCCCACTCTGTTGTAAAATCACACTCAGCAGACACTTCTTTCCTTGCTTGTTTTGATTCTGATAGTTGTTTACTTTTCACTGCCTCATTGCTCCCTGTACTGCGTTGTCTGTGGGATGTTTGATGTGTCTGCCTCGTGTCTCTCTCCAGATGTGTCGCTGTTAGGTGCCAGACCTGCTGCCCTCTGTGCCAAGCTGCAACCAAAATGGCAAAGTACAGGCTCGTTCTCCTGAGACATGGGGAAGGAGCCTGGACCAAGGAGAATCGCTTCTGCAGCTGGGTGGACCAGAAGCTGAGCAGTGATGGCATCAAGGAGGCTCAGAACTGTGGCAAGCACCTCAAAGCCCTGGGCTTCGAGTTCGACCTGGTGTTCACCTCGGTGCTGAGCCGCTCCATCCAGACTGCCTGGCTGATCCTGCAGGAGATGGGCCAGGAGTGGGTGCCCATCCAGAGCTCCTGGAGGCTGAACGAGCGTCACTACGGAGCCCTGATCGGGCTCAACAGGGCGGAGATGGCTCTGAACCACGGCGAGGAGCAGGTGAAGATCTGGAGGAGGAGCTACGACGTCACCCCGCCCCCCATCTCCGAATCCCACCCCTACTACGCCGAGATCTACAACGACCGCCGCTACAAGTGCAGTGATGTGTCACAGGAGAGCCTCCCGAAGGCTGAGAGCCTCAAAGATGTGCTTGACAGACTCCTTCCCTACTGGAATGAAAAGATAGTGCCAGAACTGAAAAGTGGCAAAATGATCCTTATCTCTGCTCATGGCAACAGCAGCAGGGCCTTGCTGAAGCACGTGGAAGGTAAGGAAGGGCCTCTACCTCTACTACAGCCTTCCCCTCTCCTCCTTGCTCAGTGCCTTGGAGCTTTGTGTGTTGTTCTCTAGTGTCAGTATGTCACTGACCCAGAACTGGTCTTGGAAATTACTTATTTGGGACTTTATGATAAAAAACATCCTTTTCATTGTTAGATTCTTCCCTCTCTTCCTCTTTCATCTCCTGGCTTCTTGGCCATCCTACACTGGAAGTTGAACTGTATGAATTTCTTTGTGGATAGAGCAGGATTCAGTGATTATAAATGTGTGAATGCAACCTACTGCAGTCCTGGAAGAGTTGTAGTTGTAGTTACAAATATGCACAGACTGGATTGTGTCCACTTGTTTTTTTTTTAGTTATAAAATCCTCTGTTCTGTGGCTCTGCCTGCTGATTACTTTTTGCATTTGGACATGGTGGAGCAGTCAGGAGTCTGAAGGCTGTGAAATGAGCAGGCACAAATGGCTTCTGAGATTAGAGAGGCTGTGAATTCTGGGATGCAGATCATGGATGAAGGAGGAAGGGCTGGTTCAGTCAGTTCATGATGTGGCCAGAGTGGTTGTCCACACTGTGTGAAATGATAAAGGAAGAAGGGGAAAGGGGATCTGCTGACTCCCCTGCCTCCCAAGAACTGAACCAGCTCCATGAAACCGTGCTGGCCAAGCCCTTTGGGGGTGAGATGGTGACAGCTGAGTGTAGGTTCCAGCAGAGATCCTGGGAGGGGACATAGCCAGAGAGCTGACCCAAACTGACCAGAGGGATATTCCTTAGCCCTTATGATGTCTGCTCAGCAGGAAGAGCTAAGAGAAAGGAGGAAGGGCATTTGTGATGGCATTGAAGCAACAGCTCTGCACACTGAAGCCCTGATTAGTGGCAAGTGATTGGATTGCCTGCTGATGGGAAGTAGAGAATAAATCCTTTGCTTTCTTTTGCTTCTGTGCTTGGCCTCTACTTGTGCTTTAGTAAACTGCCTTAATCTTGACCCATGAGTTATTTTTGCATCTTTTCTCCCCACCCATTGAGCTGGGGCTGGGAGTGATGGAGCAGCTTGGTGAGCAGCCACACCACCAACCCACCACAGTTCTTTTTTGGTGCCCCACTGTAGCCCCTACCACTAAAAACCTAATACAGAAAGTCTTGGCAGACACGAGTGGAACAAATGTAAATTACACACTACAGCCATGGTTGTAGCCCACCCATCTTTCTTCCCTTAAAATTTGCACAGCAAGGTAAGAGTCTGTCAAGATCAAAAGCCAGATTCTAATGCTGTGCTTGTTTCCCTCCTCTGCCCTGTTGAGGTTAGATCTGTTCAGCCTGCAGGGAGGGCAGAAAGTGGCTCTGAATATTTACTTTACTAGGCTAAAGCTTTAATGCTTTCATTAAGCATATGGGATGCTATGACCTGGTTTAGAACCCAGTTACAAAGCACCAGTATTAAACAAGCTTTTGTGGATGAATTGATGCATTTGATCTTGTGTATGATCTTTTATTGGATGAATCATCTGGACATGCAGAGAGGAGGGTGTTGCTATTCTCAACAGCTCTTGTGGGTTTTGGGTTCCTCTCACCATAAAAATAGGGAGGGAGGAACTTGTTAAGAACAGGTGAGAGGGAAGGGGAAGCTGAACCAGCCCCTCTGAAAGTGCTGTAGGTGCTCAAAATCTGGGGTTTGTCTCTGTAGGACTTTGCAAGGTCCAAATATTTCAAAACACTCCATGGGCTACCACATGAAGGTGAATTCTTAAACTTGCCTGGAGTTATTTCCAATTTGTGTGTTTGGTTACCCAGTTTGGTTAAATGGAGAGTAAGTCTGAATGTGGTTTTGAAAGGCCTCTTTTATAAAAGGTGCTGTACCAAGTTACAGTGGTGTTCCTGTGCCTGACTGCTCCCTGCTGTACAGGTGAGGAGCACTGTAGGTGCCAGGTCACTCCCTGTCCTGAGTGTTTTCACTTGAGGAGTGCAGCTGCCTAACCAACATTTTATCTGGGCTCCTCAGGAAGCCATCCTGAGTATTTCAGTAGTATCTGTGGGTTCTCACAACTGTAAGTAGGTAGGACCTGGTTTTTAAACCTTCTTGGGTAAAAGCTGCTTCCAGCAGCTCAGTATTTCAGCAGTGCTGAGAGCCAGGCTTTGGTGTTAAACTGGAGGGAAGCATGTCACTGCTTCAGTGGTCTTATTTACCATTTACCTCTGCACCTTGGAGCCAGCAGTTGAGGTCTTGCCCTGATTTCACCCTTCTTCCCTGTGCCATGGGCTGGGGTGTGACTCGGGCCAGCTCAGATGGAGCTCAGGGAAAGGTCAGGGGGTTCTGGTTACAGCACATGGAGTAACTGGATAGCACTCAGCTCACACAGCCATTGGTGTGATCCCTTTGGTGTCCTGCTGGCTGGGGACTGGTCTGGTGAGCTCTCCTGCAGCCAAGAAGCCTGTGTGACCAGCCTGCTCAGCCTCTTGCTTCCTGCAGAACAGAAATGCTGCACACAGCAACAGGCACTGCTGTTTCTTTAGGATTTTCAGCTTGTGTTTCCAGACTTCTGGCTGTGGGGCTGCACTTCTCTATGAGGAAAACTCCTGAGGAGAAAACCATCATGTTTGCTGCTGTGTGTTTATCCTAGACTGCACTGTTTTGCTTTGTAAATCAGCACTAGTTGACATTGTGGTCACTTTGTGTTCTGTAAAAACAGCAAAATGCAGTTCTGAATCAGTGTAGCTACAGCTAGTTTTGTTTAATCCATCTCCAGAGGAAACTTTTAAATATCATGTCTCCTGACCACATTATGTGGTTTGCCTAAACTCTCCTGCATGACCTCATCTGCTGTGTGTGTATAGGAATGGTTTAGTCTGGGAGACTGAGCTTAGGAGGTGGCCAGAACACTTCCTAGGCATGGATTCCCTGGGAATATACATGGGGATGTGGCTGTTGTTAAAATCTGATGCTTCAGAATCCTTGAAATAAGAGCTCAGGCAGCTTGTTTTGCAAACAAAGTCCTTGAGAACACTGCTTGTGCCTGGTGAATGGATGCAGTATTTTCCCCATCCATTTCTGTGCCAGTTTTAAATTTTAGGTATTGGGTTTTATTTCCCTGTAGGTCTGATTCTGTGGCCAACACCAGGTGAATTATTTGTCCCTTGTATGCAAGAATTTCTTCTGAGTGTGACTTTCAATGGACTGATGCTCAGTGTGTAACAAGGTGTAAGTTCTTTGCCAAGGTTTGTTTCTGGTGCTCCATGCCCTTCTGAAACTTGGGGCTCACCCAAGTGCTGAGTATAAAGCAAGAATAGATCACTGCAAAAGCTGGGTGCTGGTGCAGTCTCTGGGCAGGGGCACATGATCCTCACCTCATGAACAATTCTGGTCTTTCTGGCCTGTTGTCACCCCACTGTTGCTGAGTTGCTTGACTTGGGTGTTTTCCTGTTAATGTGATGGCTCTGCTGTTCTACTTATGTGCAAATCTCTGGTAAATTTACACCCCTGTGTTCTGGGGACCATCTGTTTTGTCAGCTGCTGCAGGAGGATGTTTGCTTGCTGCACCTTGGTCTGGTTCATGTGGTGTCATCACTTCAGGAGCTCGTGGTGTGCATTTTCTGAGAGAATGACTCAAATCTGCCCTGCCTCACAACAGCAGGGACCTCAGTGCTTCCAAAAAGGGGGGGAAAGGAAACCTTGACATTCCCAGCTTTCTTTTGCCTGATTTTTTTACAGGATAATATCTCTGCAGTCACTGCTTTTAATGCAATTATTTAGACTTTGTGTGGACACTTCACCAGGATGTTTGGTCTTGGAGGCTTTGGATGTGTGTTTGATATAAAAATAACCAGCAGTTTCATTGAGATGAGAGCCCAGAATATTTTAATTACATGTCTGCATAACATAAATATTATTTTCCAGGTACACATTCCTTTAGTGAAGTGGAAAAAAAAAGAATGCTCCAAGTACAAGTTGACTCCTTTTTCTTCCTTTCAATGTCTCCTTTTTCTTCCCCTCATTTGAGAGTGGAAATGAATATCTTATATGTAGGAGTTTTGAGAACAGTACTGTGGACTTGCTTGTGAGAAATGAGTTGTGGACAAGGAGTGATTCTCACACAAGTAGAATTAAATATTGATTTTTATGACTGTCTGTGTGATAAGAATTGCCCAGAAAAATTAAGAGAAAATCTAACCTTGTTATCCTGCCTTTTTAAGAGTGTATGGGCTGTGTAGCAGAGGTTGTTTCATGTTGGAGTAGCACATGTGGGCTCCCATCTTTTGTGATGTGTGAGTTGGGAAATGATGGAGGGGAACCTATTGTACTCCATGTCCTGTATGAAAGGAACAGTGTAGTCTCCTGGGCAATCTCTTCCTGTTTATTTCACACGTGGAGGCTGAAAAAGTGAAGCAACTTCTTCACCTTGATGGGAATTCTCTCCTTCTGCTGTTCCTAAAGGACTTCCCAAGCTGTGGCCTAGCTGGGAATTGACCCTTGAGTGGCTGGTGGTTTCTATGGAGCCTGGAAGGTGTCCTTGACTGTTTTTAGACTGGGTAACCTCAGAAATAAGGCAGGAGGCAGTGAGGAGGCTGCAGGTGTAACTCTGTTTTGTCTTTCTTTGGCAGGCATCTCTGATGAGGACATCATCAATGTCACCCTCCCCACTGGTGTGCCCATACTGCTTGAACTTGATGAGAATTTGCACCCTCTGGGCCCTCACCAGTTTCTGGGTGATCAAGAAGCTATCCAAGCTGCCATCAAAAAAGTGGAAGATCAAGGGAAAGTGAAATCTGCTGAGAAGTTAAATCCCACTGTGTAATACAGCTGTGTTCAGTGTGTGAGGGTGTGTGAATGACTGCTAGGTTGCACTGTGTGAATGTCTCAAGCACTAAATAATTGGAAGGGACAATTGTTGAGTCTCAGGTTGGTAGTTTACCCCTCTGCCTTTTCAAAAACTGGAATTTAGATTGCAGTGTGAGGTTTTTGATGCTGGAAAAGGAGGAGATGATTCAGGTAAAGGAAACTGGCAGGGCAGCCTGCCCCAGATCTGCACTGAGGATGGCCCAGAGGAATAAGGGGATGTGATATTGGTGTCAACAACAATCAGTCCTGATCTGGTAAGGAGAAAAGCACCAGCTTACTGGACTAATTGAATTCCAGGATGTTATTGGCACTAAAACTGTCACTGACAAAAATGTCACTGTTACCAACTATGATTTTTCTGTGTCACAGTAGCTGTGTCAATTTCTTCTCAGTGAATTGCCACCTTCAGCTGGACAACTCTCTGCCTTTGTTATTTTGAGTCTTCTGTGGCCAGTTCACAATCCAGAGACTTTTGTAGAGATGTTCTGACTACTAGAGTTATCATAGTTACCTTTTTTTACACTCTGTTTGGTTTTTAAGGAATGCAGATGGAATCCCTTTTCCTCCACCATCTTTGCAAAGCCATCACTGCATTTTGCTGGCTTGCAGTAATAGCATTTAAGTCAGACTTTAGTCCACAAAAGAAGCACAAAGGTTTTCTTCTGCTCAATTTTTAAATTATGTAGCTCCTGGTGAGGGACCTGAATACCTTTGAAATATTTTGGTAATGTGTACCAGAGGTTTCATCACCCCCAAGTCATTTGATAAATAATTCCTGCTCACCTCAGCCAAAGTGACATAGGAAAAACCACTCTAAGCTTTCCTGAGTTGCAAAGGTATCTTGATAAATGTGTTCCACAGTAACAGCAATGTGGCATTATCTGTGTCAAACTCTCTGAAGGGGTGGAAGAGATGCATGCAGCATGTCACAAGTGTTGCAGCCTGTTCAGCCATCCTGCTGGTAAGGAAAGCTATTCTGCCATGCCTGAAGGAGTTTTCCT
The DNA here is from genome assembly GCA_020466415.1 of Ammodramus savannarum pratensis. NCBI lineage: Eukaryota > Metazoa > Chordata > Aves > Passeriformes > Passerellidae > Ammodramus > Ammodramus savannarum. The sequence goes on along the minus strand of JAHXMQ010000028.1, from coordinate 9,361,075 downwards.
GTGAACCTCTCCTCACAATCACAGCTTCATTCCTGCTGAGTGTTTGGCACTGGATTGACCAGTTCACCCTGAGGTTGGATGCAGTGTGGCAGCTGTGGCAGCCTGGTGTTCTCTTCATATACACCAGCACCAGGGTAATTCCACTTCTGAAGAGTTGCCGTTAATCTTACCTGCAGATATGAAACTGATAAAAAGTTTACATCTGACCCACTGTGCCAACACCTGAGCACCTGATTCTGACCCTGGATACCAACATGGGTGACACCTGTGTTTGTGCTGCTTGAGCTGGATATGTTCTCAGCATGGCCCTGCTACAAATATCAATGCTGATGGGAATTTCCTTGATATGAGTATAAAGTTTTAAAATCCTGCCTTGCAGTGAGCAGCTCTGTAGCTTGCTGTGTAAGTGTGAGAGGATGATTTTTTCCTTTTGAAGAGAGCAGTGTGACAGTGTGGTGTGCCTCTGACAGGCTTGCTGATGTGTGGAGCAAGACTTTGCAGGTCTGATGCCAGCTCACATTAGAATAGCACATACTCCATAAAATACTTCTTGCTAGAAGGTAGTTTCTCATGCATGAATGGTGCTTGGGCTTCTCTTTGGTTTTGTTTTTGTAGCCCTTGCAGTAGAAACAAAGTTACATGTTTCTCTTTTAAACATAAAGCTGGTAGGTTTCATCTTTCTTTGTACAAGAGACATATTTCAGTGGTTTTTTGTTGTTTTGGTTTTTTTCCCCTCTGAAATGCTATTAGCAGCTTCTGTGCTACTTGATTTGATACTGAGGTTTTAGTTTCTGTGCTTAGAGTAACTCTGACTCTTAGTTGATAGTTCCCAAGTGAGTGTTACAGTGTTAGATTGCTGATCAGCAAAAGTTCACCTGTGAAAACCCTGGGAAGGATCACTGGCACTCAAGTGAGTAAATTCTTCCCCAAACATTAAATAATGTGTGAAGCTTAATATCAAGTAAATGCTACTGTAGGCTTGTAAACAGAGCCACCTGTTGCCAGTGGGAACTGGGTGCACCCAGGTGTGTGAGCACACAGGCCATGTCCACATCCCTTTGGCACTGTGGAATTGGGATGCAGAGCTGCTTCAGGAGCTGCAATATCCTTGGAAATGACCCAGCTGAGCTGGGAGACAGGCTCTCTCCTCCCATTAGAATCCATGGTCTCCTCTGTGGGTGGAGACAGGAATGGGAAGGTGGGTGAGGGAATTTAGGGAGCATTAATTGCAGCTGAAATCACCCTTGGAGTCGTGGCCAGGATGAGGAGAGCAGCAGTGTGATGTTTGCAGGAGGTGCTGCTTGTGACAGTGCTCTGGGAAGTTTGGCTTTGCTTGCTTGGATTGTGGCTCCTCAGTGATGACAGGATTTTGTGTGCACATCTGGCAGCAGTAACACCTTGCAAAAGTATCAAATGGAACCAACTGGGGATTTCATTCTGCTCTTCAGGATTATTTTAATGCCTTGCAATTCCAAGTAACCTTTTATTTAAAATCCTGATTCATAAGCTGTGTCTAGCGAAGAACAGACACAAGTTCCAACAGGTCAGACACCAAGATCTTCAGGCATAGCTGCATCAGAGGGAGAAATGAGAATCTTGCTGTAGAGATCAGTGGTTGGGAAGCATTTTTCCCTATGTTTGAGTGTGCCTCACAGTCCTATAAGGTAAATGGTGTTTTTAACATAATGGATGTGGTTGATTTGGTTTGTTTATGCATTTTTAACGTGTGGTTCAGTAGCAGTAATAGCTCTAGATCCTCTTGAAAACCTTTGTAAATATGGTGGAGCTGGCAGGTTCTTTTTAACTCAATAAATTCACCTCAAATAGAATTTAATTTGGCTTCAGTCTTTTTTTTTTTCCTTCTACTCCTATCTCCTTTGTCTCCTTTTCAGGGCTAGTAAGTAAATAAAACTGACCTTCAGGATTCCAAAACTTCTCAAACACTTGTTTATCACACATTATGCAGGTTTAAAATAGTGCTGGAGCCAACACTTCCTTGTGTTTACATGTAAAGAAGGGAGGGAATACATACTCCTTCAAAATTGTGGGGGCATTTACTTAGGAACTTTACTTCCAGAACAGTGTGTCTAAAATTCTTACAGAGTCCCATGCTTGCATTTCCTTTTAGTAAGAAGCATCACTTTTGGTGGTGTGTATAAGGCTGTGGCTTCTGGAGACAAAGTCAACCAATTCAAAATTGTTCTGGTATTTTATGGTGTATTCTCTCCCTTTCCCCAGTCACTTTTTGTACTTTGCTTTAGTAACACCTCACATTGTTCCAGAGCCATCTCCACTGTTTATTGTGTTGGGAGAAGACCACCTGAAGACCAGCTTGGTTTCAGTCTGCCATACTTTTGTGCCAAGGACTTTGCTATGAGCCTGTTCTGCACAGCCTGAGGAGAGACTGACTCTACCTAGCCACATTTTCAAAATTTCAACTTTGCTTTTCTTCTTTTACTTCCATATTTTTTTTAGTTTTAATTTGTGGAGAGTGCTCATTCTCAAAGCTCACAATAAATGACCCTTGCATTACCTGTCTTTGCATCTCCTCAGCTTTAAATTCCCATAGGCAGGAGAGGAAGCTCAGACCTGTGGTGGGAACTGACTGATGATTCAAATAGAGGGTGCAGAAGGGTTTGGAGTCTCTTTGACAGCTGTGCTGAGCAGGTGTTGCTGCCTTTTCCTTGTGTTAAGGTGGCCAGAGGCTCTGGGTGTGGGTGATACGAGAGGGAAGTTCATTTTAGCACAGAGAACAGGATGGATGGCTCCCACTGCCTCATCCCTTGGTACCCAGCAGCTATTCCAGCCTTGGGGCTGTTCCAGCAGGGTTTAGCACCCAGGTTGTGTCCCCACAGTGCAGAAAAGGCAGCAGGGCAGGAGGAGGAGGCTCCCTGTCCTTGCTGTTCCCATTCTGCTGGCAGAGCAGGGGAGGGCAGCAGACACCAGGCTAAGGCTGTGGCTGGGCTCTGCTGTCCCTCCCAGGGCAATGAAGAGGCCTGGATGTCCTCTAGTTCCTTATTTAACTTCTCTGCCCTTCCCCTTCTGGTACCTTGGAGCTCAAATTCCACAGGAGCTTGGGTTTTGGTCCTTTTTTCCTCCTTTCTGCTGGCTCTTCTGCAAGGAGGGGCATTGACCCACAGCTCAGTTGGAGGTGGCAATGTGGATGATCCTTGTGGGTCCTTTCCAGCTCACATTATTCTGTGCTTGTTGCTGTGGTGCTGCAGTTACTCCTGTCAGGCTTCAGAAGGCAGTTGTGGCTCTAGTGGGACCCCAGCACTACAAATGTGTCTGCAAGCATTATTGCCTCATTAACAGAGATGTTCCTCCTCAGTCTGCCCCTCAGCACCTGAGTATTTCCTCACCTTTGGTCTGGTTCTTGCATGAAATTTGGGAAAAAGGCATTCTCTCTCCCAGGAAATCACTGTGAATCCAGAGGCAGCAAATGCTGTCAGTTTGGGCTGCTGTTGGCCTCACAAGAGCCAGGCACTGCTTTGCTGTCATCTTCCAGCTTGGTCATGTCTGCCCATGAGGAGCAAATGGCACAACTGATATATGGTTTTTAGTGGAAGTGTGTGTTTATTGCAGTAAAACTAATTTTTTTCTCCTTGTTCCTGGTGATAATCGAGCAAAAGAGCTGCAAAGTAGGAATGTGGATGTGCTATTAATCCCTTAACCTGGATTGGGGATGCCTTGCTGTTAATTAACTCCCCAGTGCATCCTGCTTTCCTGGCACTTGCCAGGTTCTGGTTAACTGTGGTTAAACCTGAGTTAGACCTCTAACAGCCGTCGTTCTTCAGCTGCTCCTGAACTGTTTTTTTCCATAATCACTATGGAAGGCAGTGATACTGGCTGTGCTAGGGGTGAGAAAGCAGGCATAAAGATCCCTGAGCATCCCTGAAGGCAAAGCCACTGCAGAAATTGCAGCTGCAGATGGGCTTGCAGAAAAGCAAGTGGACAACAGGTGGAGCAAGTGCATTGTGGTGGAGGATGCACGGGAAAATGGGTGGATTTTACACTCCTGTGTGCACATGGGGACAGTGAGGTGTCATCAGCCTCTCCTGAGAGGCAGCACGTTTTATCTCACAGCCAGAAATGCCCTGTGGTGGGACAAGTGCTGTGAGGGTGATTTAATTCTGCTGGGGAATGAATTGCAGTCATCATCTGGGGTGGCTTGTGCAGATCAATCCTACTTTAGTGTAACATCAGCAGCTTCACCAGAGCACTCAGTGCTGCATGAGAAAGGTGCTCAGCAATGAGCAAATGCCAAATCAAAAAGAATTGGAAATGAATTGGAAGCTGCTTTGGATTTCAGGGATCTGATTTCAGTTACTCTTGTACTAATTTTCTCTGAGGGCTCTTGGATTCTGCTCTCTCCCTGTCAGAATTTGTGGAAATTTATAAGCATTTTGCATGCATGCTGTCAAATTGAGCTTTGAGACAGACATTTCAGGCCCCCTTACACCTTGCCATATCTTGAAGTATGTGGACTGATGTGAGTTATCCAAGTAGAGTGAGCCTGTAGGTGTAGCTGATAAAAAAAAGACTCCTGCAAAGTAAATTCTCATTCTGCAGCCTTCCCTAACACGAGTGTGAAAAGTGCTTGTTACTGATACAAAACTCATGAGCTTTGTGTTTGCACTTGGTGTATATTTCAACCCATGTCTCTAAAGGAATTTTCTGAGTAACATTTCAGTTTCATGAGATGGTGTGGGAAAAGGTTTGTAATTTTTGTTGGACAATAGCAAAAGAGAATAAACTTTCCCAGACCTCATTTTCTCAGGTGAAAGCTTTAGGAGGCCCTACAGAAATGAAAAGTACTTTGTTTCAGTACTGGAAATCTTATATTCTGTGCTTTCCCTACTGTGTGGTTGGCTTGAGTGTTTTCCAGGGTCAGAATTACCTCCTTTTAACTAGCACTAGTACTTTGTATCCTATTGTCCTCTAGATCCTTATTTAACTTCTGTGCTCTTCCCTTCTGATACCTTAGAACTCAAATTCCACAGGAGCTTGGATTTTAGTCCTTTTCTCTTAGCTTGGAAAGCATGAGTCAGATTTGGTCAGAATCCACCAGAAATACTGACATCTTTGTTCAGAACAATGAAAAAAAAAAAAAAGAGAACACTGGGAAGTGCCAAATAGGAATTTTCTTTTCCGTAGAAAGCTGCTGTCTGCACAATGAGGAAACAAATTCCAGTTGGCTGGAGACTCATGTGGTCTTTCATGTTTGTTTGGGGGCAAGAGTTATCACTTGGCTCTGGGTGATGCTTTTGGCTGCTGTGTTTCTCAGATTTGTGTTTTTTTCCTTGTCCCCTGATGTGACCCTGCCCTGAACTTCTCCATCCAACCACAAAGTACCTCCAGGTGCTCCCATAGAGCCTTCTTCCATGACATCTTCCTCCTTGGGGTGTCCTGCCAGCTTCAGGCTGCTTATCCAAGGTGCTGAGATGGGGGGAGACAGGGTCAAGTGTGGAAAAGGTTTGAGAGGGAGATACATGTGAAAAAAAGCCTGAGAACTGCTGTGCTGAGGTGTGGGTTTCCAGCTGGATCGCATTTTGTGTTTTACAGTCCTGTCTGCATTCCAACCATGCACGGGGGAAAACGAGGATTTTTGTATTTGAGCTGGAAAAAGCCACCCACGTGAGAGGAGCACTGAGTGACCTGTTTTCCTCTGAGTGGTTTTTATCTGCTGGTTCTGTTCTCTCTGTTCCTGCAGTGGAGCTCTCCCCCTCCAAGATGCCCAGGAACACTTTGTGTGTCTCTGTGGTGCTGCATGACAAATGGCTTTGTGCTGCTGTGGCTGGCCAAGGAGCAGTGTGTGCCTCCACCACTGCTGCTGAGATCTGTGCTTGTTCACCACCTCATGGATCAGGTCTTTTGGTAATGATACCCCTCCAAAAAAGCATCATACTCAACAGGCACTGCTTGATGTTAATTCCTTCAGTGTCCAAGGGTGGCGTGCCAGGAATGAAGGAGGATTGGTTGAGTTAATGAATGGAAAAATCAATTACAGAAATATTAGGGGTGCTGTATTAGATATGCCTGTGCTCCCCAAAGGATCATCTAAAGGCTGTCAAAACACTGGGCAATCTATTTTCCAGTTTTATGTAGCTTTGACTTGGTTTTCATGGAGATGAGAAAAAAGGCTCCACAAACCCTGGTTATTTGCTCTTGGTTCAGAGGGTGTTTAATAGGTTTGCCTCCCGTGTCCCTGATTTTGAGAGTTAATGCACAATAATTTCCACTGAACTCAGCATTTCTGTGAAAGCAGGTCACTTGAAGAGCTGTCTCAGCTGGATGCAGAGGGTGTGAATGTGTGATGGTGTCCAGCTCTGGGACAGCCCAGTAAGGAGAAGGAGCCTTTCCCATACAGGAGCAGCTGCTGGACAAGTGCTCAGCCCTCCTGTGCTCAACGTGTCCACTGGTGACCACAGGACTCCTGACTGGAAACACAATTCTGAATTCAGCTCTTTACACTCTCCTTTTGTATGTAAGGTCTTTCAGGAAACACCTTTATCTCCACCTACTCATATTTTGCCTTATTTTACGTGGAAAATGGTGTTGGTTGTGCAGCTTGCCCCTGTCTCTGATATATTTTGAAGCCCCCTCCATTCCTGCATGTGTCCATTCCAAGTTGCTCCTAATTATCCTAATTAACCTCTGACTTTGAACGAAGCAGCTCCCAAGAATAAATCATAGAATCCCAGAATGGTTTGGCTTGGAAGTTTAGGGAAAACAAATCCCGAAGCTGCTCTCTTTCAGCTTGCAGCCATTCCCCCTTGTCCTGTCACTACCTGTCCTTGGAGTCCCTCTCCATTTTTCTTTTGGGCTCCCAGCAGAAATTGCAAAGCTATATCTATGAAATCTATATGCTGTGTTCACCTTGATTCTTATAACCTGGGACCCTGATCCTTGTTTTCCTTGCAGTAAATTGTGGAGGTCCAGCTCTGCAGAGGGAAAGGGACAGACTCCCCACCAGCTCTTTTCCCCCCTGGATGCAGAAATAAAGAGCAGCCTTTGAAATGCAACCTTTGTATCTTGTCAGAGAATTTCTTGTGAGATTCCTGGGAGGGCCCTTAATGACAGCAGCCTCCATGGACAGACAGGAAGAGGGCTAGACATTGCAAAGCATGAATAATCCTGAATTCTAGCCTGCTCATCAACCTAATGGAGCTCTGAGTAATAAAATGAGGTTTCTGGGAAAGCTTGAGATTTCTACCTGACCTTCTATTTACAACAGCTTTGTGCATTTTATCTTTGCAGTGTGCTTAAAAGTTCATTTGCTTTTAAAATGGAGTTTCCCTGCCTCTTCACTTGTGCTACAAGAACTGTAATAAACATTTATTCTGTAAAAACTGTAGAGAGACTAGAGCTCAGGAGTCTTCAGTGGCAATTTACATTGCTTTGGTAGAACCATGGCATGGGTGTCTCTGCAAGAGTTCATTCATGCAAGTAAATAAATATCCAAAAACAGCCTGGCCACTTCCAGCTCTGCAAAAAGGCATGAAGATCCTTCTCACAAATCCTTGTAATGCTGTTGCACGTGGCCATGAAGTTTTCCAAGTTCAATTTAAACATCCAAGATGCCAAGTTGGAAGTGGAGGAAGAGTTCCTGCCTGTTTTGATGAAGCTCTTCAAGGCTTGTCCCTGCTAACAGTGCTTTAACACTGATGGCTTTACCTCACCTCCTTGGACATGGCTACAGCACAAATATTCCCACTTGAGCAAGGCTTGGCTCCTTCCATTGATAAGGAGGACTAGCAGTCCTTTTTGGGATGTGAATCACCAGACCTGTTTTAGACATTTCATTTAGGTGAGATTAATGGTGGCCTCCCTCTATTTTCTTCTCTCCAGTGACTCAGGGAGCTCCAGTGTGACTAGAGCTAGATCTGATTTGGGATGTGTTTTACAGCACCATGCCTGATTAGATTGGTTTCTGAGCTGCAGAGTTGATTTTGGTAGGTGATACACATAGCATGCAAACAAAACTATGGATTTAAATGTTTATACCCTTTTAAATCATTTGTCCCAAAGCTGGATTTTGCTGTCCATAAAGATGACCCAGCAAACTTGGTGTTGTGTATAATTTTAGCTTATTTTCCACCCCATTTAGGGCCATGGCTTTTCCAGCATGCCTTGCCTGTCCTGTGCTGCCCAAAACCACCCTGAGAGGATGTCTGCAGGCTGATGCCCTTGCTCCTCAGCTGCAGCACAGGCAAATCCAGTGTCCAAAGCCATCCTGGGGATGTGACCCTGCTCCTGGTTCTGTGATTGCACAAGCAAGGAGGATTTCATCAGGCTCAGGAGAGAAACACATCCACATATTTCCTTAGAAAGCCAAATGCTTCACAGAATTTGCTTTTCATTTTCTCCAGGCTCCAGCAGGTCCTGCTGGGGAGACGGGTCAAGGTGGAGGAGGGAGCTCTTTCCTCTCATTGTTGGAGTGTTAAATGTTTTGCAGAATTCTGGTGTTGAAAGCTGCAATCTGAACAGTTGAGAAAAAGTTCAGACCTGCATACTTAGCTCCCAGAAAATGCCCACATGAATTTCTCTGATTGAAGTGGAGCAACCACAAGGGAAATTCTCAGGACAGACAATTTCAAATTCTGAATAGAAATGTAACAGGAAATTAAAGTAAAAAAGAAAGACCTATGACCAATATCCATAAAGAACCATTTGACCAGTGTCTAGATTTCAGCTTTGTAACCAATCTAGGCAAACCACCAAGAAATATGCATTTGTTATGCTTTCCCAGTTATGTTTCTCCTGCTCAAACCACTTGAAGTAAATAAAACAGCCTCAGGAAATTGGTGTATTACAGTTCTCATTGATGCAATTGCAACTGTAAAACACATTTTACAGTATTAATGTCAGCATTCAGCCATTACTTTGCAGCCAGTTTAACTTCCAAGCCAAACCATTCTGTGATGCTATGGTTTATGCTTGGGAGCTGCTTCGTTCAAAATCAGAGGTTAATGAGGATAATTAGGAACAACTTGGAATAGACACATTCAGGAATGGAGGGGGCTTCAAAATATATCAAGGACAGGGGCAAGCTGCACAACCAACACCATTTTCCACATAA
>JAHXMQ010000028.1:9297595-9347063 GCA_020466415.1 Ammodramus savannarum pratensis | reverse complement strand
AAAGGAAAGGAGGAAAAGGGAGAAGGAAAAGGAAAAAAGAAAAGCTGTGCTGCTTTCACTGAAAGGAAAGGAAAAAGCTGGTCTTTTCCCAAGGTTTTCCACCGCACCTCACAATTCCTGTGGGATGTGGGAACTTCCCAGGTGGAATTTGACCTTTTCAGGGTCTTTTCCCAAGGTTTTCCATGGCTGATATGATGGAATCACAGCACAGATTGCCCAGAGCCAATTGATTGTTGGCAGAACCCAGCTTAGTTCAGATTGTGCTTTAAACAAAAAAACCAACCCAAACCCCCAGATACTTTGATTTTCTTTCTTAGCACCCTTGACATCTATTCTAGAAAAAGAAAAAAAAAAAAAAAAAAATATATATATATAAAAAGACATTTCCACCAAAGTTCAAAGGCACTTTATGGAGTTCAATACACTCTGTAGTTGAAAGGCCAAAGGATGCATTAAATTAAGATGGTGTATTTTATGTAGGGTGTGAGTTGGCACCTGAGATCATCCCCTTGCACCCTTTGTGGGCTCAGCCTGAGCACCAGGTCCAGTCTGAGCCTGATCCATCTTCATCCCTGTCTCAAGTCGCAGCTGGGGCTTGGCTTTTCAGCTTCAGAACACACAAGGGATGGGCTGATGTCTCTGCACTGTCCCTAAAGTCCTAAACTTGGTCACGCATTTTTATTCAAATGTTCCTCTTTCACAGAGTGAGCAGTGCAATTCCACATAGTCTCTTTGGATGCACTACAGAAGTGCAAATGGTATTGGCAGCCCACTGCTGTTATTTTTGCAGTTTATTTTAATTAGTAATCAAATATAATTTTTCAACTCTGTGTTTTTTATTCCACGTCTTTAATGTCTTCCAGATCCACTCCAGGTTCACTAGACTGGGTGGTAACAAAATCTTAATTTTGATCCAGAGGAAACTGCCATGCCCATTTTGAGCGTTCCTTATTTGCTTACTTCTGCTCTTTTATTTTTAGCCCTATTTTGTACTGCCTTTCTTTCTCTCTCTGTATTTAAAAATAATTTTAGACTTTTCATTATTATGTGGCATCGATTCTTGGCACTGAGGTTAAAGCCTGGAACTGAGCAAACCATGAAATTACTGCCTCAGCACAACCACTTGAAAGTCTCTCTCATGTACTTGGCACTGAGTTTGTCAAAGCTCTGCTCACCCTTTGTGTAGCATCCTACAAAATGTGTTCCTTATCCTACAAAATGTGTTCCTCAGCCTGGGAAGACGGAGGAAAAGAGATGGTTGAGAACACAAGTTACTCATCATTTACCTGCTCCAGGATTTGCCTGCTGAGCCCTGACATGAAAAGTGTTCAAAACTTTTCCTTAAAAGTGAAATACTGCAAGCAAAATCCTCTTCTTTTTTGTATGTTCTGCCCCAGGAAGAAATTTGCTTTACCAGGTGGAAATGCAGCAGTAATGGCTGCTGATGCTTTGTTCAGCAATGGACAGGATAGACAAAGTTCTGGGCTGGTGACTGATTTTCCATGCATGGAGGCACCATGACTTTGTAATCCCATTCTCTGCATCTTTTTGAGAAGCTGGAAAAGAGGAGAGAAAATCCCTTTGCATGGGGAAGAGAGGTTCTTCAGTTTCCAGGTTGCACTCTGTGCTTCAGGAGAACAAACAAAGCTGTGATATTCCTGCTTGGCACAGGTGTCACAGAGAACTTGGAAAAGGCTCTCAAAATCATCAAATCCAGCTGTAAATCCAGCACTGCCAAGCCCACATCCCTAAGTGCCACATCCACACACCCACTAAATCCCTCCACGGATGGGGTTGAACCATTTCCCTGCTCATTTCCCTGCTCATTTCCCTGCAAGGAAGCAAGGACTTGGCTTCCTTGCCAAGCCTTTCAGTGGGGGAATCTCCCCCAAAATTTTCCCCAGCATTTTTGCCATTCCCACTGCCATTTTGCCATTCCTTCACAGCACTGGCAGTGCCTGTGGAGCAGCCAAGGGACTGCAGGTGACAAGATGGAAAACCTGAGGGGTAACACCACGTGCTGAGGCAACAGGGACCATTTCTGACCCTGAAAATCTCTATCAGTGTCAGGGCACTGTGGCTTCATCTCTCCCCTGGCAGCAGGGTGGTGTCCCCAGTGAAGAACTTTGGTTTCTTGCCACTGTCACATTTTCTGAAAAATCCTCTTTGCTCAGGATTCTTCTCCTAGGAAGATGAGAAGCCTCAGAGAAAAAGGAAAACAATAATTATCTCATTTGCTTCTCCTGTGTTTTGCTGCTTTGGAATGTGGTTTGGACATTGTTTACCAACAGGTGATTGTTACATTGGTTAATGTGAATTGTTTTAACATAATGGCCAGTCATGGTCTGGCTGTGTTGGGTCTCTGCAGGGAGTCATGAGTTTTCATTACATTCTTTGTAGCCTTCTGGCTGTATCCTTTCTCTATTCTTTAGTATAGTTTAGTATAGCATTCTATAATTAATATAATATGGTATAATGTAATATGGTATAGTATAATATAGTATGGTATAATATAATATGGTATAATATAATATAATATGGTATAATATAATATAATATAATATAATATAATATAATATAACATAATATTATACAATACAATATAATATTATACAATATAATATAATAATAAATTAGCCTTCTAAGAACATGGAGTCAGATTCAACCATCTTTCCCCTCACTGGGGTTGCCTGCAAATTCAAGTTTCTGCCCAGCAGACCCAGCCTCTCCTCTGGAAGTGCTCTTGGCCAGGAGCAGAGCCAGGAGGGGGAGAAGCCAGGCTGGCACAGCAGACAGCTGGCAGCAAGGAGGCCTCATGTTCACAGGGAATTGCATTTTTCTTGATGTTAAATTAATATACAATGGGGTGTTATGGATGTTCCTTCTACATCGCGGCCACAGTCAGTTGTTAATGCCAAGTATAATAAAAATGTTTTCTAATCTTGATGGAGCTCTCCCTGACATCTTATGTTTCACTGTCTTTTTTAGCTTCCAGTGCTTCTCTTTCTATCAAGATTCTTGTGTGTCTTGGCTTTGATAGTCTCTATTCCTTCTTTAGGCTTTCTTCAGTTGGTTGCAAAGTGCATTTTGACTTTTTTTGCTCTTCCTTTGTTGACATGTTTGTTTGTTTACAGAGAAACAGTGAGGGAGTGCTTGGGGAGGATCTCTGCTTCTTCCTTTTGGTTTAATTTTCTGTCCATCATTTTGTATCACCTCCCCCTTTCTGTGCTGTGGAAGCCTGTCAGGATCTCTGGGCTGATGACAGCACTGCCTGACTCGTGCCAGGTTCCCCTGTCCTGTGTCCTTTCCCTCTGATTCTTTGCAAAACAGAATAACTTGAGCCTTGCAGGTTGTTGGATGTGCAAGGTCCTAAAAAGCAGCAGGTGAATCCATGCAAAATAGAGATATTTCCCTAAAATCCAAGCCACAGCTGGGTAGATTCTTCTGCCAAAAGCACCAAAGTCAGAGAATTATAAAAGAGACAGCAGTAAAATGTGGGTTCTCCACATCTTTGTGGAGAGGATGAGAGGGAGAAGTTTGAAAAAATATTGTGATTAAAAATAGCTTATAAAAATTCCTTGTCCTGTTATAGACACAAATTGGTCCAAATCCTTGTCTTTTCTTACTATTTTCTTCTCTAGTGCATAATCTGAGAAAGGTTTAAAATAGTTCAAATACTTCCAAAAGATTGGAAAAACTGGAAACATTTTTCCTGAACATTTTATGTGAAAACTTTCTGGTGTTTTTCCCTTTCACTGCTGCTGACTGGAGAAGCTTTACCATGGAATAATGACATGTGCCTTGCCTTGTGCAAGCTCCTGAGTCACTTCTGAGCCCATATATAGGGATCATTCCCTTTCCTCTGGACAGGAGGCAGTGCCACCCTGCACAGGGGAAGTGAAGAGGCATTTTTGCTCTGGAGTGGCAGTGGAAAGTCTGAGCAATGTGATTAACTCAGCCATCACTTACAGGAGCTCCCAGGGCTCCCTCTCGGCAAACAAATGTGTTTAATGGCCAGGGTTGCTCAGAATGTCTGTGCAACACGTGGGCTGGAGGACAAGCCTCCTCTTTCCCTGAGAAGTTGATTTAAAGTGGCAATAAGCAGATTGGGAGGCAATGGGAAGATCAAAGGATGCTAAACATTGCAGCTGTTTTCTGAGGTATTTTGCTCAAAATATCTGATATAATACCTGATATCTGATCCTCTGCCTGATGGAGCTGATGGCCACATAAAATGCTGCTCCATGGGTCACTGGGGCCAGGATGCTGGGGGTAACTTTGGGATTAGTCTTTCTTGCTAACCATCTGTCTGTCATCACCAATAACCCTCCCAATCCTTCACCATCCAGGCTCTTGCTTGATCTCTGAGCAAAATTGATTGTTTGAAATGGTAAAGTCATTCATCAGCTGTTCCTAAAGCCAGATTTGGGGGAGGGAGAAAGGAAAGGAAATTTCAAGGAAAGGAAATTTCAAGGAAATTTCAATGAAAGGAAATTTCAAGGAAAGGAAATTTCAAGGAAAGGAAATTTCAAGGAAAGGAAAGGAAAGGAAAGGAAAGGAAAGGAAAGGAAAGGAAAGGAAAGGAAAGGAAAGGAAAGGAAAGGAAAGGAAAGGAAAGGAAAGGAAAGGAAAGGATTATCAGTATTCACATGAAATTTAGTATAGTATAGTATATATCTTTTTAATATAATATAGTACAATAAAGCTCTTGTTCAGCATTCTGAATCAATAGAGTCAGATGCCAATCATTCCCTGCATCAGGGGCACCCTGTTTTTTAGGATATTTGGGGTGAGAGGCTGTAAGCAGTGAAATGAGGACAGGACATGGCGAGGCAGCAAACAATTCTGGTTTGGTTTCTGTTGTCTACTTTGGTCAGGAACAGAGTTCTGTGTTTGGAAGATAAAGCAAGCCATGAGGAGAAGGAGCTGATCCAGCTCCATGGGTGGTGTCAGCCCTTCCATGGCTGCTCAGATGCAGCTCATGAGTTTGCCAGCCCTGGTGGAATGCATCCCTGGATAATATTTTTGTTTATTTTTTTGTTTATGTGTTTGGTTTTTAGCTGCAGCTGGCAGGGTGGTAACTGGCTACTTCAACAGGGGTACACACAGCCTGGATTTCTCCCAGTTTCTTTTGGATAGTTGTATGAAACTGTGCTTTAAAAATACCTACTGCTCTGCACTCCTCTGTGGCAGCAACTTCTGCCATTCTAGGCTTTGCAGTGTGTGTGCTTTAGCCACATTTAACTAATAACTTAATTTAAAAGCTGATGAGCAATTTATTTCGCCCTCTGTAGCCAGGAAATAATGATGATCAGCAGTTTTATTGAAAGGATGGCTTGGACTCTGACTCTGCTGCAGGTTGTAGGCTTGCCAGCCCAGTTACTTTCTGCAAAAAACAGCTGATTGTTTTTCTTGGCAGTTCAGTGGCCCAGTCAGCTCTGGACATCTGGCTGCTGCATGATTCCAGATCAATTGGTGCACCTGCAATAGCTCAGCTTTGAAAAGTGGCTGCTGCACATTCCTGGGGATGCCAGGGTGGGTGTTTTGGCTTGCTGTGTGTGATCAGGCTGGTCCTGCCTGCTGGTAGCTGACCAGGCCTGAGCTGGGTGAGTGCTGTGTGGCAAAACTGCTCAGGAATCCAAAATATTCCATCAGGACAATCAGGAATACACTGACACTTCTGCTGTTGCCATTCAGCTCAGGCTTTGTGGGCAGGTGAAAAGTGACCCAGAGCTTGCTAATCCTCCATGAGCACTAAGTGAAAATTGTCCTTAATTAGAAATGTCAGATGTGTTTCCTAATGAGATCTTGCAAAATGAACACTCATTTTGCATGTAAGTGACACAGCCAAGAGATATGAATCTTTTAATGCCTGTGCTGCTCAAGCTCAAAAGCAAATCCCAGTCCCCAGAATGAGATGTGCTGCCATCTCAGAGCTGTGACTTCGCATTTCCATCCATTGTGTTGAAAACCTGTTGCACTGTAGGGACAAAAAACACAGCTCTGAAGGAAGAACAATGCTTGAACAAAGACTTTTTTCCCCTGCTGTCCTCAAGTAAGCCAACCCTCCATCCAGGACACATTTAAGAGCTCCAGCTGAGCAGAGAGCAGTAACTGGTGTTATTGTTGTTTTGTGTCTCTCTGAAATGCCTGGTAGCCCTGGCACTTTCATTTTAGGCTGTGTCACTGGGGAAAAGCTGACATGCAAGTGAGGAGGACCCAGTGTGAGGTGGTGCAGGATGGAAAAAGCCAGAAAATCACCATTCCCCCTGCAGCAATCATGTTTGTGGAGCTGGCAGAGGAGCAGGCTCTCTAGGAGCACCAGTAAACAGAGCAGTGCTGCTGTGGGAATTTCTCTCTTGTTTTATATTCCACAAATCCACTTTTGGCACCTCTGGAGCTGAAGGCACAAAGGCAGCTCATTAGGGGCCTTATCCAAACCCTGCGGATGTCACTGGGAGTTTGTGCCAGTAGTGGGACTTGGTGGAGTTTAGTTGTGAGCCTTTATCTTCTCTCCATGGATAACTTGTTTCTAGCATATAGCAGATTTGGTTTTCTTACTCCTTAATGCATGACTTTGTGTTCTGTGCTTTTATCTTCCACTTTGGTCCCAGAAGACTTTCAGTTCTTCTTTTGTGATATTCCAGGTTTTCTCTGTATTGACATTTTCTCCCAACCAGTGCTGTCAGGGAATTACATCAGCACATATCTCATGTCAAAATAATTAATGATTTTTTCTTAAATGTTGCTAGGACTTATAACTGTCCCTTTTCTTCAGCATGATCACTTATTATTTCTTCATTAGCCAGTTCTTATAATTATTGGGGAGCCAAATTCTTTAGCCTATATAGTTTGGCTATACCAGTGTGGTCCAACAAGTACAGGTCTCTCATATGGTGCATTTTAAAAGCAAATGCATTCATATTTACACAAAGCAATTGAATTAGGTAAGACAACAAGAAAACAGTGAGAGAAACCAGTGGACTTTATAGGCAGTGGAGGAGGAGTGCTTGGAGCTGGCATTGGGTGAAATTTGAGTGTGAAAACAGTGAAGGGCTGCTGGTCCCTTGGGAGTGTCTAAGGCTAAAATTATTAAACAAGATTGCAAATCAATCTCCATATGTGTGGAGGTGTGGGATGAAACTGCAGGTGAGTCCAGGTGAGTCTCACCACCTGCTCCCTCTCCATGGGGCTCAAAATTGTGAGTTTCACCTCCCCCTCTCTCATGAAGGCTCATCCTTTGTTTCTCTCTGCATCCATTAGCCAAAAAGACATTATCTCAAGTGGAAACACATTCCATTATTGTAGTTCTGCTCCTTGGAATGTTATGACACATCCCTCAAATATCAGCTTTGTTAACTGTCAACAAATTAGTGTCCTCTCACTCCCAGCATGTGCTCTCATGGGTCCTCTTGGCTCCTGCCCTCACAGAGAGCAGGACCAAGGCTGCAGTCTAGGGAACACTCCCTCCCCTGACCTTCTGTCCCAAAATTCTCCTTCTTGCCAGATGAACAGTGGGACAGCATCCCATCAGCTAGGAAAGCTTCCTCTCCTTCTTCAGCATCAGGAGAAAATGGCTGGCACTCAATTTATTCACTGTTGAACTTGAGGCAAAAGCTGCTGGGCCCAGTCCTGAACCAGCCTGGCTGTCCCTCCCATCCAGATTTGTTTCATATCCTCATTAAAGCAAATAAAGGCCTTGAACAAAACCACTTGGATGGTTCTTGCAGCAAAAAGCTTCTCTGGGTGCCTGACCCAGCAGAGAAACTGGTGCTGATGGGGGGAAAACCACAGCCTAAAACACAGGGCAAGGCAAACAAACCCCCAGTTTATCTCTGATCTCATGTTCATCTCTGTTTAATCTCTTATCTCATGTCCATTTTATTCTCCAACCTTGTTCACTTGGACAACTGCAGAAGAGAGTTTGTGTCGCAGACATCCTTTATGAAAAGTCCTTTCCTTAGGATTTTTCCTCCTGAGAAGCTGGAGGCCTCAGGAACAAAATGTAAACATTGATTATCTGCTGCTGTGGAATGCAACAGGTGCATCTGTGACTGGTCTCATGTGGTTGTTTCTAATTAATGGCCAATCACAGTCAGCTGGCTCACACAGAGAGTCTGGGCCACAAACCTTTGTTATCATTCTTTATTATTCTATTGTTAGCTAGCCTTCTGATGAAAACCTTTCTTCTATTATTTTAATATAGTTTTAATGCAATATATATCATAAAATAATAAAGCAAGCCTTCTGAAACATGGAGTCAGATCCTCATCTCTTCCCTCAACCTGAGACCCCTGTGAACACCATCACGAGTTTTCTGCACCAACCCTGGTGAGTTTTCTGCACCATCCCACTGAGTTGTGGCTGGACAAAGGGCTGAGCCTGTTGTGCCCCAGCAGATGAGCCACAGGACCCCCTTTTTCCCCCTCTCAAGGATTCCCTTTGGAATCCTGGTGCTGTGCTGGGAAAGGGCTGAGGGTGGCTCTGCTCCCTGCACTGCCAGAGCTGGGGCTGATCTCAGGCTTTAAATCCCTGTCAGGGATCCCAGGATTGTTGCTCTGGCAATTATAAACCAGGTATTTCAATCACATGGTCAGAATTTAGGTAAACACTCGGGGAGTAACCAAGGCAGGTCCCCCAGATGCAGTGTCAGAGACACCATTTAAGGGAAATAAGAGCTTTGTCCCAGCCCAAGGCTTGTCCTAAAGGTGTCCCAGGCACTGGCAGGAGCAAGCTCGGCCTTGCAGCCAATGCTTCACTCCATTCTGCCTGCAAGATTAAGGTGCAGCTTCACTGCTGCCCCAGGGTGTGCAGGCAGCTGAAGGAGCTCCTGTGTATGCCCGAGGTCAAGAAATTAACTGAATTCATGTTAATGAGTAAATAATAAAATAACTAAATCCATATTAACCATTAATAATGGTTAATATTACGGATATTAATAATTAATGGATCTGTACTTTCCGCTTGCTCCTGAAGATGGTATGCAGCTGAACCAGACATAAAAAACCCAACAAAAAAGTCCCAAAAAACAAAAAACCAACAACAAAAAAAAACCCAAAAAACAAAACAAAACCAAATAAACAAACAAAAAAACCCAAAAAACCCAACCAAAAAAACCCAACCAAAAAAACTAACAAAAAAACCCCCAAAAAACCTCCAAAAACCAAAGTGAAAAAAAAACAAAAAACAAAAAAAAACCAAAACCAAACCACCAAAAAAACCCCCAAAAAACTCTTCCCTTAAAAAAATCCCATTGAAAACCTCTCTGAATTTGCTTGCTTAGGGATCTGAATTTTAGAAGCAGATGTACTATATTCTGAATTTCTGGGGGGGTCCTCCAAGCAGTCAGACTGACCATAACAGTTCAACAGAGCAGACGAAGGGGAATTGGGGATGCTTGTTAGTCAGCTCTGCTTTTTTACCCTCACTCTGATTATCCACCTGCCTTTTCTCCTCTTTTGAAGGACAAAAGATAAATTTTGGGTGAATTAAGGAATGGAGGAAAAGTTTTTGGCTCATGTTTTTAAATTTATTTTTTTTATTTTAATGCCAGTCTTGCTTTTAAAGTATAGAAAATGCTGCATGCTCTCCTGTGAAGCCAGTTTACACTAAAGTCAAAGCCTTGCAAATATTCAATTAGGAGAGCAGTCAAGTATGTGGGATTAAGTTGTTTATATGAATGTTTGCAGAAGCAGAGTGTGAGTCCACAGGCAGGCATGGGAGCTTTGCTTTCCCAGCTGATCCACAAAAAGGGTCAAACACAATGTACTGATAAATGTATCACAATTACAGAAAAAGCCAGCCAACCCCAATCCCGTCCTGGCTGGAGCTCCCAGCACCAATTCCCAGTTGTTTATCAAAGTTAAGTTGATGAGTTTGCAGGATGTGTAATTTAAAAACAATCTCAGGGCCTTCCCTGGGCAGCACTGCACATCTCCACACTGCCGTGTGCAGTTGGGAGCTAAGAGCAGATTCTGCTTTAAGTAAACAAAGAGCAGCTCTGGTGTGAGCAGCAGTGGAAGAGGCCCCACGGAATGAGGTCTGAAGATCCAGGGTAGCATCATTCCCTGGGATTTTCTGCATTTCCTCCTCTTTGTTTTTGCTTCTGGCACCAAATTCCTGGGAGAAGCTGGAGAAGAGTGCTGGTGTTCAAACCCATGGCTAAAATGTGGAGGTGAAAAAAATACTTATTATGAGGCTCTCAGAAAAAAAAACATAGCTAAAATATGGAAGATAGAAGGGAAAATTAACTCCTCTTATGAGGAGAAGCAAAAGCTTTCTCAGCTCCGGACAGATTTTTGGTGAGGACTGATGCAGTGCACAGTGGGAGAAAAAACTGGGCAAAAGAGTAAAAGGTAAAAAGAGGAGAATTTCATACAATTTTACTTCCACAATTTAATTTGGGAGTGGTGTCATTTTTGCAATAAATTTCTCCAGTCTCTCAGGAAACAGAGAGAAGCAAGGACTGCAGTGCTCTGGAAACGCTTGGTGCCTGGTTCCCTGATCTGCTTTCTGTGCTGGTCAGGACAGGGACATGAGAAGCCATCAGCAATGAGGAATTTACCCAACCCCAGTGGGCCAGAAGAAGGAGTGGCTGCATTATCATTGATTTTTCCCCCCTCTGATTAACTAGCATAAATTCAGGATGTCCCCTACACCTTTGTATTTTTTTAGGGTAGTTTCTTTATACAGGTTATGCTGTTGAGAGTGAGCAACTGCTGTCTTTTGGGATGAAAGGTGCTGTGTCAGTACAATATGTTGCTTTTTCCGTTGACTTTAAGCACTGATATCTGTGCTGGAGTTATTAACAGGGTGAATTGTCCAAACAGGGATTCTTCACCACTCCTGCTGCAGAATACAGACTGTGCTCCTGTTGCAACAGCATATACTGCTAAGTTACAGCTAGTACAGTCTGTTTTTCACTAAGTGCATCAGTGAACAGTTTAAACAAAGTTAAAAAAGAAAAAAAAATGTACTGGCAACAAAGAAAGGACTTATCATTTGCAACTTTAAAAAGGAGCCTGCAGCTATAAGAATCTGGAAATAATATAAACTTAACCCACAGGACTGTTGCATTGGTTTTAGAAGAGCTTACTTTAAAGCTGGTATGTGGGCTCACTAAGAGACTGAGTGGTTGGCAAGGATGCTAGCAATTTATGGAATGTGTCTTTGGAAAGGATTAAAGCAAAAAACATGTTGCTTCTTACCAGCTCTGGGCTGGGAATATAGCTCTAAGGGGCGAGTGTTACATTTTAAGCATCCAGTATGTAAAGCTTTTAGAGAATAAACTTTTTTTTCTTTCCTTGCACTGCTGCTTGGGATCAAATTGAGTCCAGACTAAAAATCATTCCCATCTGAGGTCCAGGGAAAGGTCAGGAGCTGCAGCAGAGCTGGCAGTGCTGGAGCAGATCCCAGCTTGCGTAAGGGCTGCTTGTGAGCTGCCCAAGATCACAGTCAGCATTTTAGCCCAGAGTGTTCCAAGCCTCACAGAGCTCTGCCTGCTCAATTTGTGCCTCTAAGCTACTTTTTGTACCCAAGTAAAAGCACAATTAAAATTGAAGCCTGAGAGCCCAGTCAAAATGCAAAATCCCTGTGACTTTATTGGGGAATCTTTCATTTTCTACATTCATTGGTCCTGTTATGACTCTGCCTTAAATACTCATGGTCCAGCCCCTTCTTCCTGTGGCATTCCCTGTCCCAGGCTGTGCTGGAAAAGCCAGTGAGGAATGTCTCTGAGTGGCACCATTTCCCTCTGACAGAGATTCCCTGTTCCTGATGAACCCACTCCACATTTCCCCTGTTTGTGGGTGGATGTGCTGCTGCTGCTGCATCTGCAAAAAACACTGAGAGGACTTGCTGCCAAGCCCAGTTTTGTGCCCAGTGGGGAGGAGAAGAGAAGATGGTGCTGTTCTCAGCCCTGACATCTATCAGCAAGAGCAAAGATCTCCTCTAAACAATCTGTCTGTCCTCCTTAGCAGCTGCTGCCTCTGGCAATGCAATGGCCACGCTTATTGGGCATCTCAGAGTCCAAAATGTTTGCAAGGTTACAGCCACTCCCACAAGTGAGGAAATAGGACACAGGGGCCTAAAAGGTGTTGGAGATAACCTCCAAGGGGGACAGTGTCTCTATTGTTGCAAGAATGTCTGTCATCCCCTCCATCTGCTCCTTCTCCATGTGCTCATGTGGCTGTGCAGGGACAGCCCTGGAGTGGTGGAGTTTGAGGGAAGAGATGAGAATCTTGACTCCATGGTTCAGAAGGCTGATTTATTATTTTATTATATATATTATATTAAAAAATGATATATTAAACTATACTAAAGAAAGATAATGGAGACATCAGAAGGCTGGCAAAGAAAGGAATGGAATGAATAATAAAATCTTGTGACTGCTCAGAGTCCTGACAGCTGGACCCGTGATTAATCATTAATTAAAAACAACCACATGAGACCAATCACAGATACACCTGTTGCATTGCACAGCAGCAGATAATCATTGTTTGCATTTCATTTTTGAGGCTTCTCAGCTTCTCAGGAGAAAAATCCAAGAGAAAGAATTTTTCATAAAATGTATCTGTGACAGCCATGGTTGATGGGGCAGCGCAGGGTGATGCCAGGGTGTGTGGCATCTGTGTTATCTGCTACTTGTCAACACCCTGGGGGTGAAACCACGGGTGAGTCTGACCCTCAGGTGCAGAGATGGGGGCTCTGGATATGGGAGATCACATCAGTGGGTCACAGTCACACTGCAGAGCTTCCACTGACTGTGGGAATTTCTTTACAGGATCCTTCCCCTCAGAGATTTTGTGGTTTCCTTTCTCTGCAACCATTCATGAAGCCCAGAATCCAGTCCTGTACCATGAGGATGTGAGACAGGATGGGCTCAGTTTAGGAATGATCCATGCCTCCAGAATCTGCACCAAATGGCTGGAATGTCTTTGTAGTCTCACTTTGAAATCTTTGATGTCTTACTACAGAAACTGGCTGTGGCAGGGTTTGTGTATGACTCAATTTTTTCTGTTTAGTAAGCAGTCTGACATGCTTTATTTGACAATGAATGTGTACCTCCATGCCATAAAAGCATGATATCACTTATTATGAGCCTCTCAGAATGAAAAAACATGACTAAAATGGGGAGGTGAGAACTTCTTTCTTCTTTAACGTGAAAATCCTAAAGCTATGTCTTCATTGTTGAAAATAAGTGAATTTCCTTCCGAATGAATTATATTCTATTGAATGCTCACTTTTTTCCCCCCATATTGCTTATGCTGATGAAGTGTCAGAAAAGGTAACCCCAGCTGTTCATTGTTGAGGCCCTAATTGGCTCTGATGGCCTTGATCAGCTTCACCTGAGCCCTGCCTCCCCTCCCCTGGGCACAGGAGCCCGAATTAAGCTCAGCCCTTAGCAGGGGCTGTTGGTTTCCAGCCTTGCACTTGGTTTTTTCTCTTGGCTGTGTGGTTTTGGTGGTTGTTTTCTGCATGGGGTTCTCCAGGATGCATTGTAATTTTCCAGTTCTCTGATTCTGCTGCTCTTGAGGGGATTCTTGGATGGATTCTGAGCTTGCTCTGCCTGGAGCTGTTGGTGGGCCCTGGGCAGCATCCCTAGAGCTGCCTCACCTGTCTCCTGCCTCCACTGCTTTGTCTTCAGCATTTGGGAAATTCTGTGTTCAGCTGCTTCACAAAGGTAAGAGGAAAATGAATTGCTTGGAATTAACCTGGTGATGATAGAGTCAGCAAAGCCTGATTGTGTTGTTTTGTCCCCCTTCCCTATAATTTAATAATTAGGGTGTTTTGAAGCTGTTTCCCATTTCCTTCTCCCCCACAGAATATCTGCACCCTTGCCTTTGTGTGTCCCTCAGTAAAGGTCAAGTAGTACCAGATAACTTGTGCTGCAATATTTGGGACGGGTGCAGGTAGCTTGCAGAAATCATCATAATTGCTGTTGTAAGGGTGTTAGGATAAAAAAATGAAAGTTTGGATGAAGTTCTTTCAAGATTTGCACCAGAAGGGCCTTAGGAGCTCAGTGGGTTGAGTAGTTGCAATCTCGTTTTTGTGGCCCAGGGCAGTGCAGGAAGACTGAGCTGGTTCATGTGGAGTTCTGGGTTCAAGGACCAAGCTGCTCCTTCACTTTTTCTTCTTCTGTGGCTTCACTGCTCCTATGACCCCTGGTAAACTTTCTGAAAAAGAACCTGAAGCCAATTAGGAGGGTCATTTTTGTGGCATTGGCTAAATGGGAAATGGAATTTCTCCCCATTTACGTAAACAGAGGTCTGGCAGCAGTTGGAGCCCACTGCTGGAAAATCAAGGGGGAGAGGTCTGAAATGGGTTTCAGAAGAAACAGATTTGTTTAAAATGAGGGTTTACAGATCTGTGTGCCTAGATAAGAAAGCTGTGCCTTCACATCTTCTGTTCTGGCCCTTAGTTGTGAGGTAGGACTTCAGGCATCTGACCCTGTGAGGAATTTTCAAAGCTATGTAAAGAAATTTAGTATTTGATGCCCCAATACTCTGCCTCTCCTATTGCTGCACAACTAATAATGTGAACTCAAATTGATGGATGCCATCATTGCCTCAGGAAGGGGATTCTTATGTTGTCTTTTGTGTTATGATGTAACCATAGCCCTTCTGGTTTATTTTGGCAATGGTTTGGACTTAAAGCAAGCCTGGTTAATTTGAAATTAAAACAATTGGGTCCTTCATGCTCTTTATAATTGGTTTTGCAGTAGTTGCTTACTTATAAAGGTGATTTCATTGTCCATTGGGGTGGTTCATAACTGCATGGTTGACATGATTAAATTTGGTCATTGATGGATTTCTGGGTTCCAAATCCAGATTTGTGCTTAATTGTGTTGTCCAGATTGAGATTTGAAAGCTGTGGTGATGTGCTTATTCAACATTGACAACACTGAACATTCCACTATCATGAGTCAGACTCCTCCCAAATTCTGTGCTTGGTTTAAGTTAATGGGACTTAGAAAAATATTGAGTTATCCATTTTTCCCCTCTGCAATAGTATGACCATCATTTCAAATGAAAACTATAATTCTCCCATGGGCTTTTGTCTCCAGGTGCTCGAAAATATTGCCAATTATTGAAAAACGTGAAGCAAAATGTTATTAGTCCTTCTGTTTTTAAGCTAGAACAATGGACCTGTTAAAATATTTATAGTTGATGTTAGGGCAGCCTGTGGGAATTGGGTTTGAGAGTTTCATTCAGACTTTTTTATTTCATACATATATTTATGTTCTCACTGAGTAAGCAGTGATTGCTGCAGAGCTGGGAGGTGGGTTAGATCTGATACCTCTGCATTCTATTGTCTTAATTGTGAGCTGTGGCTTTGGACAGTAAAGAATATTCCAATTTTTTGTTTATTCAATTTTTTGTTTAGCATAGTGTACATCTGATGGTCTGGTAAATGTTTCTCTGCTGGTTTCTCCAGGGAGTGTTTGTGCCATGGTATTTTCTGCACTCCACAATTCTGCCCCAGTCCTGAAGGCATTACCAGCTCTCCATTTTTTAGTGCTGAGATGCTGATTCATTTAAAGAGAAAACCTAGAAGCCTCAGATGACCAGGATGCTTGCCCAGATCAGGCAGTAATGTGATTTTTATTTTAATGGTGGTGCAAATTGTGGGACTCCTGACTTGCAAGGTTCATTTACACCGGGAACAATTTTCCCACCTTGCTGAAATACCACAGAAATTGGTGGAGGCGTCCCTCAGCTGTTTGTATTCCTAGAAGATGACTTTTTTCTAAGCACACACTGGACTCACTTAAGAATTAGCAAAAATTAGGCAGGAGCTAATCAGATAATAAGTAATTCTACCTGAACCAACAGTAACTTCTGTGAAACCATCTTAAGAAAAGTGTTCCTGTTTCTCTTTCTCTACAGCAGAATGTATCCTCACAGGAATAGGACACTGCTGTTTTCAGTTTATCAACAGTGTGTGCTCAGATGCTGGTATCTTTTTTACATGTGAGTTTTATTTCAGAGGACTTTGCTAATTCTTGAGTCTCTTTCTTTTCAAACCAGACAAACCCATGTAATCAATCTCAGATTCAGTGTTCTGCTTACCTGCTGCTGCCCAAACCCATAGACTCTGTTTGCCCTCAAGCTTTTTTGTCTTTTGGCAGCTGCTCTCATTCCAATTACAAAATATCCTTGGAAACTCAATACCTCATTTTTCTATTATTTAAATTATGGCTCACATTGTAGCTCCATGAATTCAATTAAAGCATTTCCTTACACACGTGGTGTCCATGTGGATAGGGAATAAGAACTTTTAATCCTTTTAATCTTAAAACTGGGCCATGTGTAATAGTTACAGCACGAGAGATCATTCCTCCTTATTGCATCCTTCAGGTAAGATGAATGTTCCTGTTGCCTGGAGGAAGACATAATCTGCATGAGCTGGCTTTAAACCCTTAGGTAGCAGAGGGAATAACCTGTTTGAAATGGCCATGGTGTAAGAGGTGACCCAGATCTTTGTGGAGTATTGGTGGGGTGGGCCAGGACCTGCAGATCTGGGGTTCCCAGTGGAGTTTTGGCTGTTGCTGCCTCAGCCCTGGGGCTCCCACCAGGGTTATTGGCTGCTGGAGGGCTGTGGTGAGCAGAAAGTCTCACTTCTCATCACAGTGAAGGCTTGCAGATCTGAGTGTTAATTTTGTGGGAGTTTGTCTTCAGAATACCCAAAGCTGCCTTGCGAGCTTTCTTTTTGAAGAAGTTACTATTTTTGCTAAATTCCATTTCTGATGCACTGAGGAGGACGCTCAGCTGACATCAATCCCTCTCCTTCTCCACCATTCTGCAAGCCTGTTGGTTAAATGTGAGTAAACTTCCAACCTTTGGCCAGTTTCTCTTTATTTATTTTTTAAAGACAAAATTCCAAGAGAAAACTAGCATTTGTGTATAAGACAAATGCAGCAACATATGCAACATGGACCTGGTATGAATTTGGTTTGTCCCAGCAGCTGAAGGGTCCCTGTGGTTCCCCCATTGGAATCTGTGCCTTGGCTGCTTGGTGGCCCCTTATCAGGAGATGGAAGTGCTGAAATGTTTGTTCCCAGGGTGAGGAGAAATGAATTTGCTAAGAGTGAAGAAGCTGTCAATATTTTGTGCTGCTGGGAAGTGAAGCAGAAGGATGTGGGCTGTAACCCATAAATAGTGGCCTTCAGTGGTGCTTTTCCTTTTGTGATGATTTTGTTTCCACTGGAGTGGGAGAATTGTCATTATGGGCCAGGCCAGTGGTCTGTTACATCTCTGAATGGGCAGCATCAGAAGCATCCAGAGAAAATTGTAGTGGGCAGCTGTTGAAAAACTCCTTTGGACCAAGCAGCTGCTGCAAACCCATCTTCCTTTCCCATCCTTGGACACCACTTTGTTCATTGCTGCTTCCTTCAGGAATATCAGGCTGTGTGAGCACTGAAATTGATATTGTGACTCTACAGTGGGGTCTCTTTGCTCTCTTGTCAAGCCTGGTCTGATGAACTCTTTCTCCTTTGCTCACCAATCCATGTGTTTTCCTAGAAAAATTACAAAGTGAGTGCAAATCCAGCTACTGCATGTTTGAGATAACACAAGTAAACACATGCAATAAATTAATCGGTAGTTGCATTTGCTATACAGTCAAGTCTTGTAAGGGCAGGAATCTTGAAAATTGTGAAATATGAAATTTCACCAATTTCCAAACCGTGTACTTTACTGGCTTTTGACGCATTTGCAAAGAAGTTTTCTCAATCCCTATCTGAATGTCAGTGATTCTATTTCATCATGGTCATGTTGCTAGATGGAGTTGACCTAACAATTTAGCATTCTAGTGAGATGATTAATTCCAAATGTAACCAACTGCTTGTGTTAAAAACCCCTGTAATTTACCAGGCTCTTCCCTTGGCCATAGCTCCAAGTGTGGATATGGAGACTTCTTGCCTCTTCTACTTTAAAAACAGGCAGCTGGTTTGCACAACTTGGGGAATAGTTCAGCAGCTTCTTTTTGGGCAGGTGTTGCTAAATGAGGGAAAATATTTTCTTATTTCAAGTTCTCATAAATCGTGGCAATTCTGATATGATGCTGGTCACACTCTTGGGTGCAGAGTACTAAGAGGCATTTTCAGGATGCAAATTGTGTCAAGTATGTTCTTAAACAAGGGAAGTGCTGTGCAGTAAATAAGATTATAACACCTTCAAGACAGGGTAGTCTGACTCCATGGTACCATCTGCACTTGACAGCTTGTGATAACACTGAGTTAAACCACTGCTGTGGCTGCACAAACCAAGGAAAAGTAATTTTTAATGATAAACTAATTATGTACACAACTACAGGACCTCTGAACCTTAGAAATGAGTCAATTATAACATTCTTCTTTGCTGAAATAGCCTAACAAGGAAGCTAATTTAAGCTAAATGTAATCCATGGTTAGCTTATAGCTGATTGCATGTTTTCCCAAAGAATAAATTTTTGTAGCTCTTCCTTCCAGAATGATTTTAAAACATGTCCCAATACAGCAACTGTGTTTTCAGCTACCAAGGTGCTGTCATCTCTGAATGAGCTCTGCTGCCAGTGTGACTTTGCCATGTTTTAATTTCTCCTTTGCCTTTCCATGATATCAGTGGGAACAAATGTGTTACCAGCTGCACTGGGCACAAACAGATTCTGCTTGCATCTGGCAAGAATTTGGGGGAAATCTACTTGGAAGAGCTTGTTCTGCTTTAATAGCGAGAAACTTCCAAAAACAGGGGTTTCCTGACCCCTTTGGATGTGAAAAACCACCAGAAATGAGTGATTTTTCAGTCAGCCTGCCTTTCTTTGGAGGAGATCCTAAGCAATGGGAGCATGTGCAGTGTGCTCTATTTATAACTCAGCAGACACAGCTAGGACCAGTGTCTTTGGCCACTTTTATTGTGTTTGCAGAGCAGTTACTAAGATTCTGTGTTTTGGAAGGGCAAAAGAAGCTGTGCCATCTTCTCTCAAGCTCCTGAATTTCAGCAGCTGAATGCTGAGGGGATGTTTTGCCTGTCTGTGAGTTTGGGATAAGCACAGGGCAGGGTTTAGTGTTTCTCTGCTGAGCTGTGCTGCTGATGGATCAGCAGGATTGATTAATTACCTGGGTTTTAGTCTGTAGATGAATGAGCTCTGCCACCTCCCTGCTGAGGGGTGAGGCCATTTCTCAGCTTGCTGCAGCCCTTGTGGCACGTTACACCTGCAGAGCAATTAGCTGTGCTGTTAATTGCTGCTGGGGATTAACAGGGGGCACCACACTCCTGTTGTGTGCTCTGCCAGTGCTGCTTGGGCTCTCATGGACCTCCTGCCTTGGGGGAAACTGTGTGGAAAATATCACTCCTGCTCAGCTGGCTCGTTGCAGGGAAAGCAGATCCTAGGAAGAGTTTCTTTCCACTCCCCTTACATGGAAGGAATGGCTTGGGGAGCTTGGGATGGCTTCTTGGTTCTTGAGGAATGCATGGCGACCAGCCAGAGGAAAACCCAAATCCTTGAAGTTGCTTGTTAGTATATGGAATGCCAAAATTGGCTTTTTTTCTTTGTCTATTCCAGGCTGGTAAACTCCATAATTGCCTTTTTCAGTCTCATAGGTGTATGGCAAGAGAGGCTGAAGTTTGCCTAAGAATTAATTTTAATTTTTTAAATGTCTCACAAGTGGGAACCCTTGGTCTGAGCATTTTGAGATTCTCAGTGACAAGGAAGGTTAGGAAAGATGCATGAATGAAACTTCTATGTAACTACAAATCACAGAGAGACACCATGTATGGTTTAAATCACTGTGTTTTAAAATCAGTCCAGTATCTCATATTTCTGATTTTAGTCAGAATGAAAGGCTTTTTTAAAACCCCCAATTAAATCACTCAGTAGAGGGATGACCTCATGCTACTTTTACCATGCCTAAATACCCAGATTGAGACAATGACCCAACAGACACAAGAACAACAAAAAAAAGGTAATAACTTCTCCCCACCGTTTTTCTGTGGTTTTGCCACAGTTAGATGCTTGTAATTTTTTTGAGAATTGGAAATCAGAAAACTGCTCACAGTAGCCCAGAAGAGACTGTGGGCGTGTGAATTAATGCTGGCAAATGTTTTGTTGGGTTTAAGGGCAGTTATCTGACTTATCTCCTTTGATTTGATGGAGCCTTGCATGGGCTTTGGATCCAGCAGGTCGTGTGGGCATTGCCCATAGTTGTCTGTTTTGGAAATCAGGCTATTTGTGATGTACTACCTTTTTGTAGGTATGAGAATTTAATTTTTTTTAGGTTCTATATCCATTGCATTTGAAAAACAATTCCTGCTGTGCCAGATCATTTGTTCCCAGCTTTGTAATGACAAACTTTTATGAAAAGTAATTCAAACAATTTGAAGAAAAACAGTACAGACAGTAATCAAAGTCTGGACTGATCTCCATATTCTGGATTCTAGCATAATTAGAAAGCATTTAATCTGCATTTGATATTAATTTTGGGTATCATTCTAGCTTGGGAACTATATTCAAATTGCTATAAAGTAATGGCTTATTTTGGAGAGCAGAGCTCTACTGAGATTTCTAGTCTCAAGTTCTCTGCCAGTCATAGAGTCCAAGTGAGTTTATTAGAGACAATGCTCAGAGTTATTTAGTGTTGATTTCCATAATCTTGTTCAGAGCTGTGGCTGCATGAGGCATGGGTTTGGTGCATGGACTGCTCAGTGAGTGAGGAATTACCTGGATGGTTGCACTCAGTTCTGGTTGATGGTTTGGTGAGCAAGTGGAGAGCAGAGATGGGTGATGTTCCACAGGGTTCAGGATTTATAACTAAAAGGGGCCTGCAACAAAGCTGGAGAGGGAATTTTACCAGGCCATGCGGTGCTGGGACAAGGGGGAATGGTGCTAAACTGAAAGAGGGAAGGTTTAGATTGGATAGCAAGAAGAAATTCCTCAGTTGAGATGTGGCAATGCATTGCCCAGAGAAGCTGTGGGTGTCCCATCCCTGGAAATGTTCAAGGCTGGATGGGCCATTGAGCAGCCTGGTCTGGTGGAAGGTGTCCCTGCCCATGGCAGGGGGTGGAATTAAAGGGTTTTTAAGGTTCTTTTCAACCTAAACCAACCTGTGATTCTATGTATATGAGTATTTTTTGTTAGCATTGCCTGGTAACTCTGAGCATTGTAAATCTGTTAAGACATCTTTAAGGTTGTTGATCCTGTGGAATTTGCTTGATGTTCTGTGCCTGCTGTATCCTTAGGAGACCAAACAGAGTTGGAGGTATCTGGTACTTGAGATAGTATGAACCAAATGTTCCCCCTTATCCTGAAACTGCTGCATTGCACAAGCTGCCAGGTCCCAGAGGGAGAATTTGGCCTGAGGTTTGTGTGTGTGTGCTGAGCCACAGTCACTGAGCAAACTGGGGAGCCCCAACTCTGCTGTGCATCACCCTGGTGTCTTTGGGGGGCTACTACAATATCCTGAGTTCAAAGGGACCCCACTGGTCCTGTACAGGACAACTCCAAGGATGTCACCATGTGCTGCTTGAGAGCATTGCCCAAATGCTTTTTGCACTGCCAGCCTTGATGCCAGGCCCATTCCCTCGGGGAGCCTTTTCTGGTGCCTGACTGGCATGGCTGAACTCTCATGGTCTTGCTCATGAAATAATTTCACATTCACATTTCACTCCAAGAAATGATGTCACATTTTTGGAAGGGATTTTTGTCTTTAAAAACTGATGATTTCTGAATATGTGCCATTAGAATGAGATTTTTTTGAGCTTTCAAGGAGAAGATATTAGGTTTATTGCTAACCAAGCATCCCTACCTTGGGTGGCAAGTAAAACTGGTTCAGCTGGCCCAAGCTTGATGAAAGATGAAATAATATTTGCAAATATTTACTGAAATCAGTTTGGAAAGTGGTGTTTTGAGGTGTGGACCCCAAGTTCAGTACTCCCCACCTTTCAGATTCAGGTCTCACAGGTGCATGCAACTTTTTCTAAGTTAGTGGTAGCTGTGTTTATATTTTGTTGGATCCTTCCCAGAGTGAGTAGATTACTGGGGATGTACATGATCGCCCTGAAGGTCTAGATTTGCATAAAATGTTCCTATAGATCTTATGCAACTCATTCTAGATTTCAATTACCTTAAAGCTATTAAATAATTATGGGTTTTTTGTATACTCATAATAATAATTATATTTTTTGCCACCTCAGAAGTGAATGTGATTTATTTGTGGACAGAAGAAAGCATGAAATATCAGAATAGCAGAAGCCTGGCTTTTTCAGTAGTGAGAAATGGCAAGAAATAAGCATGACCACTTTCTCATTAATGCAATTACCATAGCCCATCAAACATGTGCTGATACATTTGAGAGGCTTGTACTCTTCATTAGGCATATACATTCATTAGTGTAGCCATCACAAAATAATGAGGGGACTGTCCAGCTTGGGGAAAAATTCAGAGGACAGGAGCTCACATTATACAGAGCTATGATGATAAATGTCTCCTGTGGCACAATTTTAACTCCTACCATCTGTTATTACCTGTTGCCATAGCAACTTAAAATAAATATTAAAAATAGTCTGAAACCAGGAAAAGCACAGCAGGGAATGTCTGTCCTGAAAGAAAACAAACCCTCAATGTTACCAGGAAATAGCAGGGAAAAGACTGATGGGAACTTCAGGAGATTTAGCTTGGGAGAATTTTCAATATGCAGAGGTGGGTGAGAGAAGGATCCCAAACCAGTGTTTATGAGCAGCTGTATCTGGGCCACCAAAGCATCCTCAGATGCTCAGTGCTGTACTTGCCATCCATTTTCAGCTTTGAGCTTGAGAAGTAATTTTACTTTAACTGTTAGAAGATTTGTGTATATTTGCAAAAATATGATTTTACATTTTTGAGAGGTTTGATTTTTTAAAATTCAATTATTTTAATTTTTACATTTTTTTTTTAGGTTTAAAAAAAATTTTTAATTTCTTTTTTGGTAGCTGAGTTAGAGGGCCACGAGGAGCTGTTCTGGTGCAGCCTTTGTAAGCTGTGAGCATTACACTGGTGTTGATCAAATGATGCCATTCAAATATTATTAGAACTGAGTGTTTAGGCCAAAGGCAAGGCTTAAAAGGAGAGCTTCACTTTGATGCCAGGCCAGCACAGGAGCTGTTTCCAGAGGCTTCTTTCTGGAAAATACCAGGAGCAGGAAAAGCTGAGCTGGGAAAGAAAGGCTGAGAGAGTGCATTTAGTGTCAGGGCCATGAAGAGTTGTTCAAATGATTGCAAGTGTTGTGAAATAACAGCAGTTCAAGAACCGAGGAACTTTACTCTTTTTGGGAGGAGTAATCATTTGGGGATGCCCTATCTAAAGGAATCCTTGGTTGAGAGAAGCTGTGCATGGGAAGAGCAGCCCTGCCTGGGGGATTGCTGACTGCTCTGGGTGGGTCCTTTAGTTTAATTATAATGAGGATGTGTTTAGCTGCCTTGGTGAGTGCTCCTGTATGTTTTTTAGCATTCTCTTTCATTGGTTTGGCAGTCACTTCAGGAGTGATTTATGATAAGGGAGGAGAAAACAAACTGAGATTTGATGTTGGGCAGGAGCCTGACAGGGAACTCAGAAGGAATCAGTGCTGCAGAGCATCCTGTGTAGTGCTGTGAGCAGTGTGTGCACTCCAGGTACAAGATCTCATATGAGCTCACAAACCAGGACAGGCTGGATATACAAAACAGCCTGGGCATGCAGGCTGGATATATAGAACAGCCTGGGCATGTGCAAATTAAGGGTCTGTGCACAGAACCTGAGGAACACAAATCGGAATTTTTGTTTGGTCCTGCTGACCTGACAGGTAGCTTTTTATCTGCAGCCCTGTGGTTTGCTCTATGACAATAACAAATGCAAATCTAAAAGGCAGCCAAACGTAGAGGCTTTGATTTGCAGGGAGGCTCTGACCCACCAGAACTGTGACTTGCAGTGATAAAAGTGACTTGAGCTCCAGTTACAGCCACTGTATGCCTGACTTTTCCTAGAAATGCCTTTTCCTCCCCTCTTGTGCTCCCTGCCACCTCAGAACCCTCCGTGTAATCTGAGAGTTCTCTATATTTGGCCAGAGCAGCAGAGGAGGGCTGCCCTCAGGCTGCTCTGTGTCTGGGAGCTGTGGACACTTCCATGGCACAGCACCAGGATGCTCAGCCTCTGTGCACTGAGCCAGCAGCTCTGGGAGCTGTGCTCAAAGCAGCTGCTGGAGGGATTCACAACCCTGATGCACCTCAAAAGCCTTGGGTTCACCCCCAAACCAACTTAAGGGAGATCCAAGGTTTCTCACAAGGCTTCCTATTCCTCCTGATCTGTTAATAATGCCAGAAATGAGGCATCTCCTGTGGGGATATGATCTGGCAAAATCTTTCCTGGTCTTGCTGTGATTTGGGAGAGCACTTTGCTCTCACTGACACAGCTTTTCCCAGGCTTAGTCCCAGTCTGAGCTGAGGTGTGCAGAGCTCAAGAAGGCTTTCACCTGTTTTAAGCGGTGATAAGGGAGCCAATTCTGTTATGATAAGACATAAGATAGTTTCAATCTTTGTTGGCACTCCTCTACGTTCATGGTGGACTCTCCTGCCCATGACAAACTGAAAATTCCCCAAATCCCATCTGAATCTCCTTCAGCTGATCAGATAGTTAATCTAAAGCTCCACTCAGTGCATCTGTGCTTCAAGCATTAATTCTGCAAAAGGGTTTCTATGGAGCCTTTGGAAAAATACTGTGCAGTCTTCTGAAATTAATTTTTTTCTTAATTTTACTCTTAATTTTTTTTCTTGTACTGCATTCCTGCCTGCTTATTTTTGTGGGGAATCCTTGCTCATGCTGAAGTGTTTTCTGGCATGCTGCAGGAAGGGAAAGGGTTTCCCAGGAATTCTGGGAACAATCCAATGACTTGGAAGTCCTGCTGGAAACACTGCTTGGAAGATGCAGAGAAAATAATGAAACTTTGCTGCTTTCTTCTCAAAATAGGCTATTATTTAATAGCATGTCTAGATAGATATGGCAGAGCGGTGTGTGTGTGTTTTTTACTTAACACAGACCTTGTGCTTGGCGGTCTCTTCTTACTACTGAAGATAAAATATTTCCTGCTTTGAGGAATTTACAGCCTGGATGGATACTCCAGGAAGACTGAAAATCCAACAGCAGCTCAAGATGGAGTAGCTCATTTTAGGAAGTTTATCTCTATTTCATGATTGTGATGACATAATTTTTACTTGGAGGAGTAGGATTTATGCTGATGGACTTTCAGCTTTTATGCCAATCTCCTTATGTATTGCATTAGACAGCCCCTGCTGCAAAGGTTTGAAATCTCAGCTAGATTAAGATATCTGATCTCTGCTTCCCAAAAATTCCACTGTGTTGTCAAGTGAAAGGAGAAAGCTGATGGAAGACATAAAGAGTGCAGAAGGCCTGCCATATTTCACTGGGATTTACTCTGACAACTGTGTGCAGCTCGTTGATTTTTTCCTCTGACCTGAGGAGCGGTGTGAGTTCAGCAGTGTGCATTCTTTAATGCATCCAGAGAATTCAAATTACTGCTTTATGGGCCAAGTGATAGCCATGCAATTAGGATTTCCCTCTGCTTTGGAATGGTGGCAAACATGTAGCATGAAATCAGCTTATTACAGCTGTGGGAGCAGAGCTAAGGTTGAACTTGCCTGTTTACAGTTTTGCTGTAGAATTTCAATTTTTGAGGAACTTTGCAGATATTTACAAAACTTCCATATAGCTGCTTCCTGAAGTTATGCCTTGCCTTTAATCAGAATTGAATGCTTAGATGGCCCAAAAGTTCCCTGTATCCCTATTTGCACAGAAACCTTGTTCCAGTTGGCTCTCAACTTGTGCTGTCCTCTTAATGAAAAGACTTTCCTGTGTCCTCTTGTATCCTCCTCTTTTACAGGATAAATTATGTAAATTTCCAAGCAAACCTGAGCCTTGTTTTCCATGAAGTTTACTTTTGATCCAGTTAAAGCTTCTATGCTGTTTTGCATTTATAAGGAATAAATGTGTTTGTATGTATTAGAGAAATTCTTCAAAGCTTAAGGCTGGATTTTTTTTGACTGAATGTTATTTTGAAATTATTAGCCATGTTATTCTGTTTTCTGAGCTGGAGATGTATCCTCAAATTGTAAATAGCTTCCAAGTTGTAAAAGGCATTTCCTTCCTTATGCCATCCCCTTAGCTTTCTTTTTTTGTGCAGGCAGCAATAATTTCCACACTCACTGTTCAAGATCCCATGGATCTGGAGAACTCATGGTGACCATTATTCTATTCTGCTGAGTACTTTAAAAGCTGTAATGAGACTGTGTGGTGAAGTTAATAGAGCCTCCTGGTTATTCTCATAGTGCTTGTAAAAAATTACTTGGTGTCATGACTTCATATCCAGATGACTGTATAAAATTAGGAATACTCCTAACGCTCGTTCCCTGAGATTATATATATAATTTTAATTTATTGGTGCCATGAAAATGCAATCATTTTATCAGGGAGATAACTTGGAACTTTCCAAATGCTGATGGATAGCAAGCCAAATCTTTTCAGTGCTCAATAATAAAGTTCAAGGCATAACACATTGGACACATGGGAAAGTTCCCTTTTGCAGATGATTGATCTGCCAACCTTTCATTCTACTTCCAGCATGGTTGTGCTTTGTGATGGAGATTTTTTTTTTTAGGTTAGTCTTTCAGAACGTTTTCTTATTTATACTGTTTAGAAACTTAATGTTTTAACCACTAAGTTGAATGAAAGTTGAGTTTCATGTTGTCCCTTGCAGGACAGTGTTTAGGGCTTTGTGGAGTAAATGACTGTGCTCAGAAAATGTCATCCACCCAGCTCGTTACCTTGTGGTCTGTAATAATTAGATTTGTGTATAGGTAGCCTTCCTGTGGCATTGTATTTTTTATTAATCAAGTGAGAGGTGGAAATAAAATGCTAGCATGGTTTTCATCAAGAATGGTCCTTATTTTTACAGGTATTAACTGTTTTCAGAACTTTATACCATTATACAGCTTTGTCAGCCCATTTCAGATCACTTGTTATGGCCAAAAAAATGATGGGCAAGGCATTCACATTTATTTGGATTTATTGAAGTGTGCACCCATAAAAAATGGTCCCTTCCTTGTTTATAATCTTTCCTGAAAGGCCTCTCTAGCTCTTCCTTTGTCATAAGCTTTCATCCTTTTATTTTTTTTTCCCTGAGAAACTAAAATGGAAAAAACTGCATTGAGTGTTAATTCTGTGCTGAAATGACCATGCTGCAAAAATCAACCTGTGCCTGCAGCTGGCTTTGCTAGTCCCACACTGAGGATAGCACAGTCTGTCCTTACAGAACAACAGTCACTGGGATATTCTTGAGTGCCAGCAGGGGAGGAGATGGTTCTGGCACCTCATGTCCAGGAGGTTTGGATGTAACCCCCCAGATTTTCTGGAGTCTGGCAATGATTTGTTGGATAATGCTGGAAAAAACATTTTTTTCTTTTGCTGTGGCACATAGGAACTCCTGTGACAAATGAGAAGACTGATTCTTTCACTGCTGGTGCGGTGTGTGGCACAAAAAGCAGGTACCAGGTGTGTCTTCTTAGAATGCTAAATGCAGAGCTTTGTGGAGATGTTAAATGTCTGGGGTGGAGCAGTTTGGGTGATAAATTCCAGAAAATGCAGGTGCTTTAACAAACGGAATACTGGACCTGGTATTCTCTGATTTCAAAGTCTGTTGGTGGAATCAAAACAAGTATAATATACAAAATTATGCATTCTGAGATTAGCTCAGTTGATTAGAGCATGGTGATGATACTGAATTCCAAGGTCAAGGATTTGATCCCCACATGGGCCATTCACTTGAGAGCTGAACTTGATAATCCTTGTGGGTGCCTTCCAGCCTGGAATCCTCTGTAATTCCTCATTAGCTGAAGCACAGGGAACACATGTCTGATATGAGATGATCAGCAAGTGTAATATGCGCTTTGAATAATGTCATAAGAGGCTACTGAAGCTGATGGGAGTTTTTTGCAAATTTGGGGCTCTTCCCAGGGTGGCTCTTTGGCCCTGTAGCATTATTGGAGGTGTCAGTAAATCAGGATGGGAACAGCAGCTCATCCCTCTCAAAGTAGAGAGATATCGGTCACTGACAACTCTGACTTGGTTTTGC
This sequence comes from Ammodramus savannarum pratensis, assembly GCA_020466415.1. NCBI lineage: Eukaryota > Metazoa > Chordata > Aves > Passeriformes > Passerellidae > Ammodramus > Ammodramus savannarum. The sequence goes on along the minus strand of JAHXMQ010000028.1, from coordinate 9,318,934 downwards.
TGTGAACATCAGGAACTGGTGGGGTTTTTGGATGGGAATTCCTGTCCCTTGAGGATGTTTTTTACCTCTTAGTGTCTCTCCATGGCTGGGTTGCCACAACAGCCCAAAGGAAACTGGTACAGGGTTGGTAGAGCCTGCCTGAGCTCTTTCAGGGGGAGGTGATGCATGCTCTGGCCATAATAGCAACTTGATACCCTGACTAACTAAGAAGCCAGGATGCTTGTTTGGTTTTCCCCCCCAAAATGAATAAATTTGCAGTAAATGAGATAGTTTTAGTATTTCTACAATTTATTAATTGTCATATGAATACGCTCTAAAGCAATAACCCTGCATTTTTAGCTGTTAGCCACATGTGATTGTTAAACTGAGGCCAAGTAGTTTTGTAAAAGTCAGAAGGATGATCCTCTAGAACCTAGTAGTCACATTTCACTATAATCTTTGGTTGATGTTAATGATGCCAAAGAATTACTGAAGAAAAATAAATGCCTGGGGGAAAAAAAGCCTTAAGGCAGAGAGTACAAATGGCACCTACAAATGTCTGATATTTCTTTATCTGAAAATCTAGACTGTGTACTCAATCAAATGTTCTCTTCTAGAGATGCAAAACAATGTAGCTCCTGGCTCATCTGCCTAAAACACAGGGTTGAGAGCTATTTTGCAAGGTCCATGTTTCTGCTAATTGTTAATTTGGCAAGCTGGAGATGATTATCAGCAGCATGAGAAGTGACAAGGGTCATCTTGGCCCACACAACTGCCTTAGACACAAGAGTTCTGCAAGTGCTCTGAAGCTGCTCCCTCAAAACACCTCCCTCTATTAATTTGTATTTTAATTCAACCCCCAAAGGTATGTGAAAGCTGCAGAGTATTTTACTGCTGATATGATGTGCCTGTCAGTTGTGTTCTCTGCCAAATCAAGCAGCAATACTTCTGTATGGCATATCTGTAATTAAATATGGAACCCAAGCCTAATGTCTGACCTTGGGGAATTTAATCCAGTTGATTGTAGTGTTGGTGGGAAAATGAATTCCATAATTGAGGCTGAGATCTGATGTCCCCCATGGTATTTGAGTATTCAAATACAAGGTTTTGGGAGAAGTCCATTTCTAATATTCACGCTAATTTATCATTTTAGCTGACATATTTGGATTCCAGAACAATTGTAGTTTAAACAAAAGGAAAACAGGATATTAAAGGATCTGATGGGTCCCATCCAAGTTTTGTGTGAGTCTCTCTCTACTGGCTTTAATGGAATGTGGCCCACTCTGTAGAAATAGTTCTTGAATTCCTTTCACTGGAAACTGATAAAAATTAATATGGCCCTAAAGTGAAACAGACCTGGGAAACAAAATAAAACTCAGCTCTTGGAATTGTCCAAACCATAGGAAGTGCTGCAGTGAAAAAAATACCATGAGAATGCAAGGGAAAACTTATTCTTTCACTTTTAATATTTGAAGTATGAATAACAGAGATAAAGTAAGGGTGGTCTATCTGCTAATTAGAATAGTGCTGCAGATATGGTAAAATGGAAATTAAGTGTTCAGAGCCTTGCTGGGATTGAGACAGTGGGTATTTGAAAGACATGGTTTTTAGGATGGTGCTGGAATGATGTATATCTTATTGACATAACAGCCTTAACAAAAAGTGTACAAATTTAAATAGGAAGCAGTTTTTTTGAAATCTCAATACACTCACCTTTCATTGGGAAAAAGGGTTCCTCAGTGAATGGTATTTTTCCTTTGTTATTTTCATTTGCATGGAATTGTTTCCACTGTGCATGTAGTGTGATGGGGCTATTTTTGTAGTGATGGTTTTGGCTTTGCAGTGCCATGCAAATGGCAACTGCAAGGGTATAGAAACTGGAATTCATACCAAAAAGAATAATGAAAAATACTTTGCCTTTTTTCTATGCACTAACTGCAATGAATCAGATGATGCAGGATCCCTTAATGGTTGGGGTTTTTTCTGCCTTTTTTTTTTTTTTTAGTTGAAGTTATTCTGTGTAGAGTGCCATTGTGGGAAGTCCCTACTCTTCAAGCTGAGAGGAGTTTTTCTGTGACTTAAATAGTGCCAGTAAATTTATCTTTAAATGCAGTGGGCTTTAATCCTGCAGGAAGGCGTTGCTTTGCATGAGAGGACAGGAAAATTCAGTTTTTCTATGGCGGAAAAACATACTAGTGGGCTGTGATAGTATTGAAATAAGTATTGGAACAATACAGTTGTCTATTGGGGGAGAAAAACAGCTTCTAGAAATGTCCTTATCAGAATGCAATAAGGGGCATGTACAGATTTTTATATATGTATTTTTTTTGTGATGGGTTGTTTCAAGTTAATTGTTTGGGGGTCGGTTGAGTTTTTTTTTTTACTTGAATTTTGGCCTCTGGTTTCCAATTCTGAGCAAACACACTTTGCTCAGAATTGGAAACCAGAGGCCAAAATTCAAGTAAAAAAAAAAAAACAAAAAACCCCAACCTTTGTGATTTGTGATTGCTCTTTGTGATCGATGAGCACCCAGACCTCACAGCCCGTGGTGCCACTGGAATTGTGCTCCAAAAGAGTGTCTGGGCCAACACCAAAAATCCCGAGGGTTTAAGTCAAGGAAAATCCCTCTAACCCTGCAAGCAACTTGCAGGGGTAAATGCAGAGTGAGATCTGCACGAGATCACTCCTTGCAGCACAGCCTGGCTAGGAGAGCAGCCTAAATACCCTGCACTGTAAATACCCCAGAAAAATGGATTTGTTGAGTTTATTTATAGGCACTTCTGTGGTGCTCACCACTGCAATATCATTTAATTACTCTTAGGGTGTTCATGCCTTTAATGGAAAAGGATATTTTTTTTTCTCTTCAGAGTTTTGCAAGTGAGGGCTCATCAGTGAACTTAATCTCAAGCCTAAATTGTTAATATTGCTAAAATAATGGGGTTTTCTTCTGAAGACTGCTACTGTTTTGCAGCAGTTTTAGGCAGGTTTCTTAGCAGAAAAGAAGTCATGAATGTACTCTTCATTTTTCCTTAAATGCATTGTGTAGTACATGGGAAATTAAATTTTAAAAATTCTATGATGAATAGTTGTTCGGACTTGCAGCAGTGTTTATCTAGAAATTTGCTTTTTCTGGTAAAGGGCATGTGCCACAGGGAGTATAGCTGCTTGGAAAATATCAATCCCTCCTTCTGTCTCAATCCCCCAAAATCTGATGACAGCAAAAAGAATTTCATTCTTAACAAGAAAATTCTATTGTAAGTTTAATTCGGGGGAAATGAAAGAAACTTAACCATAATTTTTTAAGTGAAATAAAAACATTGTGTGAAGTTCTCAAAATTTGGCCACTGCCCTCTGCTTCTTCAGTCCCTTACAACCTCAGGGTATAATTCAGATTTTTTTATTAGCTGGGCCACCTTGAAGAATATCAGGAGAAATCAGAATCATCTGAAATACTAGGTCTCAAAAATGTGATGTTTAGAGGCATTGGTCCTAGAAATCTTGCTTGAGAGGCTGTGTCCTAGCATTTCTGAAGTTAAGGACTATTTTTAGATGAAACAAGAAGTCCAGTGTATTTTTGAGATTGGTTTGGTCTGAAAATTTAGCAGTTCTCAAAGGAAGACATTTTTATGGGGAAGAAAAATGTCTGGCAAAATAAATGCATTTTATATAAATTTTTCTAACTGGATTTTTTTTTAATCCTAAAAAGAATATTAAGCAGCTTGAAATCTTAATCCTACTTCTGCTACTGATGTGAATCCTTGAAATCAATTTATTTCCTCTGATTTTTGAATACTAATATGAAGCCACAGACTGGAAGAAAAACTGCTATAAAGATTTAACTCTGATCAACCTTTGCACACCTGAAACACAGTAAATAAGTTTTAATATTATCTCTGCTATTATTTTGGGCCAAAATTCTCTTTGCAATGTGATCCAAAAAGGGGAACAGAAAGATAATTTAGGAAAAAATACTGCAACTGTCAAGCCTTTAATCTACATTATTAGCACACCATGTGTGGTTTCCCTGAAAACCAAAAGCAAGCTGAAAGTTTTGACTCTCATAACTCATATGCACAATGAGTTTGTCTTCTGGTGTATGTTTTGTAAGGTTTTTGCCAGCCCTGAGAATGCTGAAACTTGCAAAGGAGCCTGAGGCTAGAAAAAGAGTTTTCTGAGTAAAGAACAAATGGAAATCCAGAGGAAGGGAAGCAACCTGACCCTGGAGAGCTTTCTGGTGATGCAGAAAGTCTGAAGAGGAAGGGGTATGTGCCTCTTCAAAGCTGTGGTTGTTGGAAATGAGCTATTCATAGTGAAATAAGAGCAAAAAGAACAGAAGGAGAACTGATGTGAGAGAAGGAATTTTTTTTTTGGTCAATGTTTGGAGGGACAGAATTTATGCTGGTCCTGCAGATCCTATTGTGGAGATAATTTCTGTGAACAAGGAGGTGAAAATGGTGTAGAGAGGTGGTTCTCCAAGAGCAAGGGATGGGAGGTCCTCATCAGTGTCATCTGCACACCAGGAACAAACTTTGTTTATCCCTGTTGAAAATTCTCTTTTTAAAGCTGGGTGACAGCAGCTGTCACTTATCCTGGGCTTTGGGATTTTGATGTATTGAGATACAAAATGGGGATCACAGATGTAGTGGAAGATTATCTTCCCTTCCACATGTTGCCTGTCCTGATATGAGGGAGAAAAACCCCTTTTAAAGGCAACAGGCAAAACCTCTTTTAAAGACAACCCCTTTCTGTCCAGAAGGTGTGAAGTTGTTTTTTTTTGTTTAGTTATAGGGTAAAAAAAAGGCTCATTGATAAAATAAGCCAAATCTTGTGTTAGCGGTGTTGCAAGCACTGCAGACAAGTATGTTAGAATTACAAAGCTCTCTGTAAAAATCATAATATTGGTTGTAAAGCTCAGATTTCAGAGCCGGATGTCCCTGGAGTTCAGTCATTCCAGTTGGGTGGGTGACTCTAAATCTTGATTCTGATGAACTCAAGGAGCTTGAACTTCAGTGGAGCAAAAGTTCCTTATTGCTTAAAATGAGAAACTTTCTTGGCAACCTAAGAATGGCTTCATTTCTGTGCTGTGGGATGCTCCACACACAGAAAAACCTGCTGCCTGACCCTGTTCTTTCTGTATGGAAACAGCAGAGCAGGAGTGTGCTCATGGCTGGAATGATGGGCCCTGATTTCAGCAGATTTCCTCATCTGCTCACCTGTGAGATGATGTCACATTTCCCAGGTCTTCAGAAAGCCACCAGAAGTTCCCTCTCTGAAGCTGCAGGGGTGTGAGACACCACAGAGGCTGGAGGCACTCCTGGCCAGCAGGTGCTGCTCTGGTTTCCAATGCAGAACACAACGTGGTGATGGGGGACAGACCAAATCAGACCTGGTGGTGTAGGAGAACATCTGTGGGTTGAGTTTTAACACTGAGCTTACAGCATTTTTATCTGGCATACTGGTGGAATGACTTGATGAAGAGAGAAACTTTAATTCACCTTAATTCACTGACTGATGTTCTATCTAGCTAAAATTGCTCTTGTGTTTTCCTCTTCCCTGTTTTTTGGTGCTGTCTTGCTAAACAATTCCTTTCTTTTGCTCTGAGTTGCATCTATTTCATTAGTGACTGAGCCAATTTTGTTTCTGTTAAAAACCTTGAATCTCCCCACAGTGAGAGCTAATATATAATACAAGATATGTTTAGATGTGTTTGTGTATTTCCAGCTCAACAGGTAACTGCTCCACTGAAAAAATTCCATCGATTCAGGCTCCTAAACTGTTCAGATTTGAGCAGCTGGTTTTGTTCCTTGTCACCCCAAAAACCCTTTATGTACCTTACACTTCCATGTCAGTTATTGTTTCCTTTTGGGTTATTTTCAGAGGCTTCAAACAAGAAAAATCAACTGTACTGCAGACATGTGCCTAGCAGGGGTTTTACTGAGACCACCAGCTCATTTCACAGAGGTCATCAAATGGTTTTCCAAGCATGTGCTGGCTTGGACTGGTTTTGAACCATTGACTGAGAGTGGAAATATTTCATATTCCTTGCTAATCCCCTGAGCTTGCTGGCCTCCCACCCCTGTGGCCATTATTTTTAAGGAGAATCAATTAAGTGCAGAAATTCAGCTTTGTGTTCTTTCACTTAGGTCTCCAGCATTCTGTGCTACGTCAGGGAACTTTTATGAAGTCTGGGGAAAAATGTAAAATCAGGAGATTGGGAAGGAGTGAAGCTTGCTTTTCTTTCTAAATGGTAACAAAAAATACATTTAACTATTAAAAGATGTCAACTTTGCATGCTAACCACAAATTTCTGAGCACAGTTTGAATCCTGGTGCTCCTCTTTGGACAAACTGGGTTACTTGATTTCAAGAGGTTTTATGATTTTGATTTTTTTATTCTTTGCAGAGACAAGCAAATCTGATAAACAATGCATACACTTACATCTTGAGTCTCCCTCAATGCTTTTTCTTCATTTTCTTCCCAATAAAGATTTTGGAACTGGCATTTCTAGTCACCACAGTATTTCAGGGATCTACGTCCTTGAATAGGAAAGTAGAGGAGGAGCTGTAAAAGTGTGTAGAACAAAATTATGGGAACTTGACATACTGTCTGGAAAATATGTCTGGAAAGCTGTGGGTTTCCTTTTTACTCATATGCCTCTAAGTGGATTTGCTTTATTGCTATGCCAATAAATAATTTAAGCCATTTATTTGACAGCTTGTGATCCTGTCCATTAGGCTAGTGTGTTTTTGCTATGAGGGTAGAAATTTCCTTGGATTTTTTTCTGCTGGCTCTGTCATGGATAGGTCTACAGCTTTTTTTAAGTCTTAATTGCATGGGTGTTTCTTGCTTTATCAATGCTATTGTAACCTCTGCTGAGCAGAGCACTGATAAATATCTGTTCCCATCTGTAGAAAAAGAGATGAATGAGTTCATTGTTGTGCTACACAAGTCAGGAAAGTGACAGCTTCTTTCCAGCTCTGGAGTCATCTTTAAGCTCTTTCAGGATCTGAAGCTCTTGAACTGCAAAATGGACGTGGGATCTTGACTTACTAGAAAGCTTAGGAAACCTTTCCAGAGAGAGGTTAGGAAATTCTTTTTAGGAATGCTTGCTCTGGGAGTTCCTCATTTTTAAAAAGATATTTTTTGAAATTGTTATTACTAGATATTGACCTTCCCACATTTGTGTGTTTAGCTGTATTTTTCACATTTTTCCTCACGTGGTAACTTCTCTGGGATCAAGTATTAACAGTATCATCTCTAATTTTTTTGGTAGTTCTGTTTGATGCAGTTCAAAACCAACATTTCCCTGCCACCATCCTTCTGCAGCAGTGGCTGATGGCTCTACCTATTTCTGAAAGTAGCATAAGAACCTCAGCAAGGCTTGTGGTGAGCTAATTAAAGGCAGTGTGGCAGAAAGTGCTAAAAACATGCCAGCCCTAAGGGAGGGAAGTTCTCAGTGCTTGCAGAGCTCCTTGCTGCTCCTTTTTTCCTGGTAACTCTTAATGACTGCAGTTAGGGAATTGTGAGAATTCTGAAGATTTGCTTTAGAGCCTGAGATCTCAGTGAGCTTTGTGTAGGGGATAGATTCTGCTGCTTCATAGAACTCCTCTGCAGCCCAAAGGCTCAGCCACATCCCAAAATAACCAGTTTGCTGCCAGTTTAACACTTCTCCTAGTTCAGAAGTTCTGAAGGGCCATTTCTCTGCTATCCTGATGTAAAAGCTGTTTGGTGATTGTTGCTGTCTTAGAGAATCTTGCTTTGTCCATTTTACCTTCCAGATGAGATCCAAATGTGTTTTTCCTTCCAGTAAACTCCTGTTGGGAGTGTCTTCTTTAAATGTTGTTTTAGTTCTCTCCTTTGACTTTCAGCTGAGCTGGAGAGTAGCAAAAGTGTGATCAGATCTGCCTTGGTGAGTTCAGAGTGTTGCTGTGCACTTGGGTTTGAAGGGAGGGATATGAACACTGTTGTGGTCCCACAGAGTTTGTTCCCAAGCTCACTGAAAATAAAGATTGTGCATTTTTAGTCAGCTTCTGCCAAGATCAAGGAGAAAAAAAAAAAAATAAATCTACTTTCTCCTGTAAGAGCAAGACCTTTTTTGTAAAGATTGTATTTCTAAGTTTTTCCCTGATTTTTGTGGTCAGATGCACCAAGATACCCTTAAGGTGGATATATCAGTATATCCAGTCTCTACTTGGCAACATGCAGCTAAAAGAATAAGTGGTGGGAAGGAAAGGTTGTACATCTGTATACAGCAACTTTGGTCTCTGTGTCTCATTTTCATGGAGAAAACCTCCTTTGAGCAGTTTCAGGTTTTTCTCACATGCAACCAGAGTAAGACCAAATCCCTTCCAGCTATCTCTGCGGCAAACAGGCAGTGGGAAAAGCTCCAGCTAGCCCCAAGGAAGCATTTTGTAGCTGTGTCAGTTGTCAGCAGCTTCCTTTCCTCTGACACGACCCTCTCAGTACCACAAAGCCCTTTCCTGGCTGAGTGGCAGTGTCTGCTCTCAAAGCAAATCCAAATCCCCTCAGAAGCCCTGGAAGGGAGATGATCCTGCCCTGATGGATAATTTGCTGGGATAAGTGGAAGGTGTTCCTCTGGAGTCACTTTGGCTTTGCTGATTTACATGCAAATCATTTCTTGATGTATTTTTATAGACTATTTCCATGTTGTCTGGAAACGAGAAGGATTAATGTGTCTCATACTTGCTGACCTGACCTCCTCTGTCCCAGTTAAGCTCATCTTCTCCCTGCAAAACTAACTTATCATAAGAATTGCTCTTCCCTTTTCTGAGTTTAAATGATCATTTACAGTAAGGGCAGTAACTTTCTGTTAGTCCTGACAAATATTTTACCCTTTGTATTTTATCTTCCTTCCAGAAACTGCTGATTTGTGTTCTCACCCTGTTGCCTCTCCCCCTCTTGCTTTATGCCTGTTCAGTCCCACTTTGCATCACTGCCATGGAACACTGGAAGTTGTGCCTGTTCTCAAAATAATCACTGCTGTCCCCTTTCGTGACATCTTCCAGAATACTGTAACAAAAGGTGAAAATTTGTCAGCTGATGTTTCACCTGCCTCAGTAGCCTGGGGTCCATTGCTTGCTCTGATGTTCTTGATGAAATTTTGGAGCCCAATTAAATACCTGGGTTGACTTTGCTGCTCCAGCATTCCTCTGCAGAGAGAGCTATCACAAAGTAAGATTAATAATTTACAGGAGGTGTCTATCTTAAACTAAAATCTAGGATTAAAATCTTGGGAGAGATAGGTGGGGCAAATGACATATCTGGCATTTCACAGGGCAGGAAAATCTGGTGCCATAAGAAGTGAGTGGAAGGCCATAGGATGGATGAGGGTTCACAGATAATTTCAGCCACTTTTCCAGCATTGAGACACTTGGGAAAGGTGCTTTCCTTGAATTTGAGAGTTTTATACTGCTCTTGCTCATAATAAAGATAAAAATGCAGGGAGGAATCACTGATGGTGTTGGAAGTGCTGAGCTCTTGGGTCTCTTTGCTCCCTGTGACATGGAAGCACTGGTGGCCACAGAGTGTTGCTGAGTTTGGGCAATGTGAATAATAGTGGGAAATTAGGAACAAAGAGCATTTGAACTTCTGATCAGCAGTTCAGCTATGCACCAAAATGTAAACATTTGGCAAAAACTGTCTGGCACACATGTTTCGGATTTCAAAAGATGAGTTGAAAGTTTCTGGAAGCTTAAGGGCTTTGATGTTCTCAAGTTCCTTCAGAATGAATTCCCCCTAAATGAATCTGTGAGGAATAGATTCTCTTGTCTAAGAATTCATGAAATGTCTTGGAATTTTCACATTTTTCTTTCTATCATTGTTGGTATATTCCATAAACAGGCAGTAAAGCTACATGGCACCCTTATATTTTATAGTATCAGACAAAAGCTCAGGGGGCTGCAGCCTGAATTTTGAGTGCAGGCAAGCTGGGTGACAGAGGTGGAAAAAGACTAAGCATTTCTTGAAATTTGCAGCCCAACTAAGATGTCTCTTCCTTTGGCAGCTACTTTGGATCCTCTTGTGCCTAAAGATCCTCTGCTGCAGACTTTACCTGTTCCAGTGCTTTTAATCATGACTAAATAATCACTACTTATAATAATAATTATATAATAATCAATTTTAATCACTACAAAGTAATTGACAAAAAAGGTGCTCAGCCTACCTCTGTAGTTTGGAAATGATGCTGGTTCTGTGTGCAGGGATTGTGTGAGGGTCAGGATTTCCATGGAGAGAGGCCACAAAGGAATGAGTGTTCAGGGAGTATTGCCCAGGACAGAGTAGCAGATATCCTCTCCCTTTTCTCTTGAAAATGTCAGAGGTCATTTAAACCTCATAAGAACCCCAAATCAGCAAGAACCTTTCTGTTTGGTGAGAGCTGTGGTTTGGGATCAAAATGGGTTTGTAACATTTTTACTGGTGCTGAAGTCTATGAAGAATCTGCCCAGAGTAAAGGAGATGGGGAACAGGGTATCCACAAATAAGTCCAGAAGTTAAAAATTCGTTGTTTTTTTTTTTCCTCTAAATAGGCATGGGGCATAATTTTGCTATAGATTTGGTTTTATAGGTAGGGGAAATGTAGAAGAAAAGTATAGAGCTGCTCTTGTACAGGTCATTATGCCAAAAAAATTACCTCCTCTAATTTAGATAATCTTTGCTTGGGCAGTGAGATTTTTTGAGCACAACACCCAATATTTAGTCAGTCTCAACTCACCAGCTCAGCACCAGCATCCTCTGACTGCAGCCCAGGCTCACTCTGCAGGCCTGGCTGCAGAAGCAGATGCCAGAAAATCAGTTTAGCATGTCAGCCCAGCCCAGAGCTGCAGGCTTGGGGAGGAGGGATGAATGGAGGCACAGTTCTGGTGCAAACCACATGGGCTGGAGGCTGCCCTCTGATTTACACATATGCTGGGCTGGGGGCAGTGCACAGGTGGATGTGGAGGCAGAAAAAGGCACATTTGTGTTTGTTTTTTTTATTAAAAAAAAAAATCTCTGCAGCCAGATCTGTCCCAGTCTGGTGCATGCTTTGTGCCCATCCAGTAGCTAACCTCATACCTGAGGCCAGATTACAGAATCTGGTGTTAGTTCAGAGTGACTTTGTACTGCTGCCAAACAAGGAACAGGCTCATTGCTTACTCTCCCAATCAGAAATACCCTGTAAAAAGCAGCAGAACACAGAATTAGGCTTGCATGGTTTAAACATTAAACAGCAGAACCAAAGGGAAAGATTTGTGTCTGTATCAGCCCCAAGCCAGGCTATTTCTATTACTGTTTTTCCAGCTAGACATGCAGCTTGTGTGAGCAGTGCTTGCTCCTGATGAAAGCAGTGACATTTTTGTGGTGTGGGTGGCAAGTGGAGCCTTTAAATGGGCTGGTATGAAAAATGCCAACATCCCTGCAAATCTCCTCAGTGCATCTGGGCTCATTTTCAGCCCAAACTGACCTTAAACCTTTTCACAGGATGAGGGATGTCTTGAGATGGTGTTTGTATGGCTGGGCACAGAGGCCAAGGCCTGGCTTCCTCAGGTAGATAATTGTGATATCTGGTTAATTGAGCCCAAAGGATGTGTGCAGGTGTGCTGCAAGCTGCAGAAACATTTTCCCCTTTTCCCCCTTTTTTTCTGTTTAAACAGATAGAATTTGGAGATATTGAAACATGCTAAGTATTTTACGAGTGCTGCATCTTCCTCCCACCCCTACTCCAGTTTTATAGCAGAGCTGAGCCTGGTAAAAAAGTTGAGTCTATCAAAACTAGGCTGGTTGGGAGAGTTAAAAATGGACTGATCTGCTTGGTCACCCAAGGAAGATCAAAACTGCATTTCAGGGTCTTTAGTGAACTGAGTTGTTCTTACCTGACAGTTCTGGAGTATTTCAGGTTTTTATCAGTGAGTGGCCAGCCTTGCCCATGAGCTGTTTAACATGCTTGAGACATGTGGGCTGTAAATTGGTGTAAGGAGCTTGAGGCACAGATTGTTGATATCTCTCCCTCCCCAGCCACTGTAAATGCTTGTGGAAGTGTGCAATGTAAGGATTTGCAGCTGGAACAGTTGTGAAGTCTGGGCAAGAAAAGCAGGAGCACAAGCCTCTGTTTGGCAAACACAGCCAAAGGTTCCACTCCACTGTTATTTGCACATCTTAGTCCAGGCTCAGGCTCAATGGGTTTGACAAACTCATAGTTTAAGATTCCTGATTAATGGCCCAATAAATAAAGCTTGTGATTTTTTTTTTCCTGTGTTCTGTTCCATACTGCCTAATTTTCATTTGGAGCAGGTATTTTCCTCTTGGGAGGGGAAGGGAGGGCAGAGAAGTCCCTGTTGAAGTGATGGCTGCTGGAGTTTGAGTGGCTGCTCATGGATATAGGGTCTGATACAGCAGAACTCCAGTGTGAGGAGTGTAAATCCCTTCAGGAAGCCAGCAGGCAGTGTGGGGTTGATGCAGAGGATGTCTTTCTATCAAATCTGAAGCTTCTGTGCTCCAAAACCTGGAAGTTCTCTGTGAAACAGCTATAAGAACCTTTTGCACACTGTCCAAAATTTTACTTTAATTTCTGTAAACACCCAGAAAAAAAAAACCCCAACCCTTAACAGCTCCCCCAGACTGTATCAGGTAACTACGGCACAAATGCAGGGCATGGAAACTTCTATTTAAACACTTAACACTGAGCAGAGTTATAAGCTACTGCAAAGGGGGTGTCCTGTAATGGAAAATGTGATGCAGGATGAGCTGGAGGAGAAGCTGCCATTGGTATGTGAGGCTGCAGAGCAGGGGTGGCTGGTTTTCCTTCTGCCTCTCCACCTAAGCTGTGTAAGCAGCATCTGCCACCAAGGTTGTTTTTGCATTAAATTTCAAACTTGAGGTAGAATTTATGAGCTAGTTTACGGTTGTGTTAGAACTTTTTTTAAAATTACAAATATACATGCTTTCAAGTAGGATCTTTCAAATTTGATGCTGGGGGAATCATTCATACTCAGGTTCTGAATAAGAATATATTTTGTTTTGTCTGAACCAGTATGTAAAATGTCAGCTGCTTTTCTCCCTTGATTTTCTCCCTCTCCCCTCTCCACCCCAGAAAATGATATAATTTCTCTCCAAAATGCCACAGTGGCCATTTTTCCAGCCCAGCTCCTTCTGGGAATTTTTAGTCCTAGTCTGAAGACTCATAAAGGTTCCATTACTCTTCTAATTAGGAAATAAAGAAGGCTCATTATTTTGTGAGGGGCAAAGGACTTAAACCTGTAAAGCAATTATTTCCATGGTGAAATCCTACCCATAATTGGGAAATCAAAATGGAAGCCAAAGAGATTAAGATGCCAACAACTCATTTGACATGAGAAGGAAGGGGGGAAAGCCCCCAAGACTTGATTGTCCCTTTTGTAGTAATCCTTCTTGCCAGAATGTAAAAAAACCTCCTAAACATCTGGCAGAGTTAGGTTAGCAAGAGTGAATGAAAGAATTGAGACGCACATGAAGGGTTACAACAGCAAGTTAGAAAATGATTTGTAGAAACTGGATGTGCAAAATCCCCTGTGCCTGCAAAGTGACAAGGAGAGGAGTAAGAAAACAAAAAAAATTATGACCCAATTTTGGGAGTTGAGGAGTGCAAATCTTGCTTAATATCCAAGGTTTCCCAGCTGATTTCTACCACTGCTCTAGGTAAGGCTGGCTGTCTCTTGCTGCAGCTGAGCCCATTGAGTTACTAGTGCAGAATTACAGTCACCTTTCCTTATTTGAAGGGAGGGAGAAGGTAGGAAGGGGTAAAAAATCTGCAGGATGTCTCCACGCCAAGTTGTCAGCTTGCTTCTTGATTTTTTTAATTTTTTTTTTTTTTTGTACAACTTCTAGGTAAAAAATGAACCAATTTAAAATTAGGACAATAAACTGGTGTATCACTGACAATATGTTTCAAGAAGCCTTCCCAGTTTCCTATTTAAGAAATATGAATTTGGGGGTGAAAATGTTCTGAAAATATTCAGAAGAGGGAGAATGTGTCTTAGAGCAACAAGGAGGGTTCGCTTCCTCAGAGTTTTAAAATCCTTCATCACTCACTACTGTCCCACTTGATTTATGCTGCCTAAGGTGGGCCAGCCACACTTGAGCACTACAATAGCCAAATACATAATAAAACACTAAAAAAAGCCATAAAAGTTTTACACAGAGGATGTGACCAGCATAAACAGCTCACAACATGTGTCTAATGCACAGTATAGGTGTCTGTGGAGCAAGAAAACAGGCATTGTTTAAAAAAGAAACTTTGTGTTACACTAGACAGCCTAAATTCATAACAGCTCTGACCCTGGTGCCTCCCTCTGCTCATGTGCTGGGATCCTGCAGAACTAAACAATTTTGCACCAAAATCTTGGAGTGTTTCCATTTTGGCAAAAAGTGCTGTTTGGGGCAGACAGGCATTGTTGCTAAGGTGCAGGGATGTGGGGAGGCTGATCCAAGTCTTTGCTTCCTTCCTTCCTTCAGGTCCCAGTTTTCCTTCCCAGATTTCTCCTGAATAATCAGGGCAGGGGCTGGAGTAAACTTCAGGTCATGGTTTACTTCTGCTGCAGAAGAGAGGGAACCCAACAATATTAAATGGAAATAAAAATGCAAGCTTCAATGAATGAAGTGATAATTCATCTGAGAATTGCCCTTTCGTGCTCATTCCCACTGAAAATTTATTTTGCAATCATGCCTTCACCCCTTCCTTTCAACACCTCTTGTTGCAGATGAACTTGCTGTTTGTGTGTCTGGGCAGCACAAAAGCATTTATAGGGGAATGCCCCCCACTCTTCAGAGTTATCTCTTTACTCATGTGTGCTGTGGGATCTGCTGTTGTTCTCTAGGAAATATTCCCTGGCTAGGCTTGGTTTTAGAGCAAGCTGGCTTTGAGGTGAGTAATCCTGAGTCTGTGCCTCTTCATTTATAGCAGAGAGTGGGAAAATTGCATTGAAAAGAAATGTTCTCTCTAAAATCAGAATATGTGTAAACTGAGCTTTTACCTAACCTACAGAAATATTGCTTGTGATGACAAATTTGCACAAAGCCTAAGTCCTGCCACAGACTTAATTCTAAATCCCCACTTTCCCCTTAATCTCAGTGCTCTGTTGAACACTGTCCTTGTGTTTGCTGGAAGAGACACAGATGTTAATTCAGGTTTGGGAACTCAGAGCACAGATTGGAGTGCTTGACACCTCATTCAAACTGCAGTGATGTGAGGCACGGGGCTTTCTGTGTGTCTGTGCTGACAGTGCTGGACACAGAATATCCTCAGAGTATCCCCAGCCTGCTCTGGGCTCTCTCTGGAAAAGGAGATGCAGGGGCTGAGCACTGATGACAGTAGGAATCAAGTACTGGGCTTTTTCCTATACTTTATAAAGTAAAGCTTGGCTATAAAAAAGGGAAGGGTTTGGAAATTGCCTTGACAGATTTATTCTTGTTCTGTATGAAGCCCTAAGGCTGTGGCTGTAAACACTGTCTTGTATCCATCAGGGATGCTGCCACCACCACCCCATGTACCTAATTAGTTCTCAGTAATGGACTACAGCCTTACACATCCAGCTGCCACCTTGAGCTTCACCACTGACCTTTAAACTACTCATTTCTGGGTGATGTTCAGATTTCCTGGGTCATGTGCAGCCTTTGAGCAAGTTTCAGGGGTTCAGAAACTTGAACTCCAGTTCCTTTTGGGGGAGCTATGGCTCTGATGTGGAGTTTCCCCCCATTTTGTACAGACTCATCTCTCTTCTTTGTGCCATTTCCAGACCTCTACTCTTGTTCTCTGGGCTGCTGCTTTGTCCTGTTGGGGCTGTATGATGAATGGTGAAAGCAACAAACATGGATATTTTGCAAAGGTACTTTCAAACCTCCTGTACATTGCATGGGCACAGCCGGTGATAGACGCACAACTTCAGAAAAAGACAAATACTGCTTGGAAAGCCTGGGTTCATTTTCCTCTTGCCACTTGACAGGCTCCTCCAGGAGTGTTCCCACCTCCTTTCTTTTCCCTCTTTATCATGGTTTCTGGTAAAGGATTCTCTTTTGACAGAATATACCAGGATAGTAAAACAAATGATGCAGGAAAATTTTAAGATAGCTTGATGACTGAACTATTTAATACTTGGACTAGTGGAGCAAACTATTTACTTCTTGTGTTTGTGCACTCGTTCAAGTGATATTTATATCTCAGAGAAAAACAGGCAATGTCTGGAGAGAGATCTTGTAAGGCTGGGTTTGTTTGGGGCTGGGTTTTGAGCATTTCCACAACATTAACATAAGTCTGCTTACAGGAAATGGAAAGAAAGCATGAATTTTGGTACAGGAATTAAAAAATACCTGACCTTTTCAAAATGGAAATGCTTCTGTGTGAGTCAAGGCCTCTCTGATGGCATTGCCTTGCAGCTGAGGGAAGTACAACCATCTGGGTTGTTTTGTTCTGTTTGTCTCTCATGTGATACTTTCTGAAAGCTGCCAAATCCTCCCAAATCTTGGGTGGCCTGGGCCTGAAACAATGAGTGGTCCAATTTCCCATACTTTTGCAGTATGTAACCACCAATATATTTTTATTCCTGATTAAATTTGGACAGGGTTTATAGAAAATACCCTTCCCCTTGGAGACAATGAATCAAAATGCCTTTTACTAATCCCTTTGAGCATATGAAGTTGAAGTTCATAAGGCAGAACTTGTACTGCAGGAATTTCCTAATCAATCACAACTAATCTGGAAGATAAGATGAAAAAGCAATAGGGAAATTGGTCACTGTGTCAAAAAGCTCAGGCTAAGTATTTTTCGGGATATTTCTCTGTGCTTCTTCACACATCTTTAACGGCTGCCAAGAAATCATAATAGAAAACAATGAATGAATAATATAATTTCAGGAGCTGAAATTAGTTCTGTTGGAGTTTTTATTAATAGATTTGCTGAATATCACTGGACTTTATTTCAGAAGAATTATTTTTTTTGTTGCCTTTTTTTGTTGAAATGTTATTGGAGGGGTTCTGAGAGCAGTTGTTGCACATTATCAGAGCATTCATTTCTATTTCTGGGAATACTTTATTACAAAGTATTTATTATAAAAATTTATAATAAAGTTCAGTGGAGAATTAGAAAGGATGTCATTTGACATTATGAAGAGGAGATATACATCAAACTTAACTGGATTTTTTTTTTCCTTTTAATTAAATAATGAACTTGAGGACATTTTGGAAATGTTGGAATCCCCCACGAGGCCTTTGGGACTCTGACCACCCCAGTGAAGAGCTTGAATGGAACTTTGCCTGTTCATAGCATTGTGCAAATTCTGTTTAGTGCTCAGTGTGCCTCTGGCACAGGTGGGGATGGAGCTGTGGGAGGGAAAGGGGAACTTCCCTTGCATTTCCCAACAGCTCCTGGTGGCTCCAGGCGGATGCTGGGGGCTGGTGGGATTCCTCTGCTGAGCACTGGGGAGTAATCCCTGCTCATGTGGGCTGGGGGGAGCCAGCAAATCCCCTCTCTGTGGTTTTAGGAGCTCCTGACATGCAGTGAGGGCGGGATGACAATGGTTTGAAATATGGAGCTGTGCATTGCAGCTGCCCCAGTGCCTGCTCCTGCAGCCAGCAGCTCAGTGGTTTTATGGTGTGGCTCAGGGGCTGTCAGAAATGGGGCTGGTGTCTCCCTGAAGGATGGGGAGTTTATCCATGATCCAATCAGAAGTGGGAAGTGTTGCCAGGAGGGCTGGGCAGGGAATTCAGCTGTTTCTGTGATGTTTGGTTTGCATGCATCTGGGTATGAAAACTCTGTGATTTTGCGGGAGCATTCAATTGTGTTTAACTGCTCAATAACCTGAGTGGCATTTTTTAAAATCAAATATGGAATAGTTAGGGTTTGTTTTGAGCACTAAAAGTTGGCAACTAAACCCCAGGGAGCTGGGGGTGCTCAGCCTGGAGAAAAGGAGACTCAGAGGTGACCTTATCACTCTCTACAGCTCTGAAAGGTGCCTGTGCTCAGGTGGGGCTGGGCTCTTTCTCCAGGAACTGACAGAAACAGAGGACATGGTCTCAAGCTGCATCAAGGGAAATATAGGTTGGAGATTAGGAGAATATTTTTTACAGAGAGGGTGATAAAGTTCTGGAATGGTCTGCCTGCCTGGCCACCATCCCTGGGTGTGTTTAACAAAGCCTGGATGTGGCACTGGGTGCCAGGGTTTAGTTGGGGCTGAGTTGGTCTTGATGATCTTGAAGGTCTCTTCCAACCTAGGGGAAAAAAAAAGGCAGGAGTGAGTTTCTGAACCCATTATCAATTTAAAGCCTCTTTAAAAGCTACGGACACTTCTTAGAAAACCCATAAAATGTTATTTTTTTTTCTTCTTTGATTTGCTATGTGGTGTTGTAGCGTGCTAAATTCTAGAAAAAGTTAAATTTGTGCTATTTCTTCTAATGAATCCAAACAATGGCTGTTAGCTAGGAATTCAACACAGATCCTGACACTCAGAAGCAGCTCTGACTCAAGGCATTTGCATGTTTACCCTGATGGTTATAATATCATATGTGGTAGATGCTGGCAAGGACAATCCCTTCCTTTTACCCAAAAGCATTTAGTAGTGGTGAAAAGACTTTTGTCAAGGCAGGCATAATTCTTTCCATATTTGTGCTTTAAAAAAAAGTTCACTGATTATTTTTTATTTATGAATGTTGTCCCTGTGGCTGAAAATAACAAAGATGTTAACCATGAGCCACTGGTGACTGGTTTATATCATCAGTATCTAGACTTGCAGCCTTGGGAATTGCTCCTGATGACTTGTGAGGCTGAGTGCTGGAAGTGAGAGGAGTGGTAGTGGGGCTACCATAGTAAAGGGTAGCATAGGATAATCTAGAGAGTTTCATGGAAGAATTTATTTTCTTTATAGGAAAATATAATGAATCCTCAACCAAATGCTCTTAAAGATGTCTTTTTGATGTTTAATGGGGAAAAGGCTGCTGCTTTTTTTGAGCTTTGTATCCTGAGACTCTTATCAAGCCAGCTCTGAGGTCTGTTTGGTGAGGGGTACTCTGAACATGTGTCACAGACATACCAATGTTCATTTTTTGTGGTAACTCATGAATCAGGAACACAAAGCCCATGAACACCCATAGAAAACTGTGAGCTGCTTGCATTGCTGGCTCCCTCTGATGCTGCTAAAGCAGATAAGCAGTGATTCCTTACAGACATCATTTGAGGTATCTGGAAGCACTTCTTGTATCCAATTTACCAATGCAAAGATTCAGGAGTCTTTCCTGATGATAAATGTCTTCTCTGAGGAAGTGGCACCTGAGGAGATCCTTGTCTTACAAAAGAACAACTCCAGACAGGAGTTGAGAGTTGAGTATTGCCTTTCCACACCTCTAGAAACAGAATTGGAGCAAACTCATTAAAATAAGCCATGAGTTTGCTGTAAAGTGGTGACTATATTCACACTACTCCCCTTAGGCAGTGGTAAAGTGTGGACAGTAATAAATTCACTGTTTCAAGCAAATACTGGCAGAATCAGGTATTCCTGCCAGCAGCTACCTCTGCTTCATTTTTCTTGAGTAAATTCAGTTGTTTGAGGTGCCTTTCTCTCTCCATGGCTTGCCACCCTCAGGGATGTACTGAGGAGCAGCTGCAAGTGCTGAATTCTCTTACAGCAGGCAGAGCTGCACAGGAGACCTAAATGAAGATCACAAGTGCTGTTTGCAAACATGGGACTTAAATGGGCTCTGCCCATGCAGGCTGTGCTTTTCATTGGAGTCCAAGTTAATGACCCTGCCCCAGCCTCTGCTCCCTGCCTGAGCCAAGCTGCTGAGGCTGAATGGCTCATTAGCATCAGAGCACAAAGGGGGCTCGTTCTCACATTGGTGCCACAATAGGAGGTGTCAGAGAATATTGATTTGATTAGGCTGATACTTGGTGTAGCCTGCTCGAAGGGAGGGGAGAATCAAGGCCAAGGAATATGCCTCACCCTGTACCAGCAGCTGTGTAATTTGTAAGCTGGTTGCAAAAGCAGATGATGGCACCATCTTTTCTGCCTTTTCTGGAAAACAATACTCGAATTAAAGCCAAATTTGCAAGGAGGAGTGTGTACTGTGCAATTGTTTGGGGCAAAGGCACTGATTTGTCTCAAAGTAAGGCACATAGAGACTGTAGAGATTGTTGAGCACTGCTGCTTGCACTTTGTGCCATTTTTCATAACTGGCAGTGGAAAATGGAGGTGTTTGGAAAATGATACTCATCTGCTGTCCATAGTTGGTACTCTGTGTGAGAACTAGGCATGTTTTTTAAAAGAGGGATTCCTGAGAGCAGAGTTCCCTTATTCTGTGTTCACCTGCAGAAAAAGTGTGTAAAATCCCCACTTTTGGAAGCATTGCAGAAGAGCTCTTTTTTTTTTTTTTTTTTTAACTTTTCTGCTAGTGAGTGAAGGTGCTGTGAAGTCTCTGTTCTTTGGGGGGCACTGTGCACTAATAGCTAGGCTTAGTTTTGTAGTGGAAAAGCGCAGGTATCCTGTTTTCTTTGGAATATGGGCCACTATGTTGTTTGCTTTGCTTTTAGTAAGGTAAAGTCACTGTGACCATGGTTAATTCTTTCTTGTTGTGGGCAAAATATATTTTTCCAGCAGGTTTTTTGGATGTCATTTTAGTTTTGATCTTTTTTAAAGTATAAATGTGCTTTGCATGTGTTTATTTGTCTTAACTCAGAGAAATAAAATACTTCACCTATAACATCTGTGCACTACTGGATATACAGATATGCCACACCAAAGTGAATGGCAAAGGGGTATAATTATATGCCAAACTTTTAATTACTTTAATCCAAGGTGAGCAAGTGCTGCTCATGGAAACACTTGACTAAATAAATCCTACTCTAGGGTGCTTAGTCTGTTCCCTGTAGCCAGGGGGCTTTTCTTTCCCAATACCTTTAGGTAAGCTGAAAACTGGTACCATCTATTCCTTGCTTGGTTTTAGTGACCTGTTTTTTGATTCCTGAACCTTCAACAGCATCCAGTATTCACAGATTGCTTTCCTTAGCACTCTGAAGAATTGTGTTGCTTCTCAGGTAGAAGGAGAGCACAGACTTTGCCATTCATGGGGGGGTTTGGGGCACTTTGAGTGAGAGGCTTTGTGCCCTGGGCATGTGTTAAAAATCCATGATGGGAATAGCTCCTTGCAGGGCTCTGCCTCTTGCACTGGCTATGAATGAGTCCTAGGCAGATTGAGGCTGGAATTTGTGTTAGGAAGTGCCCCCTTCTCAGTCCTTAGATTCTAGTCCTGTGTCTAAGCAGCATTAGATTTTTTTGCGCCCTGTGGTTTTTTTTGTGCCCCCATTTTTTCTCCCCCTGGTTTATTTTCCCCCTTCTTTTTTCAGCC
>JAHXMQ010000028.1:9281006-9297495 GCA_020466415.1 Ammodramus savannarum pratensis | reverse complement strand
TTTTTTTTCCTTTTTTTAGCTGACTGACACTGTACTGCACACAGCCCTGTGTTTGAAGAGATGCTCAAATTTCCCTGCTCTCTTTTGTGGTAGTTTTTACACCCTCTTTGAGCATGCTGGTGGCTTTGAAGTCCTATGAGTTGTGCTGTTTCAGGCCAAAAGATGTTGCCTGAAGCAGCATGTGTAAAACTTTCCTAAAAAGTTACCTCTGCCTGTCTTACACAGAAGCAGCTTGTCTGTGCCCAGGAGGTAATTTTGGGGATGATCAAACCTGCTCGTGGTGTGTGGGCTTTTCCCTGCTGCCCTCACTCAGCAGCAATCCCCAGCCAGAGCTGCCAGCTGTGTGGCTTGCTCACAAATCTCAGCTCCCTCACCTTCATGTCAGAGGGGCCTCAGCTGTGAGCTCCAGCACCTGGGGGATGTGTGAGATGAGCTGTGGAAATGGCACAGCCATGGCATCACTCAGAAACGTCTGCTGGGGCTGGGGAAACCCACACTGGGCTCTTTCGGTGCTGTCAGGAGGTTTGGGAAAATGTGCAGAGCCAAGCCACGCTCTGTGAGCTGGCCTGGAGGGAGAGAGGAGCTGTGAGCAGGGCTGGGGTGCTCAGCACATCTTCTGCTGCTCTTCAAAGGAGGGAAAAGCCGAGTGTGAGCTGGTGAATGTCTCCTGGAGTGCTCCTGCTGCTGACTTTGCTCTGGGTGTGTTCCTCACCCAACCTAGTTCCTGGGCCAGGGGAGGTTTAGTCCTCCATCCATGAGACACAGGTGCCACCTGCCCTGGTATAGGCAACAAGGCCTCCTGCAAGGCCTGGTTAACCTGGACATCTTGTGTAAGCTGAAAAAAGGCCCCTCATCTTTGATGGTGAGGTTCCACTTATCACTTCTATTCCAGAGGGGCTGGAAGTGAAGGATGGTGCAGTTGTGCCTGGTCTTTCAGGGGCTGAATATTCCAACAGGTAGTGAAGAGCAAGAGGAGTTTGTTTCATGTTGCCAGAGAAGGAAGTCCCATCTCTCCTCTCAAGATTTCCTTTAGCTCCTTAGAGGTTGTACAGGGTAGGACCAAGCTCTGCCTCATCCATGTGACCCTCCAGGGATGTGTTTTGTCATTGGCAATGTTAAGACTCCTTTCCATCCCTGTTGTGCTCAGAGACAAAGGACGGCAGAGTTTCACAGTGGAATCTTGCACTGTGGAGGTGTGAAGGGAACCCAAACCTGTCAGGTAAGAGCACTTTCTAAAGATTTGTGTTTTTGCTGTGAGCATTAAGACAGTTTGACCTACTGTTATCTGTGAAGACCACAAAAAATTACAATTTGAGGGTGAGAGGCAAGAACCAGTTTGGTACAGGTGGGAAGAATGGCCTTCCCTGTGCTGTATTTGATGCTCTGTGTGCATCCTGCTGTATTGTGGGAATATGAAGGTGTGGGGTGGTTCAGGATGTGTCTTTGGAGAGGTTTAGGATGTGTCTCTGGAGAGGTTCAGGATGTCTCTGGAATGGCAGCTGAAGACATTGCAGTGACAGTGGTGGGACAGTGCTGCTCAGTAGGGATCACCTCACCAAGTCAAACAAGAGAAATAATTTTGGGAAGCTCAATAATAGCAATGGCTTCATTATGAAAAGCAAAATTTAGTCCCTCCATAAATACCCCCACAGTTTTTCCAGGCAGGGATCAGAGCTGCTTTGGGAAGAAGGCACTCTGGGGCTGGACCAGCAATGACCCAGGTGGACCCTCTGGCCATCACTGTCTGTGAGCCTCAAGGGCTTTGTGGTGCCAAAATGCAAATGGTTCAGAGTGTCTGTTCAACCAGAGCTGCCCCCCAAGGGGATGATATTCACTGGATTTCCAGACCACAGATTTACCTCAGCTTTAAACTGTAAATTTTGTAGGAAAATTTGATAAACCTGTGAGAGGCCCAGTCGCGACAGATTTCCAGCTACTTCTAACATGGTTCTTCTGAGGGAGAGCCTGCACGCTGAGGGCTAAGAATGCACTAATAACCCAAAATGTAGAAGTGCTTTGACTCTTATCACAAGCAGTCCCACCCTTGCCCTGTGTTATCAAACTTTGGAGCTTAGCAATGAGCACTTGCAGGGCCCTTCCTGACTGTGATAGGGTATTGATATCAAATTTGTACTTGATTTAGGGGTTTCATTTCTGCATGAACTATTTTTCTCTATTTCCTACATGTGCAATCATAAGCCAGAATTTGGGTTATTCCAGTCACAGAAATATTTTTAGGTCTGGGCTGTGGCACAGAGGGTCTCTCACTGTTAAAGCTAAGGGGGGAGGCTGTGGCTAGACTGGCAGTCCTGGTGGTGAGGGCAAGGGCTACTATGGGAGTTCCCTAAATTGCTACAACTGTGGATTTAGGCAGGTTATAACTGCATTTACAGCAGGCTCCTGTCATAGGATGCAGAAGGGCACCCACCAGAATTTAACTCTGCATTCTTCAAAGCTCAGGTTTCCAGTTTTTTCTCCAGGAAAACTCTGGGCTCTGTGACATTTTGTTGGCTTCAAAGCTTCAGGGCATGGAATTCAAAAGTTCCTCTCAGTGAAATTCAACTGAGCAAGAAGGATGCAAGCTTTACTTTTCGTGATGTAATTATCCCAAAGTAAAACTGTTTTTTTTTTGGTGGAATTTTGATGGGAAGGAGACTTGGAACACAGAGTTTGGGATTAGCAAACTTGCTAATATATTTTTTTTCTTACCATGAGTTAGCAAGGGAATATCAAAGTCATGGTAAGAAAAAAAGCTAAAATACTGCAATAACCCAGTTTAAAAAAGGTAAAATACCACAAAAAAACCCCCAGTTGCTTTCAGCTTTAGGTAGTGCATCCCTTCTGGCTCCCTGTTGCAGTGGACACTGAGTTTGTAGGGGTTGATGGCTGTGCTGCAATGAGAACCTGAGGGTACTCCTAAGCTTCCCTTTTCTCTTTTGAGAGCCCACATCCCTTAATCCTGCTTTGTTCTTAGCCTGGATTCTTCAATGTTTTCCACCCTAAAAATCTGGGGGATGCTATGATCCAGGAGAGATTTGTAATTCCTTCCTGAATAATGTCATTACCTCTTTTTATTTGGTCATAGATACATAGGCTAATAATTTCTGTAGTAAATGGAATGACTGAGAACAGGGATTTTGTTCTCTCTTGTCCAGTAAATCCCACCAAACGAAGTCATATATATGCTGTAGGTATTACTTTTAATATTTAAAACTGTTGTAGCCACATCATGGGAGCTGTGTGGCATTAGAAGAATTTTCCAAAGGGTTGTTAAAATGAAGGAAAAAAGTGCCTTCAAAAAGCGAGCACTACTTTTTGCTTCATATAATCCAGCAGTGACATTTAAAATGGCACAGGAATAATTATGATTTCTTGCTGTAAATCTGCATAGATTTGGCTCTGAATTATTTTTTTATGCTGTAAGGATTAGTTTACTGTCTGTGGACTGGATCCTTCTTGCATTACACATGTGACTGAATCTGTGGGGCCCAGTGGCCAGAAAGAAGGACCCAGAAAGGCATTAAAATAGTTTAGCCCATTCAGCTGCAAAGTCATCTTACACATAGTTTCCCTCTACCTGGTTTTGTGTATGTTATTGTCAAATATGAATCTGCAGAACATCTCCTGGTCTGGAATCTCATTCCCTTGGAGCAGTCAGCTGCTCTGCAGGCTTCCTTAGTGGCTGGTACACGTTGGGATCTCTGTACTGTGCTGTTTTCCAGGCAATCATTTTCATCTTTATTCTCACCCTTAGTTTATGTACTTTGTATGTTTCCATGACCAGTCTTTACCTGCTTGTCCATTTTTAAGATACCTGCATAATTTGCAAAGCTATCAGCAGCATGCGATCACTAAAGCAAAGCAAAGATAAAAATTAATCCAAGTTTACTTTATTGATGATATTTAAAGACTGTGCAAGTATTGGTCATATTAAGGAGATGTAGGGCTATTCTCTTAGTAAATGAGCCAGGCTTAATTCTAAAGAAATAGTTGTGGAGCTATAAAATAAACCTGTGCACCCAAATAGTCCAGCTTGCCAAGGATCACTGTCAAAGTTTTGAATCTCTTTAAAAGTTATTTTTCAGAACATGGCTATCCTATCTTGTATTGTGCTGTTTGAAATGGAATCAGGCTGTGAAGCCTGCCAACTCATCTTTCATGTGCCTTTCCCACTGGTGTCTCTCTCTGCAGAATCAAGCCTGCACAGCAGAGTGTTTCTGTTGCCTTTTACATGTGGTCCTTGTTAAAAAAATACAATGTAGTTTAGCTGTGGTGAAATTATTTGATTAAAAAAAAAAAAAAAAGACAAAAAAAATCCTGGTGCAAAAAGTAAATATGTTTACTGTATCCCTTTCCATTCGAGCATTTCCTTTTTTTAAGCCCCGTTTGTGTCCAACAAGACAGCCTCCTTCTCCAAGATTAACATTTCTTATGATTGTTCCTGACAGAGGATTTACTTTCAGAGGCCCTGCTAAGGATAACCAAAAAAGGGCATGTAGCAAGACACTTTTGGCAGCTCGCACGAATTTTCGGAGCTTTTTAGGTCTTGGTTTTCTGATGAGTGGCTTCCTGAGCATGCCTGGGGAATGACAGGCATCTCTGCAGGCAGGCTGAGCCCACCTTGGCTTGCTCGCAGCCATTGGCTGCCCCTCGGAATAAATTGAGGACAATGCATTCCGCCGCCTGCCAATTGTAAACATAAGGGATATGTATTCACTTAGCATTGACTTTTGGGAGGGGCCAAGGAAAAGCTGCACTTTTATTGAATAGGGCTGTGTGTGTGTGTGAGGCTGCTGCTGTGCCTCTCTCGCTGCGCTCCTGCCCAAGCAGCCAGTTATTCATTTCCTTCCTACCAGAGCTGAGAACTTTGCAGCCGGAGGTAAGGAAGGGCTTGCGGGACGGGCTTGCCTTGCAGATGGAGCAGCCCCGGCTCTGAATGGGCTGTGGGAAGCTGGTTCTGCTCTGCTGCTCTCTCTCTGTGCCTGCTCCCCCTTTCCAGATGTTCGTGGTGAACTGAGGGCGATCTCGGGTGGAGGGAGATGCGTGTCTGCTCACCCCACTGGATCTCCATAAGGAGGTGCAGGGCAGGATCTGTGCTGGTCCCACCACTCCATTTTTCATCCTTTGCTGGGCTCGTTAGTAGCAATAACCCATTCTAATAACCCTTCTTTTCTTTACTTTTTAATCCCCCCCTCCCCTTTTTTTATTATTTTTTTTTTAATGGAGGCATTACAATGAGAAACCTCTTAGCGTGTTGAGGTCTGGTGAATTGCTTTTAATTTTGCAACTTAATATGTGCACTTCCACACTGCAAGGGCAGTCTCGGGGTGTAACTGATACAGACACAGAGAAGCTCTGCTTAATGTAAGTGATCTGATACCCGCTGAAGCAGATGTCCCTCATGGCAGCCTTTCACAGAAGTGTTGTTGACAATAGATGGCATCAGTTTTTGTTTTCAGCCTCCAACATGCTCGACAGCGCGTTGCCAGAATGTTTCTTGTGAAGTTGTCTTTCCTGTTAAAAGGAGGGGGGGATTGAAGAATGTGCCTGGGTGGGACTGGAGCTCTCTTGGAAGTCTGGCTCTGTGTTTGTCAGAGTGCTGCTGGCTAGCAGGCTCCCCTTCCCAGCTCCTTTGACATGTTGGGACAGTTGGAAAGCGTTGTGCAAGGCTGGCTGCTGATAGCAGGATATTCTTGCATGGCAGGGAATTTCTCAGGGAAAGGGCTGGGAAAATGAAGGGAGGGAGGAAGTTAGCTGCAGATGAATGCTTGGTAGCTGCAGACACTGACCAAGCTGCTAATCTCTGGCCAGACCTGCAGGGATGGAACAGATTGGTCTCATGTGTCAAGTGTTGTTTGGAAGAATGAAAACATAACTGTTTTAAAGTTACTTTTTTTTGTGGAGTACTTGTTTTCAGAGGAGAATTTCTTTTCAGAGTATACAGTTTTTGTACAACTCTGCCTGAGAAGGCTTCCCCTGCTAAAAGGCAGACAGGAGAATAATTTGGGAAAATAACACATTCCCTCCTTGGCAGCAGCTCAAAGAAAATAAGGAGGCAGAATTCTTTTTGTAAGAACCATGTATTTATTACAATTTGTCTATTTTATATACCATGCTGTGAAATGACTGTGTTTGTATGATTTGCCATTGGAGAACCCTCAGACTCTGCCTTCATTCTTTTTTTTGTCTCATTAAATGTAGCTGTAAGTTTTCATCTGCATCAAGTCTCATCTTCCTCTCCTGCCATTCAGACAGGATGGGACCCCAAAGCTACACACACCAAAATCCAAAGAACAGACTCTTTTAACATAAATTACAAATAGAGAAAAGCTTTTAGTCCATTGGCTTTATTAAATTGGTAATGAGGTAAAGGTAGTGGATAATAAAGTAAAGCAGGGCAGAACTTTTCTCAATATATTTGAAGAAGTGATAGGTTTGCCTTTTCTGGAGAAACTGCTTTGATAGGCAATCTTAATAAAACCTGCATATGTTAATGTAGACTCTTCAGTCATGATGGGAGGGAAGAAATACCAGATGACATGACTGTGAACAAGAGACTCAATTGAAATAATTTGTTTTTCCTGAAAACTCCTCTTTGTTGCCACTTGCAATGACAAGAGGATCAATTCCACATCCTTCATTCACAGGATTAGTCCTGGTGAAATCAATACCATCATTAATGGATTCAGGGTCACTTTGAGAGTGAGTGATGTAGGCACTTTTTAGGAGAATGAGGGATTTTCTACAACTGCTTCTTCCTATACTCACAGCATTATTCTGGCATGGAGCAGAGAAAGGGGTCACTTTCCTTGTGCTTTTATTTCTTGTCCAACACTGCTATGCACAATGCAACAATGACACTGAAAGATTTGAAAGGAGAGTGGGGAAGGGTGTAAGATCCTCTGGCTGGTATTAGAGGATAAATTGAAGTGCATTTAGATAGGAAGGTTTTTTTTATTGATCTCATTCATGGGGCCACATGACACGGAGTATTTGCTCAGTCTCATCCAGGATCAGGGAGCAGTGCTGCTCCATTCCAGGTGGGGAGACCACAAAGGTGTAGGGCAAGGCTTTTCTCATGGTTTCTGTGCTATGAAGATGCCAGGGAGGCTCCATCAGGAGCATGACTGGAAATCCTCCTTGTTCCACACTTCCCTTTGCACAGCTGGAGCAGCCCTGCCTGAGAGGGGGATCTTTTCACTGTAGAAAAGTGAGAGCCTGCAGGACTTCCTTCCTGCAGGACAAATAGAGCTTGAATGCCCTGGGACTGTGGAAAATACTCTGATTTCTCAGTAGCTGCTTATATGAGACCTATTCTTGTGGGCTGCCTGAGTTTTACTTTGTATTAAATTCAGTGGAGTTCTTAACCCCTCTCCGCCAAGGGTGCAGCTTGGAACATTTGATCCCAGTGCATGAGCACAGAGGGACAGGAAACCATATATGCCTAAGAAAGAGAGGGCCAGGAGAGCATAACTGTCCATCTGCAGGCCTTGTCTGGGCTCTCCTGGGTGTGGGAGAAAGCACCAAAAAAGGTAACACAGGGCAGAAGGGGAAGTGCAGTCCTGAGAGTGTGTTGTTGCCTTTTGAGAGGAGCTTCATGGGGAGTGTGCAGGATTGGGCTCCAGGTGCACAAAGCCTGAGGCACACAGGCCTGTGAGTGCAGAGAGTGGAGCCTGCATTCAAAGGGAGCTTTCATCCTTTAAAAATTGTCTCCCCTTAGTAACTCCCCCCTGGCAGCTTGCAGGGAGAGAGCTGCTGCCTTGCTGCTTTGGGAAAGGTGTGTGTGCAGGGGATGGTTTTCTGGCTTTGTGCAGGCTGCTGAGGGGTTAAAAGGGTGGGAATGGATTTGGGGGCAATGCACTGGAAGGAAATCACCTCCCCTCTGTGTAGGCACCTCCTCTTGGGGTGCTGCTCCTGCTTGGAAGGTGTAGCTTGTCTAGGGCTTGGCTGAGGCTGAAATTTGACTCGGAGGTATTTGAAGATCATATTAGATCTGACCTCTCTGGATGAAACACCGAGGTCACAGCACTGTTGAACTATAGAACATTTTTTTTTTTTTTCCTCTTTCCTGATGTTTTTGTGCATTCAACTGGCCCAGCAGGGAAGGAGGCTCAGCACTCTGTAATTTGGGATCCCTCCCACCCCCGGGGGAGATTGCTCCTAGATTTCTTGAAACAGATTGGATCAACCAAAAAGGTTAGAGAATATCACACTGTTATTTAGCTGGTGGGTTAGCTGTGGGGTTTACATCCTGCTTTAAGGAAGTGCTCCTTTCCATGCATTTTTCCTTTGGAACCTCCACCACAAACTTTCCCTGTTCCTGCCCCTCAAGAGGGGAAAACTCTGTCCATGAAACACAGGGGCACCTCCTGATCAGAAAATCCTCAGTGTTGAAACCAGAACTCCTTGTGGGGACTGTCCTGCTGGCTTGCAGTGAGGGCAGGACCAAATAGCTGAGGAAGCAGGTGAAAGAAAGGGATAAAAGCAGCAACATCTTAGGCCCCTGGAGTAATTTCTCCTTTGAATTTTTTCCTGTGGTCATAAATACCTGGTGAGTCACTTAATGGCCATGTGTCTGTTTCCCTATCTCCAAGTCAAGGATAAGCTGTACCTTTCTGTATTTAGCCCATGGCTCTGCTGGGGCTTGGTTTATTAGTGTTTATAAAGAATTTGCCACACCAAAATGACGAGCTTAGGCACTGCCTAAAACCTTATTTTTTGACTGGTTTCCCAGATCATCTTAGACTTTTTATTTCTTGGTGTGTTCACATAGAAATGTATAAGATTTCTAGATTAAGGGGATAAAACTGCTGAAGCCCAGGGAATGAGGTGAAGGCAGACCAGGCTAAGTGGTGACACTGCTGTCATGTCTAGAGGGCATTTCCTCTGTGCTTGGAGATGGAATTGTTTGGGTCTTTTTGGAATTGTTTGGAATTGTTTGTGCTGCATCTGGACCAGTCTCCCTGTGAAGCTGTCATGTGTGCTCCAAAAATGCACAAAGGCAGCTTTTGCTTACAGATCCACCATGGTGTCACAAGCTTGGAAGCAAAACTACTCAGCAAGCTGCTGGACCTTATCTGCTTGTTCAGTCTCATGTTGATGAGAGCAGTTGAAATTGGAACCCCTGGGGCCAGGCCAAGCTGCAGTGGGGAAAATATTAGGGAAAGGATTTCAGGCAATGGAAACATTACATGTTTCCACACCCTCTTGTGTACAGAATACAAATAAAGAGCATTTTCCCTTGAGACTGGCTGTGGAGGGTGTGAAGCAAAGTGGAACCCACCCGTTTGCACATTTTCTGGTTCATGTCCTTAAATGGCAAAGGAAAAAAAATCTTTGGAATTTAGCTCATAGGAGGGTTATAAATAGATTTGTGGAGATAGTTTTGCTGTAAATGCTCTGTTTTGGGATCTGTTCAGGAGGGTAGGACAACAGATATGAAGAGGAAAGGTATTGCTAAATGCAGGAGGACAGTGTCACTGCACACACATGTACATGTGACCTTCCCAATCTTCCCCAAAAATTGTGGAGACTCAGGGGTATGGAAATCATTGTTTCCCTTCTAAAAGCTAAATATCTTGGTGAGAGGAAGAACTGGTGTTCATGATGTTAAATGGCTAAGGGGCCTGAACCTGTGGCAGCAATGCAAACAAAGGAGATGTGCTGGCAGCTCGTTTTGTGTGCTGGTCCAAAGGAGCTGATTCTCCCTAGGGAGGAGCAGAGCAGGGCTGGACCAACCCTCACCCAGCAGCAGCTCCTGGGCTCCTCCAGAAGCCAAGGTTGGATCCTGCAGGCTGGTGCCCATTGGATTCCAGTCATCTTCAAAGGCAGCTCTGCCCAGATGAAGCAGCCTGTGATCAGGCCATTGTTTGTTTTTTATTTGCAAGGCTTTGATGTTCTCTCTTGCCTTTCTCACTGCCACGGGGCGTGTTACTACCCTTTTCCCACTCCATTCTTTTCTTTGACAGTGAGCTCTCTAATGGTGAAATGGCCCTCACTTGGTTTCTTTTTTTTTTTTTTTCCCCTTGAGCCACAGCGTTCACCCTGGTGAAATCTTTAATCCCAGAAGCACAAAAAGCATGATCTTTTATGATTCCTCTCAATTTCAGGGGATGGCCCAGACCATTGCTTTCTAATATCAGCTGTACTGAGGACAATTTCTTCTCAGTCTGAGTAGGTTCAGCTGCAGAGGGAGGAGGCAAAGGATTTTATCTGCACCTTCCCAATGACCTCATGATAACCTCGTTGCTCTCAGCAATTTCAACAGCCATTGAGCTGGGGAGAATTTGGCTTTGCTCTGGCCTAGTTAAAACTCATAGGTTTGGAAAAAAGAAATTCCAAGGGCTTGGCTAAAATGTGTGGAAATTGGAGAAGTGTTTGGTCAGCTCTCATTTACCTGCACAGCTTAACCTGCTCTGGTGCTGCAGGATGCCTCTGGTCAGCGCCACTTTGGAGCGGTTTTGTTGCTTTGTTTGGCTTTGGGAACAGCATCTCCCCATGTGCAGAGCCACACCCCTCCTATGAAAATGAGGAGTTTCATTCAGATGTCTGATAAGCCCCAGCTGTTGCTTTGCCACTTCAAACAGAGCTTGGATTATAAAGACTGAAGTGCAGCATTTTAATTGCTGTAAATATGAACAAGAGCATTTAGGCAATCCAGATGATCCAGAGCCAAGCATTTCTGTAGCTAATGTATATTATACTGACAAAAGCAGGCCAGCTGACAATTTCCCTACTGCTGTCCCAGTAATTTAAAACACCACTAATCTCTTTTCTGCTGCTTTGGGGAAAATGAGGGAGAACCTGGGCATCAGCTGGCCTGAATCTGAACTTCATTTCAGTGCCTGTACTGGGATACATTTAGTGATGTAAATGATACTGAGGGTTTTTTTAAAAATATACATTGCACCTAGTTTGATTTCCTTGGGTTAGAGGAATTCAGAATTCCCTATGAGCTGCTTGCTATCAAGAAGCAGGCTCTTTTTGTTTCATTTTCTACGCATCCCCTGAAGGACAATGACAGCAGGAAATTGGGTCAAAAATCCCAGTAACAAGCACTCGTTGGGAAATGATTTTTTGTACAAGAGAGGGCACTGCAAACCCAGAAGGGCAGGAAAATTCCATTGCTCCTCACTCCCTGGTGATTAAAAGGCCCTGCCATATATGGGAAAGGTCTGAGCTTCATTCACTCCAACCACAATTGTAAATGGCTTATTCACTGGACACAGTATGCAATCAAGGAGCAGATTGACAATAAAGAGGAAAAGCAGAAACTTTTGTATGTAGCCTGCTTTCTCTGCTGTGTGTTATTAGAAGCTTTGAGAGCAGCTTTTTTCCTTGTTCCTTTATTTAGATCCCTGTAAACTTCAGTCACTTTTGTTTGCCACTTAACCCTCCTTCTAAAACCAGACACACCAGCCTATTTCCTCTCCTCCCCCCTATATAACCCAAACAAGAAAAGAACATTTCCTTTACCAGTGCATATAAATGTAGTTCCTTGCTCTTCAGTGCACCTAGTGTGCATTTATATGGCTAAAAACTGGGATTAGTGGACAAAATCTCATCCTCACTAGGTATAAAGCAGTAACTTTAAGGAAAGCAATGATTAAATGCCAGTGTTCCAGGGATGGGACCACAGGAGTGAAGCAAATTCCTGTGTGTGTGTAAATAGGGATGTTTTTGAGGGAGGAAGGGAGCAATGTGTTTTGGGTGGGAGCTGCAGAAGGGCTCCCCAGTGCTCCCCACAGCTCTCAGGGGTTTCCTTTCCACCACATCAGTTTCCAGGCAGTGAAACCCCACACAGACAGCACCGAGATGCAAAGTCACTGGAGCACAGTCGTGTTTACATTCTTGCTTTTCAGCTTATTTTGTTTGGGGGTTGGTACTCTCTGCCTTCAAAATCATGGGGGTAAAGTAGCTGGGTTTTATTTCACATGGAGAATGGCAGTTTAAGTGCAATAATGTACTTTAAGGCAAGATGTGCTTTGCTTGATGGAGATTTGCTGGAGTTTTCATTGTTTGTTTTGCATTGACCATCTTAGAAATACCTTGTTTGTGTCATATTGGTATGTGTAGAGATTCTCTGGTATCTCCTATACAATTTTCCTGAAAACCCACATCTTTTTGGCCAGGAGGGCTGATGGATGAATTGGATTTCCCAGACTACACCTCACTCCACACCATGCTCCTGTTTCATGGCCACGTTGGACATGGTTGTCACAGTCAGCCACAGGACAGGATGCCTGCATTTGAAACCAGCAAATCCTTTTCATCTCTGGCCAGCAGCATTCTGAGGAGGTGGAATTTGACCATTATCACAAAGTCATGCCAAGACCTGCCCACTGATGTGGCCAAAAGAAGCACGGTCAAGTTGTGACTGTTGGGTAGTGCAGTAGTAGCACATGAATAATTCTGTTTTCCAGCTCTTAGAAGGATCAGGGGTAGCCAATTTGGAGACCAAAATAACTACTTATCTAATCTCATTCATGTTTTTTTCATTCAGGATTTGGATTGGGAGAAACTCTGCATTATATCAGCTTTTTAAATGGCATCTGGAGCCTTTGGAAAAGATCCTTGGGCAATAATCACATTGAATGCAATAAGTACTATTGCATGGTCAAAAATGCTTTTCATTTTTTCTATTTTTACCATCTCCATGATTCCAAAGGGAGAAGGGAGACTGCTTTGGTTTTTTTACCTCTTAAAATAGGGAAGAGTAAACAAAACATGTTTTGGAGTAATTTTTCCTTTGGTTTTTCTCTCCCCTGACTGATTTGTGAGCCAGCTCAGTGTTTGTGCAATCTCATTGTGGCTGC
This sequence comes from Ammodramus savannarum pratensis, assembly GCA_020466415.1. NCBI lineage: Eukaryota > Metazoa > Chordata > Aves > Passeriformes > Passerellidae > Ammodramus > Ammodramus savannarum. The sequence continues at coordinate 9,284,680 of JAHXMQ010000028.1, read as the reverse complement.
CTGCAGAGAAGCTTTGCAGCAGCTCCTGGTGTTTTACTCTGCTGCTCTACACTGTCCCCATGGTTAGTAAAGATGTTTATTGCTTCACCTGTCAACCCAAAAACTGCTTTGTCATTCCTGTGCCATCTGCCATAGTGACCTAATGGCTTTTCTGAAATAGGCAATTTTTGTTTTGGTTTGGTTTTTTCCCCCCTTCTGTTCACTATCATCTGTAAATAGATGTGAGCTCCTTTCTTGGAGCCAATATATAGCAAACTTATTATTAACAAGTGGAGAGGGAGTAATGGTGTGTTTGCCTTGTGTGTCAGAGTATCTGATAAAGATCAGTTCATCTTAGTGAAAAATGAAAGGAATTTACTGTATGTGCAGGAAATATGTTTTGTTATAAATGAACAGATTGAAGTGGTGACAGGCTGTGAGTCTGACTTACATGACAAAATACAGTTATACACTTCTGGAAGCCTGGAGACTGGTGTGATGAACTGGAAAAAACATTATAATCTGAGCAGGTTATTTCTGTCTCTCCTGTGGCCCTTCAAGGCAGTGGAAAGTCACTGATGGAAAGGCTGTTGGCATTAGCAGGCACAGAGCTGGTTTCATTGGTCCTGGTTCCATGCTTTCAGATCTCTGAGGCTGAATTTAAACAGGTACACTCAGTGTTTCCCAATTTAGAATTAAATACCAGAAGCTATAGGTGTAAAAAAACCCCCATAACCAACACCAATCTCCCCTCACAAAACCAAAAAGCTGGGAAAGCCATATACAGGTCATCTTGTCCCTATCCTGTAGGCAGTGTAGGATAATTCCCAAAAGTACATTCACACATGTTTTGTCCATAAACACCTCTGTTTATTAACAAAATACAATAAACTCTTTTTGGTTTTTTGGTTTTTTTTTTTCTTTTTTTTTTCTTTTTTCTTTTTTCAGTGAGGATGGGGATAGTTTGCTGCACTTTCTAGCTTTTAGCAAGGGGAAATAGCTATCATTCTAAAATGTGTTTCTTGGCCCATGGATATTGCTCATGTGAATTCAAGCAAAAAAAACCCCAAAACCCTAATGAATGGAAACTTGCAGAAGAGTTACCAGCAGCTGCTTTTATTATGGACCATGGCTCTGACATGATCTCACACATGTTTAAGTGTTACCTCACTGGCTTCAATGGAAATGCTTTTCATTTGCAAGGGAGTAAATGAAGCCAGAATCAGACAGAGACCTAGGGAAACTCTCTGGGAGAGGGTTTTAGTCTGGGAAATGTGCTTTACATGCATATAAAATGTATGGGCATATCTGCACGCTGCAGTGCAGGCCACCTGAGAGAGAGAGGCAAAGTTCTGCTTTGAGGAGCACCTGTGTAAATCCAAAGTGGACTGCAGGGAAAATGTGCCAGAGAGGACCAAAGGAGTATCTAATTTTCTATGAGTGCTAGAGTGCATTTTTCTTACTGGATTTCTCAGGTTTCCTTGATTAGATGGTTAGAAAATACAGCAGAATTAGACTGTTCTCAGTGGGCTTCATGTTTTTAGCTACTTATTTCAATCATACCAAAAAAAAGTGTGTTGATTGTGAAACCAGTTCAGACAAAAGCACCACATTATTCTGCCTTGAAAATACAGAAGGAGCAGTGAAATAAGAACTGTATATTTTTTTGTGTCAACTCTTCAAAATAGGGCAATATTGCATCCTCTTTTTGAGCTTGAAAGAAGATGCAATATGCCCAATTTTGAAGAGTTGACTCAAAAAATGTGCAGTTTTTTTTTAACAGCTAAATATTGCAAAATTGGAGGAAGGTGTCTGTGCTCTGTTGAAAATGTGGCTATGGTCTCAAAAAGGCAGAAGAACTTTAAAACTTCTTCAGGTCCAGCAGAGGTGTTAGTTAAGAGGAATATTTTGGTGTGACAGTCTGGAGTGTGGCATGGTCTTTGCTGTTTTTCTGGGTGTGAGGAAATGCAGTTCAAGATGTGACAGGCATTGGTTGAGAGAGAGTAAAGGATACAAAAGAGGGATTTTCTGTCCTGGTTTGTTGCTCCCCTTATGCTTTGGTAGCCCTGCTTGCTGCTCTCCTGTACAGCAGCACCTGAGGTCAGGCACACCTGGAGCCAGAGCCTGGGTGTGAGCTTTGGGATGTTGTGCTTTAGGTGCAGAGTTGGTTTTAGCAGGATTTCCCACTAGTGTAAACACTGGTTTCAGATGCTTTTTGCTTTGCTCAGTGTTTGAGGCAGTGATCTTTTCAGGTGTGTGGTGTAGAGTTTCACTGTAATGTGGTTTGCAGCTGATGCTGTGCACTCCCTGTGATGGAGGGAAAATGTTTTAAGACCATGGAATTCAGTAGTGTTAACTTTCCTTTTTGCTTTCCTTGAGGACTTGAAGGAAAGCAGAATGATGGTAATTAAGCTTGATCTGTAGCCCAAAATTGAGGGGGGGAAGGCAATAAAGTGTAGGGAATGTTTTAAATGGCCCTATCTGCTTATTTAAAGGGAGCTCTTAGGGAGTGGGGTTACAAGCCTCTTCTCAGCCTATTACAGGTTTCTAAGTGCTCAGTGTCTGAGCCAAAGCTAATTATATTGTCCACAGAAAAAGCACAGCAGAAGCTGGTGTCCCTGTGGCTCATACAACTGCTAATTATTTCCAGTGGTGATGCTGAAATGCGTTCTTACATAATTGGTCTGAGATCACCAACTTGTTTCACTTAGATGCAGTTCTGCACCAGGCAGGAATGGCTCCTGCCAGCTGCAGGGCCCTGCCAGGGTCACAGTGGCAGCACAAAGCAGAGAGACTGTTTCTGGAAGCGTTTGAGATGAGATTTTTAGCTCTCCCTAGATCTTTCCCCTGAGGAAATTCAATGGTGCTGAGAGAGAAACTCCAGTGGGAGAGCTCATGTTTGAATACAGCACAGAAATCCTTTTCTTGTGCTTGCTTCCAGCATTCTTCTGTCTTAAAAACCACCCCATATTTCTATTTTAATATTGTCTTTAATTGAACAGCACTTATGAGGCAGAATTTCAATTTGGTATGTGCTAAACACTGTGCATGTTGTAGGTCCTTTAACTGAGACACAAATGGCCAAGGTCATGTGGAAAGTCAGTGAGAAAGAGGGGCAGAGGTTGGGACTTCTGTCTCCTAGGTCTAAAATATGATGTTATCCAGGGAATGATACCCATAGGTGTCCAAGTTTTGGCCAGGATAGGATTAATTTTCTGCAGTAACTTGGGAGTGGGTGCTGGTGGAGGAGAGGCTGGATGTGGCACTGTGAACTTGCAGGCCTGAACGCCAGAGATGTCCTGGCCTGCATCCAAAGCAGTGTGGGCCGCAGGAGAGGGAAGGCAATTGTGCCACTGAGCTCTGGGGTCCCCAACACCAAAACCACATTGGGCTGTTGGAGGGAATCCAGAGGAGGTCACCACATGGATCAGAGGGTTGGAGCAGCTCTCCTGTGGCAAAAGGCTGAGACAGTTGGGTTTGTGCAGCCTGGAGAAGAGAAAAACAGGCCTGAGGTTAAGCTGGGCTTCAGTGATGGAATGCAGTGTAGGATCAGACTGCACCCATTTCTGTCCAAAAGCAATGCAAGAGTTGAAACAAGTGTGTCAGAAATGAGCAACCAGAATTGTGGGATCCCAGGGCACTGGGAATATTTTTGTGTCTGCTCTGGGGTGCCCTGACCCCCAGGGCAGCACTGA